>BMAU01017894.1:0-600000 GCA_019973935.1 Trichonephila clavipes
TAATAGGTAGTGTTTAAAGGACTCGGCAGCCTTTGAGCATTTTTTTATTTATGTATTGAAAAGTTCCATTTTAGCATTTCATATCATATTTACTTAAGGAAATGATACGAGATAAAATTTTGCACGTATTATTCACACAATTTTAGAAATTTAATTTATTTTAAAAAACTTGGAAGTTTATAAAATTTTACTCTTTTTGCGTTAATTAATTGTTTGACATGTCATTTTGTAATATTTCTGAGGAATGTTTTAACACACCCTTACGGATTGGTTTAACAATACCAATATATATATATATATATATATATATATATATATATATATATATATACATGCTAAAATGCAACCAAACAAGCCTAACATTTCCAACATTTCAATTTTTAAAGAGAAGCATTCCATTTACAGAAAAATGGATACCTAACTTTGTTACATGCCAGTACATATAAGACACAGGGCAAAAAATGGAAGTGATTGGTAAATATTGTGGAAGAAGTAGTATTTTAAATTTTGAAAAAAACTTTACAAACAGGAAGAAACCATTTTAAAGGTTTTATAATTTTGAAAAAAATAATTATTATAATCTGAATTAATACACAAAGATACACTTTCGATCATTTTATATATTTTCCGCAAAAAATAAAGATATATAATACTCGATCTTACTCCGACGGCAGCCCATCATTCGACTTGGAGAACTTTCATTTCTATGGCACCTCATGTATTTCCACCCTACAGGCAATCTGGAGATGTTTAACTGTTCCTAAATTTTAATTGCTGCTGGTCCTCATGTTTTCTCAAAGTCCGTTGTAATCCTAACTAAACTCAAAACAACATTAATTTTGCGCTAGTGTCTTGCTCTTCATTCCACACATTGAATAAGGCACACGCCAAGTAATGCCACCGGCCAACGCGGAAAATCCTCCTTGGGACAGCAGGGTAGCAGCTGAATTTGGTATTAATTAAACGTCTATATTCACTCTATGTGTTTAAGTGTTACTGTGATCAATCCGTATCATTACTAAAAGTTCTAGTCCATTAACACAAAAACCGACATATGTCAGTGGGAGTTACATGCTGTGCTAAATATTATGCTTTTATAATTTTTAGTTGAACTTGAACCTAATTTGAAAGATAAATGTCTAATTACTCTTGGTATTTTATTTTTAAAAAAACTGCACTAAAATATAAAAATCCTTTCAGACGAAACGATAGAACTTGCGTCTGAAAAGGAGGCATCTCGCAAGTCGTTTCTTTTTACAGAACGATCCCGATCTGTTGACGATTTCATTCGTACTGACAAAACTCCTTACCACATGGGTAGGGAACTCAAGAGAGCCATACATTGTAGGTTGTTGTTTCATTTCGAGCCATTTTCATTTTTTGACTTTCGTGCGCCAGATTGGGAAAACTGCCCACTGTGGGTCGTCTTTATTAATAATGCCATATTTCTAGATTCACCAAATTTGAAATCTTTATTACACTTAATATCTTGCACCCTTTGTTATTTTGTCGAACAACAATGCCAATTAAATAACAGTTAAAATTCGTAAGTATAACAAAAATAAAATTTAAACTACTGTAGTTTCAAAGAATTGATTATGCTATGTTTAGACAAATTTTGCATCATAAGCAACTGTACTCCACGACGTAATTAACAATAGCAAACCAGTGTACTCCTGGCCCATAAGTTTGTTCGTAATACTTTATATAGAGAATTGTTATTTTGAAATAATTTGCAAACCCTTTGATTCCTGCCTTTTTCCTAAAATATTGTGTCGCCTGCCATCGATGGCACGCGCTTGCCACTGGTTCGCCCTCCGTGTCATGAGAATTCTTTCATTTACTGTTCGATTTAAATCTGCTCAGATAAGTTCAAATGAATGATTTTTTTCTCTTTTGGCTATTAAATTAATTATATTTAAAAATGCATTACAGTTCAAATGTAGATTTAATTAAAAATTTTAATTTCTTATACTTTCATTTCTGAAATGCCATTGTGTGTCAAATTACAGAAGAGAAGGACACTTTGTCTTCAAGAAATGGAAACAACCAAATTTCCCAAAATAATAAGAAGAATATTGCGGGTATAATTTACATATCAAACATAATTTGCTACAATTATCAATAATCATCCAGCTAATTTTATAATAGTTCTTAAAAATGTATTGTGTCTTTAATTTGAAAACTGCAAACTATTTTTTAAAAAAATGCCAACTGTGTGTGTGTGTGTTTTTATATATATATATATTTGTTTTGTTTTCGGTTTATGTTAGTTTTTTGTAATATATGAATGGTCATTACATTTTCAAATCTTAAAACGAGTAGTTTTTGTTTAACCGTATACCTTTAATTTTCCTAAATATTTAAATTTAGGTTTTAGCTGCTAAAATAATAAAAATAAAGAAATTTATTCTTGCTAATTCTAATATATGGGAATAGATTTTCTCCATATATAGTACGATTTTTTTATGATTAAATGTCTGCCTGTGGCACATGCATAATACAATATCAAGGAAAGGGGTTTTCATACAAATTAAAATAATACTAATTCCTCAAAACTATTTTACGCTGTTTTTAATTATAATTATTTTTGATTTTGAAATTGAAATATTGCATCAATGTTATCAAAGTTTCGGAAAATATATTTGTGAGCAAATTGCTTTTATCTGAATGGTTTTCTTTCTGTTAACCACCAAATTAATAATTACTTATGTAATATGTATACTTATTTAAAAATTTTATGTGAGTGAGATAGGTAAAACATACAAATTACATAAAATATATAAATTTCTGGCATGAATCCATTTAAGCTAGTTAGATAAGATGCACATTAAACATGTATTGTATAAGCTTACATGCAGGGTTAAAAGTATGTATTTAAAAAATAGCAAAGTATTATTTCCTGCTTTTCATTTTACAAAGAATTCAATCACTTTAATCCTTTAATTACTTTTATAAACCTTTAATTTTTTCCTTTATTATTTAGAAAGTAATTCTAAAGATTCTTATATTAATTTGCATAGAAGTAAATATCAATTTCAATTGAAGTTCTATGTGCCTAGAAGTATTTGTCTAATTCAACAACCTTTCATGCACGAATTTTTTTTTTTAATCGACTGATGAATAGGAGATTACGCTAAGTCGTATATTTTTGCATCTAGAGTATTTTAAAGTAAGCAAAATAAGTATGAAACAAAGCTCTTTTTAAAAGATTAGCAACAAACTTTACTCACAGGAATTAAGTTGATTATTTATTTTCAAGTATCATAAGAATTGTTTCCGTTGTCAATAAAGAGAACGAATAATCCACAAACAAATGATCATTCAGATTTTACCCACTATTTATTGAGGATATCTTTCAATAAAGGGGAAAAGCTGCCGACTCCTCCTAAAAACCAACAATAGGCACAGTATCCCTCTTTTGCAATCCTCTGTTTCAAACCTTTAAAATCTACACACCTGTGCGTGCTCTGTTCAAGTAGTTAATGATCATCACAAGTTCCGTAGGTACTACCAGAATTTTTACCTTAAACCTAAATACCAAGTGCGTGACATGCAAGTTTTCTAATTAATAGTTGCAAGGAGGAGGACTAAAGTATTTTGATTTGAATAATAATGAGGGAAAAATAAAATGTTCGAATTTTTTGTGTGTGAGGCGTTTTAATTTAAAAACCTTTACTTGAAATCAGTTGAGAAAGAAATTCTTCGACTGGTTCGCCTCTTCTTCTATGTTATTCTATTACCTCTCTTTTAATATTTTTTTTAATGATTTCTTCAATAAATTGAATGACGAGTTGACATACTCCCACATTAATCAATTTGGGAAAGAAAATAATGAAAAGCTTGTGTTTTTTCTTTTGGTATCTTGTGAAGAAAAATCAAGTTCAATAAAATGCGGAAGACTTCGAAAGTCACAAGAGATGAATTGTTGGATGTTTTATGCCATTTATTGCCCGAGACATATACAAGTAGATAGGTTTAAGAAATGAAAAAAATTTAAACCTTACGGGTTTTATTCAGTAACTTATAATTACGCTTATTTATTAGCTTTCTTTTTCAAAGGGACGTCACTTTTTCATGGAAAAGTACACTGAATGTGAAAAGAAAAAGAAAATGCTTACAATTTTCAAGGTTATTCTATTTTTTTAATGAAGCAGACATATTTTCTTTCTTTTAAATTGAATCTTATATTATATTATACATAGATTTTATTAAACTATGTGGATGAGGCTCTACGGTTATTTTTAGTTTAGAGCTTTTAAACAAGTCTGCAAGTGCTAAGGAAAGATAAATTATTCAAGACAAAACCATTGCATTTCTCGCCGTCGTAGCAAATTATTTTCCCTATTATCATAGAATTTGAAATGACTGTTGAAGTGATTTTAAGGCTATACATTTATGTGTCAAATTGCTTCAAGATTTTCAGATGGATAAGTGATGTTTTTGCTGATTCCTGTTGATCAGCTACTTCAAATCTAACTTCTGATCCAAAATATTTGTTTTACTCTACAAGTGAAACCGTGAGCAATATCGTATTGTTATGCTATCTTTTATGGTCTGAGTCTTTTCTATCAGCAAGCAGTTTAGAAGACAATGTGTCTTTTCTCGAAAAACTCAATGTGGACACCAAAGAAAGTAACATCAATTTGGGGAAAAGTGGATAATTTTAAGTTCAACTATGTTCACTTTATAGGAGATAAATCTGAAATAGATGTGTTACTTGAAAATTAATAAAACTTTTGGCAAAAAGTTCAATTATATAATGTGAATATTCTTAGTATCGTTGGGACACTCTTCAAGTATTTATTTTAAAATGAGCTCTTAAGACCACTGAAATACATTTATAGTTTTTATTACTAAATTATAAAATAATAATCCAATCAGCTGTTTAAGAATACCTAACGTCTACTTTCAAGATAGCATCTTTCTCCTTTCATCTGGCTGTTATAAAAGAGTCATACTTATTAATTCTATCAACAAATGAAAACTAAAATGATCTTCATTTCGACAAAAGAAGGATTTGCTTTAGAGTAAAATTTAAAAATATCAATAAAATTGAAACTAAAATGCACGAATGAATTCAGTTCAGTTTGTGACCACTGAGATGATAAAGACAATACCTCATGCGTCGAATCGAAGACAAAATTGGAAAATTTCAGAGCCAGTCCGATGATATCAACATTTTTAACCCTTTGGATGTGTTCTTCTGACTTGCATCACACGATTGAAGAGTTGGGCCATTCATCTTGTTCTGAAATAAAGGGATATTTCAAGAGTTCTCTTTAAGCTCTGTACACTGCTTGACGATTGCTAAGGAACAGTTACATTTTTGGAACAATTAATTGCAAATTATTGAAGAAATTAAACTCAGTACATATTTGAAAAAGGACGATGCACATTTATTTTAGAACAAAAGGGTACATATATCGCCCCATCGAAGAATAAAAGATTTATAATAAAAAAACAGATGCTCCTTGGATGATTTTCAGACAGTCACGAAAAATTGGAGCTTCAGGTCCGAATGATGCAGACATGAGTACCTTAGTAAGATGAGTGTTAATCACGGACACTAATGAACATTTTTGCATTTTTGTTCTCCATGCTCTTCTTTCAACTACCGAGGAGTCTTTGCCGGATATTGTCCCACTTCTCTCTCAAGGGGGTTTGAACTCTTCCACTGTGCAAGCAGGGGTAGTTCTTTGTTTTCTAAGAGCATCAGGCATATTCAATAGGGTTTATTTCTGGAGAGTAAGCAGGCCATTGCATACAGAGAATAGTTTCCCTTTGCAGTGTGTCCGGTATCTCAAAGGTTCTGCGTGACAGCGCATTATCGTTCATAAACAAAAAGTGGGATCTAGAGTAACCCTAAAAATATGAACATGATCCAGAATAATTTCTCTGCAATACCATTTTCGATTAAACCAGTGCTTCGAACTTTCAATACTTTGCGACCCAATGATTCAATGATAATTTTAATCGCGCCTTCCCTTCCATACAATAACAATGTATTAAATTCAATAATACTATATGTTGATGATAAATTTACAATGTGATTGTAACCTCGCGTATATAAACGACTCACTCAGCCTGTGCGTTGTTTGCCCCGTACGTATATATACGTTTTCCAAAGTACGATCATTTCTGTGATCTGATATCCATTAAAATTATTCCGACAGCATTTGGAATGCAATAAAAATGATCTTGACAATGTTTGCGAAGGATTTACTTATTTCGAATGTAGAAACTTATTTTTATATACTTGAATGTAAAAAGCAAGCATTGATTTGTGCTCTTTAACTCCTTTCTACCCCCAAAACGCTCGCCACGGCCGTCCGGTGGCATTGGGAGCGTAATTTTCATCGGCATTTTAGAGACGAATCATAAACAAATTATTAAAGATAAGTGCAATGTTTGCATATAATTTTTATATATGACAAGCCATGGGTAATTATTACCTTGCTTTTAACTTATTATCGTTATAAATTAAACATAAAAATGAATTGCGCAGTAATATATTTATAAGTGTATTACATCAGGTAAGAATGTAATTTATTTTTATTACATGCCACAATTTTATTTTTACTTTCAGTAAGTTAATAATATTTTTAAAATAATCTTTTGTTTTCGACTTTTCAATATGCGCGCTCCCCTCATGTAGGGTTATCACGCCTCCCCTAGGGGCCGCGCCCCACTGTGAAACACTGGATTAAACGCTTCTTCACTCCAAAAGTCTGCGGTGTTCTGCCTTTTTGTGCATAGAGCCTGCCCCACCATCACGCCTGCTCTAATGATCACGTTCACAAACACACTTTTGTGAATAATGTATTCCACACTTTCTCTGTAAATGATGGCCAGAATCACTCGTCACATTGAAACGAGATTCATCCGAAAAACATCAATTTTCTCACCAAATTTTGTGATACCAAGCAAAATGTTCCTTACATCAGCGTAATCTTACTCAACGATGGCGTGGCTCAAGTGGGATGCAACAGTCTTCCGTTTATACAAACCAACTTGATTTAATCGCCGTGAGATGGTTTCTTTCTAAAATATGCGTATGGTAGAGGTAGCAAGTTTTTGCAGCTATTCGGCCAGGTGTGAAATCTCTGTTCCTTTTAACCATGAGGGGCTACATAGAGATCCTCTAAAGGCGTGGTGTTCCTACCACCACGGCATTCTTTCGCAGAACATTTCCACAGTCAGCTTTTCGTTCATCCTGTGATGACACTCTTGATATACCCATAGCGGCAACTACAGTGGTGACACTTTGACCTGCTTCCAGTCGTACAACGATTCCGGCCACAATCGCAGTCACTCAAATGATGTCTTGTAGCATTTTGCTCTTAAGTATAGCAAGACCCAAACAGAAATTCTGAGAAGAAACTTTCATAACATTGTAGCACTATTTTTGTCAAGCATCAAATAGCATGGATATACATATGAATCATTAGCTTGTATGCACTGTCTTTTATACAGATAGCGAGTCCTGGTCTACCCTCACCCACTCTGAACTTGAATTTACTTTTATTGGTAAGCTGTATGAGATGTAATTTTTGCATAAATAACTTGTTCTTTAGCAATTGTTAAGCAGTGCACTTACAGCATGTTTAATATGGAAAAATTAGATGGTCTCCGGAAATCCCCACTCCTATCACAGCAAGAATATACTTGCATAAATAAAAAAAAAGTCATGTAAATGCTAATATTTTACACATCGTATCTTATTAATCAAAACGTTTATCTATCTATTGCTTTGCAGATTGTTCGTATTATAAAAAAGGGAAAATATAAATAAATTCTACTCATGATCCATTCTTCGTTTTAATTTTATATAGTTGTTTGATATAAAGATCTGAAATCAGAGATAACATTTATAAGAAGCTATAGCTATCTAAACCGCGTCTTCGTAAAACTCGCTACCTTTGTGTTCAAGTACACAAATGAATGGAATTGAGGGAACAATTTTGAGAATTTCTTATATGTGGTCTCTCTTTCTTTCGAACTTAAACAATTGAATCTGATTTTCTATTAATACATTGGAAAATTTTCAGGGCAGTTAAGCTGTTAGTAAGAATTACATTTTGAAGTTCACTCCTTAAGAAACGATTTTCATATAAACCCCGGTATGAAAAAGCTATGAGTAGCGAATTTAAAAATAACGTTAGCAAAATTGAGCTACTCGCGCTGCTGCTTTGCGCTAAAACTCTGTCAGAGAAAGGAGGAACAGTTTATCCTTTTTTAAATTGCGATCGTTTTTTCTTAAATGAGTCAATATTGATGCGTTTTGATAAAAAGTTTTCAATCGTTCTATATGGATTTTTACTATTGTAATATATCGAAATTATGTACTTAAGTTTCATACTTTGCTCTTTTAGTATGAGTGGTTTAAAATATAAAAAAACCCTTTTTTGTTTGTGTGAGTGTGCAATTTTTCAAAAATACTCAATTCTAACTAAACGTTTATCAACTGCGTTATTTATGCAGATAAAAATAATTACACAAAAACTTCTTTTCCAATTATCAAAGTTGTTATCAGGGTTTTATTCAAAGATTGAACATATTGCTTAAAAATAACGGACTTAAAAGGATTTTGTGCTTTTTCGTCTAATACCCTTTTACAAGAAATCATTATAGCAGAAATAATTATAGCAATTCTTATTACATTTTAGAAACTACCATTATTTGTCTTGTAAATTTGGAAAGTATATATTAAAAACAAAGCCCTCAAAAAATTAAATCTTTAAAATTTGGAAGCTACGTTTACAGGCGTTTTAACGTATTTTTAGCGACACTTCATTCCTTAGTTCTTTTTTGACTTCAACAATTGAAAATCACCAATTGTTGAGATTTGTTAGGTTGTTGAAACTTGTAAATAAATCATATTGCTTTGACTATGGCTTATCTTCTTTCTAACTCTCGAACACTGAGTGGATCTGAGGGCACATCCATAACAATAGGCACGGTCATGTATGAAACTAAATCGGAACTATGCTCTATAATTGAATAAAATGCGTAAGACAAGATTTGTTGTGTATATTTGATAGAGAGGAAGTATAGCATTAAAATAAAATCCAAAATACCTTTTTGCAATATTTTTGATCATTTTTACATGTTTTAAAATCCACTGTATATATATATATATATATATATATATATATATATATATATATATATATATATATATATATATATATGTAATGTGAAAATTTGCCAAGTGGTAAATTTTCGAATCTTCGTAGGTTTTAGTTAACACGTTAGACTTGGTTATTTCATGAATTCACATCTGACAGTTTTGTACTATTTCGCGGGGCCTGAAAAAACTGGGGATAATTTTTACGATTTGGATAATTAAATTCTTCATAGATTACAATGTCACCGGTTCAAAAAGGAGAATCAATGAAACGATGCATCATATTTAATTTTGTTTTTCTTATGGCATTTTATGCTGTTATTCTCTTTTTCCTAATCTTCTGGCTTATTCAACTGGAAGCGTACATTTGATTTTTGAGATAATGGAGGTATGTATGGTAAAGTGACAAATAACTAAAAATATACAGGAGGAATTTGTGACTGAATGAGGTGTTAAGTTACACTCATTAAAGGTGACTGCCACCTTGAAAACGTCGTTTTGCCTACATAAGGCATTTTTTTAATTTCAAAATCTTATAGTTTTGAACATTTTTCTTTCCAAAACAGTTTTCTTTTCCCTTTACTCAAAATAGGAAATAAAGTTATAGTGATTTTAAAAAACATCACTCTCTGCAAAAATGAACCGGAAGTATCATTTCAAAACTGGAAGTTGCAGAAAATTGCAATTTTTAACTTTACATTCTACAGTTTCTTTTATTTTTTAATTTATAAAATATATTTCGTAATTTTTTCTAGTGTTTCAGCCACTACTATATTATTAGTATAGTTCTTTCTTGCTAAAATTGGCAACACAGACAGTCTGTTTACATTCTAGCTTGTGTTTTTGCTTAGCTCTATGTTTGGTCGCTTTTTATTACAAAATTTATATCTTACGATAAAATTTTGCTTAAAAGTTTTCAAAAAATATCAAATATGGAGCCATAAGAACCAATATCGCTCAAGAAAGCGAAAGTTTACAGTAATCAGGACAGGAACAAACGCTCAAGTATAGATACTCAGGCTAAAAATGATACGATCGTTGCAAGTAATATTGAACTGAAAAACTGCAAGTGCATCAAAACTTGAAGATGTGAAGGACAATTTTTGAGAAAGTTCTAGACATTTCTGATGAAATTTTCGGACATCGAATATTTGATGTCACCACATGCTTTTCTGTGTTTGCAGTACTTTTTGTTGTCCAGTTTGTTTACATGATGAACTCAGCTTGACAGAAATACTCTAGGTATGGAATATAATCAAACTTTTTCCTTGAAATGTAGAAAAACTGTGATTTTAAAAGGATTTACTTTATTTTCTTAAGCTGAATACTCTGATTGCTTTTGCCCAAGAGTGGTGGGAAAGCGGTACACAGCTGGAAATAAACTGTTCGGTATGTTGGACTTGCTTTTTCATTCCAAAACAGCTTTTTCGAAATCAAGAATTAAAAGATTCAGCAGGCTGCATCTATAGTTTTCTATAGAAGCATGAAAAATGCAGCAACTGAGGTGAAAAATTAAAGAAAATTCACCCTTAGAATCAATAAGCTGCTGCGGCGTGTCATTGGATGGAACTTGGCGAAGCGAAGTGGCTACTCGTCTCACGATGGTTGCGTCAGTTGCGTATCCATTTACACAGAAAATTTTGGACATCGAAATAATGTCCCGTTTTTGTAGAATATATGTTTGAAGAAGGCTAAAAAGTTCAGATGCTGCTTCTAATGCACATGTTTGTTGCAATCATATGGGTTCGGCTTCAAGTATGGAGACTGTCCCGGAGCATATCGCATATTTGAGCTATCAGAGTATCATCGTAAATTGCAGTACACTGATTACTATGGTGAGGGGGATTGCAAAGCGTATGAATCCGTAAAAGCATGTACGCTCCTAATACAGTTAATAAACTAGAATGTATTGGCCACGTGCAGAAAAAGGGCTGGGAGTCATCTGAGAAAGTTAAAAAAAATATGTGAAAGGATTGGGAGAAAAGGGAAAAAAATTGACGGACAATTTATTGACAAATTACAAAAATATTATGGAACAGCAATTCGCAGTAATACAAAAAAATTAGCAACCATGCAAAAACGCAGTTATTGCTGCTTTTTTATCACTGTATTCCAGTGCTAAAAAGTCTATGCATGGTCAATGCCCAACAGGAACAGATAGTTGGTGCAAATTTCAAAAGCAAAGGCACTTGTTAAAATATTTACCGCCAAAGCCCCTGGACTCCCACAAAATATTTTTTAAATATTGTTAAACCACGCTACTTTAAACTATGCGATCAAAAACTTTTAGAAAAGTGCTTACACGGATTGACTCAGAATGCCAACGAGAGTTTCGATGGTGTTCTGTGGAACATAGTTCCAAAACAAAAAAACTTTGTTGAACTCCAGTCTTTGAAATTAAGGCATATATAGCAGTTCTACAATTTAATGTAGGTGCTAGTGGCTTATTAAAAGTGATGATAAATAAGCTGGGGTTTAATGCTGGTAGCTATATGATACGTGTATTAAAATTGTATGACTATCGACGAATTAATGAAGCAGAAAGACATTCATTACCCTTTACAAAAATTAAAAGAAAAAAAAAACACGAGCTCTCAGAAAGAAAAAAGGGTTGCACCAGGAAGAAAAGGAAGGTGTGACATATCATTCAGGGAATTTTAGACAATTTTGTGATGTACGTGTACCTTTTAACGGTAAAATAAAACTTTAAATGAGTTTTTCATCAAAATTTTGTTTTTCAGAAAGAAACGCTTCCTGCATTTACATGATATCTTAAGAACCAAACTAAATAACCTTTTGAAATTTTGTGGGAATGTTTATTATACTGTTTTTCCTATAAAGTGAACCAAGAGTTTTGTTGTAGGTTAAATATTTTTTCATTTAGAATAGTTTTTATAAATAAAAAACTTAAAAATATCAAAATTTTCATATTGTTATGTATAACTGTCTGTAATTTTTTTATATTTTAATATTTCTCTTAGATTTTGGCTCATTTTGAAGAGCACCATAATATGTATGTTGTGTATAAAGAAAATTGAGATAATTGTAATTAGAAATTTTTATACGGTGTTATCCGTTTTGGTAAAAATTTGAAGTTAAATTTTTAGAAAACCACCAATTTTTCTAAAAGTACAATATTTATTAAAATTTTTAATGCATTTACTTTTTTTTATTTTTCTTCCTAAAAACACTCAATTTGTTTCAAAAATATATTTTTATGAAAAATTTTCATCCGAAGGTAGGCAGTCACCAAGTTTGGTCCTAGGAATTTTTGGTAGGAGAAGAATTTACTTTGCATCTTAATATATTTAGTTACAGTAGACTGTTTACACGTTCACATATTCCATTTGTTAGGGGGATGATGAGAAGTAGGTAATAACTGTTTTAACATTATATTTTTTAAAAAAAATATATTTAAAATTGTATAACAAGAAAGAGCACTGAGGGTGAAAACAGGCTAAAAACAATATAAGAGATTGACCATGCTTTGCACAATCATTGAGGCAAGTTTTCCTTCTTATCGTGTGTAATACTGCACCATAACTTCAAAAACAGAAATCTCCCAAGACTAGAAATTACAAGTCAACCGAAAAAAAAAAGAATAATTTTTTAAAACTATTTATGATTTATTTTTATTTATACTATACTTTAATTCTAAAAAGATGTACAAGTTAGGAGGCAATAGTATTTTGTCAGTCAAAGGTGTAGTCCTTTTAGGTACTCACTATGCACAATCCTTACAAAACCCTTCTTATTTAATATTTCTTCTTTTTATGTAGACATTTGCTTATACTTTTATTTATTTATTAATATTTTCTCAGCCTAAGTGCTTTCACAACCATTATCATTTTATACACATTAAAAGTTGTTCATTTTAATTTCAAATAAATTGTATCATTGTGTGACGAAGCCGATCACTTCCCCCAATTACTACGGACACCTCGCCCTTGCCGCCAAAGTTGCGGAAATTCCAGTCTATTCATTAATTCCTGGAAAGGAATTTCGGAACTTGGTCCTTGGCAAGAGACGCATCAACAATGTGTGTTTTGTTTGCTCCCGATCCGGTGACGTCAGCGCGTCTGGGAACACACAATGTACCCAGACATCAGCGCCAGTGGGGCTTGAGATGGAATGTGTCGGAACGGATGGGAGCGCTTGAGTGACAAAAGTTCAAAAGAGACGAGTCCGATAGACGCGAAAAGGGAAAACATCTGTGGATATATAAGGGGAGTGAGAGGGTCAGAAAAAAGAGAGAAAAAAACAAGACTTGGCGTTTTGGAGGGTGCTGAGTTGAAGCCCCCTGGCAGCGATACGGGTTTTTTAGAGAGAGCGGTTGTGAAGCTCCTCCCGCGAAGAGACTGATTTTTCGAGGTTAAAAATAAAAGAGTTATAATAGCTCTGCAGTCATTACAATTACCAATACAGTAAAATCTTATCATAATAAAAATTTTTAAAACCACATAAATATATCAAATAGTATCAACATAAAATTCTCAAAATAAAAATATCAAAGCATTGGTAGATTCAAAAACATGAAAAAACTATAAAAGCACCAATTCTCCTTATTCAAAAATATAAACCCGAGATCTCTGGAAACGTTTTAAAATTATGCTTTATAGGAACACATACACAATAAAGGTGGAGTTGACTGCCCGATCAATAATTTTAGACATAATTGGAAGAAAATAAAAATAGCTTGCTACTCACATTTGAAAAACAGAATACACCATAAATTTATATCAATATCATTTTTTGGAATCCAACTAGTAACATGAAATAGCAATTTAAACTAAATTTATTTGCAAATTTTTCATAAGTCATATAATAATAATAAATTTCTTAAATATTTTAAAATCAGTCATTTTATAAACCAATTTAGAAAATAATATACACTCAATTTAAAGCAGAACAAAAAATAGACTTATCACTGGCTTGAAAAATAGTGTTGTACATTTTTCCACATTACTTTAAACAAAACACATCTCTTTCACTTCTAGGTGAAAAACGTTCTTTAATTTTCATTGGAACACAGAACTAATCATCTAATTGTAGACTGCTTACTTTTTAAATACATATTGTCGGATGAAATAATATATATATATATATATATATATATATATATATATATATATAAACTATTTTTCTCTGGTGCAGATATTTGCAGATTCTGAAGATGAATATCTTTTCGACGAAACAGGGAAACGGGAGTTTTCATTTGGACACCTTTGCACATTAGATGAATGAACACATACGCAAAATTTTTTTTCTCTTCATTTTTTGGCGCTTTACTTTTAAAATTTTCGTGTAAGATTTCTTGTTTAGAAATTACCCGTGAAATGTATATATACTATTTGACGAATTTTTTATTTCTTTTAGTCTTTCATCTTTTTCTTGTTTATCTTCGCGGCAGGAAACTGTCCTTACCGACTTTCTGTAACGTATTGTCTGAGTGGTATATTTTTCGAATGCTAATAGGTTTTCACTAAAACAACGCATTTTCTGTGGACGTTCATCTTTTTTTTTTATTGTGACGCATCCATCAAAGCTTAGGACAAAATTGCGGTACATTTTCACGTTGACGAGACAAACTTGCGACGTTATAAAGCAAAGCGGACAAGAGACAACAGCAGCGACATACCGGAGGACACAATACAAGACAAAGGGTGATTACACAAGATTTTTTGCTTTTATACCGGCAGTGGCAAGCGCGTGATTATTATATAATAGTAGTTCTGATTGGATAGAATGGGCGGGACAGTGATTTCAGATTAGCCGATTATGATTAGATTATAGTGTTATTTTTAAGCCAAATAATTAAAAAGTTTGTTTAAATATTAGTAAAAAGAGTTAACAAATATAGGATACTAGAGGGGAATTATTACATTTCACTCAATTTAAAGCAGAATAAAAAAAAGAAGAACACACGCCTACGAAACCCAAATGATTATCCTTTTGCCCCTCTTAGGTGGACCCCTTTTCCACGCTTGAGATGTTTTTCTTTTTTTTACTGTTGTAAAATTATCACGATAAGAAATGATTATAGATCTTATAAATGTGAAAAACATGGGTCCATCTTTCAATCCATTTCGGATTTTCCTGTTTTTCATCTCGGTACACTGTTTCAGTTTTGGAGAAGTGTATGCTCTTGGGATGGAGACAGGGAAGAGTCTGAATTAAATTCCCCTTCTTTACTAGTCTAACTCAGATTATTAAGTGTAATTTTAGACCAAAGAAGTCTACTATTTTTATTTTTTGAAATAAACTTAGAATGTTTCCATGATGTTTGTCATTGATGATATTTTGATAATTTATGCTACAATTATTTTTTGAATCTTATTTTTATTTTCATTCCATTGCAAGTGCTCATTGTTTTTATATTGTATTTTTATGATACAACATTTATTGAATTGTGAACATTATTACATCTCAGCTACTCAAGAAAATGTGAACAGTTTTGAACAATACATTTTTGATTTTTACTACATTTCGAATCTTATTATTACGTTTTGAACGTTATTTATGTGTACCCATATTTTACAGCTTAACAGTGTATATTTGTTTTTATATTTTTTCTATTATATAATTTATGCGTTTGAGATTACGCTATTTATGTCATTACCGGAAAGTGAAGGAAGTTTTTAAATTAATAATAATTTTTATTCGATTTTTAATTTAGCATCTGTAAGATGATATATAGGTGTGTGTCAAGGGCCTGAATTGCACACACGCGCCTTGGAGGGGAACTGTAATAATTCCCTCTAATATTCTTTTTCTGTTAACTCTTTTTTACTAATATTTAAACAAACTTTATAATTGTTTGGCTTAAAAATAACTCTGTAATCGGCTAGTCCAAATCCCTTTCCCGCCCATTCTATCAATCAGAACTACTATTACATAATAATCACGCGTTTGACACTGCAGATATAAAAGCGAAAATCTTGTGTAATCGCTCTTTTTGTCTTTGAGTTGTGTCCTCAGTATGTCGCTGCTTCTCTTGTCCGCTTTGCTTCATAATCGTCGCAAGTTTGTCTCGTCAACGTGAAAATGTGCCGCAATTTTGTCCATAGCTTTGATGGGTGCAATAAAAGCTGAACTTCCACTGAGGATGTTGTGACAACCTACTTACATTCGAAAAAGTATATACTACTCGGCCAATACGTTACACATATACATATATGTATATAACTTTTCTCTTCAAACGTATTTTCCCCTTATTAATCCTCAACTGGCGGTCCGTTTTATAATAGCTCTCAAATTTATGTGTTCCGGGGAAAATTTTGTATACTCATGAACTATACCACAGAAGGTCAGCAACCGTTGAGCTGTTGCGTGACATACCAACCTACTAACACGATTCTGCGTGCTATGTAATAGGAAATATTTGAAACTATTCGATTAAAAGAAAGTACTAGCTGAGTTAGGAAATATAGGTCAAAAATACAAATTAAAATTTATTGTGTGTTAATTATGCATCGTTTTAACCTTTTGGAGACGGCGGTCTTTGTGAAAAAATGCCCTTAAAGACGGCGCTTCCTGGCGAACTTTACTCCCCTTTTTCGGAGCTGATTTATGACACCATACATCGGCGGATAAAAGGGCAGAACAGTCGTTGATACCCCGCTGAATAGTGGGATGTTCACGGCTTAGAAAGTCCTAAGCACAAAATAGTATCCCTGTCTTAGGAAACATGTTTTCTTGAAGAATCCAATGTAGTAATTACTAATGTTTTCAGTTCAAAGAAAATTCAAAGAATTTTTAGCACAAAACAGGGTGATAATATAAGAATTTCATAAAAAAAATTAAACGCCTATATCATTGTAGGGAAAAGGTACAATAAACTAATCAAATTTAATTGATTTTTATTTAAGAAAAAAAATATTTATATTTTTGATTTCAATTAAATTTATTAAAATAGTTATAAAATGTTTTTAAATTTATTTTTTTATTCATATATACATAAATGCAGGGTGGTACACACCTGGTGTTAAAACTTAAAATACTCAAATTAGAAATAAGTAAAATAATATTATTCTTAACTTGCACATAATTATAAGCAAAAATACAAAATAAAATAAAAAGCCCAATTGCTGATCATGTCTCTTCATGTTATAATGTAAAGTTCAGACTTTCTCAAATCGACAATAAGAATAAGGCTTAAAAAGCTCTTACAAGTATTCACGGCGTCTGCATATCAATAAACATATTGCCATAAATCCTTTTTTGGAAACTTCATTGTTACTCAATTTATAATTGTTTTTCTTTTAGAACATGTCAGAAAAATCTTAAGAATTAAATCCTCTTAAGGATTTTCGTATATATCTTCCACAAAGGAATGATAGATTTGATGTATAATTGTCATTTTTTATTTTTCCATAATCCATTATATTATGATACATTAGTATTCATAGTACTCAACGAATCCTAAGATTAAATCTACATTTTATTATAACAAGCATCTTTCAAAAATTAAAATCTTTTACTTTGATCTAATTCTTCTGATATATACAGAAAATTATGATAAAACATTTACTGTGGCAAATATATGAGATGAATAGCAGTTAAGTGTTTCGCATTATGCTATAAAATATGAATATCCTAAGCCTATGAAGTGTTGGTCCCTTGTTGGATAGTGCGACATTGTAGTCACTACATGTTTTTATTGAAAAATGGTCACGATTAGAGGTTCTATTGTGTAGCAGAGCTGATACGCATAAAATCAAAGTCCTTACGTTGCCGTGGTGTGAAAACTAAGAAGTGGGGGCTCTAGCTCGATTATTGTTCTCGTTGATTGATTGATTTGATTGATTTAATATTAACGTCGCACTGTTCAGCTACACTGAGGGCTTTTGGCGACGGACCACGTAATTTTTGAACCATGGTCAAGTGACGTGGACGACACCTGAGCTGGCACCCCTCTCCTAACTCCCACACCACACCAACGGGAGGACGTTTCAGCTGCTCGACAGATTTAACGTGCATCGCTGCCCTACACGGCGGGTCTTTAGTGGTACTGGGATCGAACTCGTGACCAGGCAAGCCACGATCCGATACCTATACCACTCCGGCTACCGCGGCCTCTATTGTTCTCGTTACTTGATCGTCAGTTAAATTACAAGGTCCGTCTTATTACTTTGACCTCTAATAAAACTCGTAAATGAAATATTAATAATTTATCAATTTATATATACCCTCATGTTCCTAAAAATAAATTCTTTAAATATGCATAAGAAATTTAAAATTATATTTTTTCCAACATTAATAAATTGTTTTTCATTAGTAAAAAAGAGAAAAATTCTTTGAATTCTTAGAATACTTGATAGTAAAACGCAAACAATAAGTTGATATCAAAGACTAAATATTATGACTACAAACATATTTAAGTTGCCGAGGAGCTTCATGCATCTCGAAAACTTGTTTACACAAAAGGATTATATTATTCTTATTTATAATTAATTGTTTCTTTTGCGAGTAAGGCAGTGCTTCTCAAACTTTCAATACTGGCGCCCCCTTTTCAATCACAATTTTTATCGTGCCCCTCTTATACATAATAATTTACTGAATGCAATAATAATGCACTTTTACGATAAAGCAACAATATTTATTATAAACCGTACAAATTCATGACATAAGTATTAAATTTTGTATATGTTACTTTTAAGCAAAAAAAAGTTAAGTAATAGTATAATTACTAAGTTATTTTTCCTTTCTCTGATTTTTTAAATTGGAACCTATTACAAAATGCGGTGGTTGCTTAGAAGACAAAATATAGATATCAGCTAAATATAGAAAATGAACTCAGAGGGTCAATTTCTTATCTTAAAACTCCTTTCAAAAACTTTGCTCTGTAAGACAAGCCTATGGAAGTAGCTAATAATTATTAAACTTGTTCTTAATTTAGTATTAATTAATTAGTCCTAAAATACTCTGTGCGCCACTCATACATTAAAAGCAGTGTTTCTCAAACTTTCAATACTGGCGACCCAATTTTCAATCATAATTTTTGTCTCGCCCCCTGTACAACAATAATGTATTTACTGCAATAAAAATGCACTTTGAGAGAGAGACGCTAAAGTTACAATACGATCTTAATTATAAACCGTACAAATTAATACGATAAGTATATTAAATTTTGTGTATATTTTAAGTAATATATATATATATATATATATATATATATATATAATATATATATATATATATAAGAAAATTACTTAAAATATATATATTACTTAGAATTATGTTATTTTTCTTTCTCTAATTGTTAAATTCGAACAGATCGCAAAGTGATGTATTTAATTAAAGATTTATTTCCTTCAGCATTCATTTCTCAAAGCACAAATGTCATAAGAAAAATAGTCTAGTCAATGTCGCTCTCTATCATATCCATCACATCTGGCATTATCGGGTACGTTTGCGTGAGTCTGGGCAACCTATCAGACGTCTGCGCAAAACATGTAAAAATGCTTTTCCTCGTAAAATTCCAGTCAGTTTTGGTCGACTCGATACTCCTATAGCTACCAAATCTAGCTTGAATGTACATTTTTAATTTCCACGTTAATTGTAATTCACGGTAATTAAGTATTTACGGCAGTAGATTAAAACAATATCATACATACATTTTTAAGTCGTAAGCAAACATTCGACCATAATAAAGAATCAACAAGTACACAGACGAAAGAGCATGGTTCCGAAAAATTAAATCAAGGCGATCTTCTCAAAAATACTTAAATTTTGGATTTACCACTACTGAAGTAAATGATGGAAAAAAAGCCCCAGCTCGATATGTGTTAAAACTTACAAATCTGTAGAACAACATGTGAAAGTTGTTTTTAAAACATGTAAAATCATTTAGCTATGTTGGCAAAGAATTTTAAAAAGTATTTTCTGGATGAGGACAGCTTGGTAGCAAGTTACCGAGTGGATTAGGGATTTATTTCAAGATACTCCAGAAGGGCTCTCAACTTCCGAAGAAGAAATCTTCATAGATTTCACATGCAGTGAAAAATTAAAAGGCAATTTTGTAATAAATCGCTCTTTGAATTTGGGGTAGAGGTGGATGAGGAATTATCTGTACTGAAAACAAAAGCACTTCGTATACTATTACCATTTTCAACATCCTACCTTTTGCAAACCGGATTTTCTGCAGTGGATGCCTTGAAGACAAAATATAGATCTCAGCTAAATATAGAAAAATAACTCTTTAAGTGTCAATTTCTGATATTAAAACCTTCCTTTGAAAAACTTTCCTCTACAAGAAAAGCCCGTGGAAGTCCCTAATAATTATTAAACTTGTTCTTAATTTAGTAATAAGATTGATTGATTTGAATATTAACGTCGCACTGTTCAGCTGCACGAGGGCTTTTTGACGACGGACCACGTAATTTGAACCATGGTCATGACGTGGATGACACCCGAGCTGGCACCCTTCTTTCCTAACTACCACACCACACCAACGGGAAAAGTTTCAACTCTCAACAGATTTAACATGCAGCGCTGCCCTACATGGCGGGTCTTTAGTGGTACTGTGCTCGAACTCGTGACAAGGCAAGCCACGATCCGATACTATACCACCGGCTACCATGCCAAATTCAGTAATAAGAAATTATTTACAAAATACCTCTTTCAGTACTGATACATCAAACGTATACTGGTTGAAACACCGACTCTTTTTCGCACGAGTTCATTTCTCTTTTTAAAAAAAAATAAAACATCATTGCTCTTGATATAATAGCTGAACTGTAAGGGAGAGTAAAAACTGTGTGCACGACATTGTATACAAAAATGTAAAATGATTTTTTTAGATAAATGCTATAATTATAAATAACTTTGTTTAAAAGAACTGTAATTTTAAACCTCACACAATTAAGTATTTAGAATTAATGTTAAATTAAGGAAAAAGAATATAAAATTCCGATGAAGAATAATTGTGTTACTTTTTAACATTTTTAAAGCGAGAAGACTTCAAAAGTTTAACCCGAGCAGGCGCGTACTGATACCAATATTACTGGTAGTGGGGACTCCAGTCACCCCAATCATTTGTTTAGAATTATTTTTACTGTACACGATACAAAACGGAATTCTAGTGAATATTTTAATTTATAGAAAGTATACTTACCTTCTTCAAGACTATTCAATTCTTTGATGATTTGAGAAAAAAACCAATAAAAACTGAAACTAAAATGATTCAAAAGTACAAGACCATAATAGGACGCAAATCAGACACTTAATTTTCATTATCCTACAGAAATGTGCTAAACCAATCAATTCTTTTCCAAATATCGCAAAACTCACTATTTACAATTTCCTTAAGCGAAAGCAGACATATGAAAGATGGGGAGGGAACTAATATTGATAATAACCATACCATAAGATTGAAGGTCAAATTAACATTCAGATTTTTTATCCAGTAACTGAAATATTTTGACATCTACTAATTTTTAAGAAACATCTGTCTTTTAGGGGATCATATATATAGCCTTTGTTGCTCCATATCCCACAAACCTGAACTGAACTGAACGTACTATGCAGCCTGGCTGTGAAAAGTGTGTGAATCATGACTTCCCTTTTCTTTTTCTACAACTTATGTACAGTATTTCAATAATAATTGCAGCGGTGAATTGTTTATCTTAGAATTCTCAGAGTCTGGGTTTCGTTTTTTCTTTTAACGAATAATATTTTATGTTAAAACGTAAAAAAAAAATCTCTCATTGAGGAAAAACAGCAAATAAAACAAAATGTTTTTTTTTTTCTTTAATTTGGTTTTGGGATCAAAGATAGCTATTTGATGACGGAAAAAAGCTAGATAATAAATATAAATTATGTCAGTGTGTTGTTGTGTGTATTTTTTTTTTATTATGGAAGAAAGCATTTTGTTTTTACTTCTCTTCCGGTTATTTTTTTAAAAATCTTTAAATATTCGATACGCTCGCGCCCCCTTGTAGGTCATCGCCCCCCAGGGGGCGCGCCCCCACACTTTGAGAAACACTGGTGTAATGACGTTGTAAGCTGATAGTATAAAAAAGTTTTAAAAAAGAAAAGTTTATTTTTTTAGCATTTAAATAAACGCTTGTTTTTAAAAAAGTTTTACTTTTTTAATTTATTTTATTTTATTTACTTTTTAGCTATCGTTGCTGGACAGGTTTCTCAGTCTGTTCATCTCATTCAAGGCATCATTGTTACAAAGGTCGTTTGCCGGTTAATTTCAAATAGTCTAGCTCAGGGGGTACTCAAACTTTTCCCGCCGGGACGCATACATATGATACTGTACGCGTTTCAGAAAGAATAACGGTAGCGTATTCTTGGTTAATTAAAATATGGAATTTATTTACGTCACAACTATTGAAAATTATTTACAAAATGATACATTAAAGTTATTAAAAATTAATTAGATTGCTAGAGTCCACTATTTTGTGAGAGGAGGATTCGTTGGCCACCGCTCGCGTGCAAGTTCAAAAAGCATCTCTCCCTCATCTTCCGGTCGGGTCACTAGATTCCTCGGGGGTCAAACAGTTGCGCTGCACCTAAAGCTGTACGTGTGGGCGTCGAATCCACAAAGAAACCGACACCAGATGTTGTTGTTTTCGAGAAGTGACGTTACAGCTCTCGCCCTTCTTATGGAACTTTTCCGTTGAGAAAGTTTAATTGGATGACGATGAGACAACTGACGGATTACCGACACACATCCCTTCATCAAGCACCACCATATTTCTGAGCTGCAATTTTAATTACTAAAGAAAACGCTGAACTAAATTTGGAATTACTTATTTCTAGTGAGTGAGTGTTCTTGCTAGGAACTTTACACAACCATATTACGAAATAGCAATGTAATCAATGTAAGAAAACATACTATACATTAAATAAAAAATACTAACACTCCTATCACAATGCCTAGTATCAATTATACTAACATGTTATATCAAATGCTAGTGTAAAGACCTTGCACATAAAAATATTCTTCGCCACAATACTTAAATAAAATTATACTAACGACATGTTGATATGATATGCGAAGTGTACAACCTTACACACAAAATATTTTTCACAATATGCCTCTTGCGTAAACTAAATACTCATGTATATTTTAAAACCCTATACACAAAATTAAGCATATTAATACATTTGCTTTTCATGGCTTTAACTTTTTGACACGCATCTCCATTCGATATGATATACAGTACTAGTAAATAAATAAAATTTAATACAATTATTAACCTTTAACTAAAAACATAAGCAACAATTATTATTCATGAGCAAGAGAACATTGTTAACAATCCCTAATTATCTATCACCGATCTGCTGAGACTATCTGCATTTTTTGTGACTTTACCCGACCGATGTACAATTCTAAAATTATATGGTTGTAAAGCCAAAGCCCATCGCATCAATCTAGGGTTAGAACTAACATTTCTATTCAACCACACCAACGGGTTGTGATCGGTCATAACTAAAAAATGAATTTCCATCTAAGTAATAATGTAACCTTTTAATTGCGAAAACAATACTAGCACATTCCTTCTCCGTCGTACAATAACGCTTCTCTACCTCTGAAAATTTCTTACTCAGGTAAAGGATTGGATGCTCCTCACCTTGTTCAGTTAATTGGGTTAAAACTGCTCCCATACCTGCGTTCGAAGCGTCCGTTTGAACAATGAATT
The DNA here is from genome assembly GCA_019973935.1 of Trichonephila clavipes. Lineage (NCBI taxonomy): Eukaryota > Metazoa > Arthropoda > Arachnida > Araneae > Nephilidae > Trichonephila > Trichonephila clavipes. Next base: position 23,785 of record BMAU01017894.1, read on the forward strand.
CTCGTTCAAAATTTGGCGCGTACAAGACGGGCTTATCAATTAGTTTCCCTTTTAGTTCTCGAAATGCGTTTTCACACTCGGTCGTCCACTTAATTTCTCCCTTCTTTGCTCTTCCCTTCAACGCATCCGTCAACGGAGCAGCGATTACCGAGAACAGATTTATATATTTTTGGTAATAACCCGCTATACCTAAGAAAGCACGTATTTGGGTTTTCGTGCGAGGGGTAGGGAACTCTAGAACAGCCTGAACTTTGATCTCGGAAGGAGTGCGAAAACCCTGACCCACAATGTGACCCAAAATTTGACATTTTGTTGCGCAAACTTACACTTTGAAGGTTTTATCGTTAACTTAGCTCTCTTTATTCTCTCCAGAACCGTTTCCATATGTTTAATATGCGACTCCCAAGTATCTGAGAAAATTGCGATATCGTCTAGATACGGGACAACGAAATCCTCTAGTCCGTTAAGTAATTCAGCCATGAGTTTACTAAAGAAATATGGAGCATTCTTTAATCCGAAACTCATCCTTAGGGGTCGGTATGTACCAAAGCTTGTACAGAAGGCTGCGTATCGCTGTGCTGTTTTACTCAAAGGTATTTGCCAATATCCCTTAGATAAGTCAAAGACGGTAATAAATTTAGCCGCCGATACTTTTTCTACGCGTTCTTCGATATTCGGAAGAGGAAAATATTCCGTTCTAATGATCCCGTTTAATTTCCTGTAATCTATACATGGACGAGGTTCTTTCCCAGCTACCTCAACTAAAATCATAGGGGAACATGTAATCCGATTCTCCTACCTCAATGATTCCTAATTTTAACATTCGGTTAATTTCGTTTTTTAAGATTTCATTTTGTCGGTGCGACATTCGATAGGGCTTCGTCCTAACTGGTTGATCGCTAACTAACTGGATTTCGTGTTCAACCAGATTAGTTAAACCGGGATTGTTTGAAAAACATTTAGAGTATTTATTTAATAATTCGCGCAGTCGATCCATTTGTTTGTCGTGAAGGTGTTTGTTCAACTCGCTAGCCTGGATTACGTTCTCGAAATCATAAATGAGAGAATTGTTTTCTAAGTATGGGATTTCTAACTCCTGGTCTGCGAGAGGGTTTTTGTTTCATCATTAATAATTACGTTAACGTGTTCTGGCCTTTTGTAATATGGTTTTAGCATATTTATATGATAGATTTGAGATGTTTCGCGTCTGCCGGGGATTTCGACTAAATAGTTCGTTTCGAAATTTTATTTAAAATTGTCCCAGGACATATCCACTGCACTGCTAATTTATTTGCTCTGGATGTAGCTAACACTAGGACTAAATCTCCATCCTTAAATTCACGTTTTACTGCGTTTTTGTCATACCAAGTTTTCCGCTTAACTTGCATTTCCTCCATTTTATTTATAGCTACTTCTTGACATCTTTTTAATCTATTTATTAACTTAAACATATATTCAGTGACGAGATCACCCTCTTCTTCCGGTTCCATCCAATGTTCCATTACTAACGTCTCTGGGGTTCGCAAATTTTCCCATACACCAACTCTGACGGTGTATACCCTGTACTTTTCGTGCGATACAGTTCGTAACGCGCAAAAGAATTGACGGAAGATGTTTGTCCCATTCGGAGCCTGCATCTAAACATAAGACTCGTAAGAGTCGTTTCAACGTTCGATGAAATCGCTCTACAGGGTTACTTCTGTGGATGATACACAGAACTATGCCTGACAGACAAGTATTCGAATCTTTCAAAAACTCGGTAGTCAGAGCACTAGTAAAAGAAGTACCCTGGTCACATTATTTCACGGGGAAACCCCATCCGACTACAGATGTTTAACAGCGCATCTGTGACACTAACGGAACTAATATCAGACACCGGAATAGCTTCAGGGGAATTTTGATGACATGCAAATGGCCGTGATAAGATATCGATTCCCTTTAGATGTGATCGGGAGAGGCCCACATGCATCAATATTTAGCTTAGTAAAAACCTCCTGAATAACAGGGACCAATTTTAGTGGAGCTTTCTTTTTATCATTGGGCTTCCCAGCCTTCTGACACTGATCGCAAGTTTTTACAAACTGTTCCATATCTCTATAGCAATTCGGCCAGTAAAAATATCGGTTTAATTTGTCTTTGATTTCGTAATTCCCAGGTGTGCAGATGTTCCCTCATGACACAATGATTTAATAGGGTCGCGCAACACTTCCGGCACTACTATTAACTTCACCACGTTACCTAACTTATCTTCACGATTTTTGACCAATAATTCCTTCTCTAGCGAATAAACCTGATTGGTAACCTGCACTTGACTGGCTGCCTGTTCGTATAAGGGTTTAATCTCCTCGCTATTTTTTTGAGCATTGATTAAATTTTCTCGCGTAACCCTTAGCAGCGCTAATTCCGGAACATATTCCTGGAGTGCAGGTATTAAAATTTCGTCCTCTGCATCCGAAGAAACAATTATAACCTCATCTTCCCCTTTTTTAGCATCACCACTATCTATCCCCCTTTCTTCTCTAGCCGCTTTGACTTGAGACCTTGTTTGGACAGCATTCAATATTTCGACTGGCAGGAAATTATAGCCTAAATTTCCTTTTATTAGCTCGGCCGTTTTATTTCCAAGCAAATATCGACCGTGTTGATTTAAGTGATTTCCACAAACCGCTGCCTTAGTCTGCACCGTTCCAAAATTTCCGGAAATTTCCACGACCGCCAAAGGTAAACAAACTAATTCTGGGCTTAACGGTTGTTTTACCCAAACATTTTCACCAGAGAAAGAAGAAGGATTTATGTATTTTGCACATACTAAATCTATTTTGTCGCTCCCGTATCTCTAAGAATGTCTATCTCGTGACCATTCACAGAGCCCTTTGTTGTATATGAATTAAGAAAATCCGGGTTTTTCATTTTCTTCAATATTATTGAGAGTTTCCGTCGTTTTGTTTTTTATTAATTTAGGGCAACCGGCTTTTATATGTCCAGGCATATTGCAATGATAACATCTTTGTATCACGCGTTTTTCAAAAGTTCTCTCTCTAGTACTCTCCGGAACAGAAGCTCTAATCTGGGGGAAGTTTTCCCAAATCTATTTTCTTTTCCTTGATCCTGAGTATGTCAAATTTTATCATTTCTGCCCCACCTATCCATGGGTTTCGAATTTACCTTTCGGACGTCCTCATAATTATCAAAGAGTTCTGCTATTTGAGTAGCTGATTTAAGGTTTGCCCAATTATCTAAAAAATGATCTTTCATACTAGCATTGGCGCGTTTTTTAATTGATCTACCACCATTAGATCTTTAAGATCTTGAAAGGTATTTATTTCTAAGCCAATCAGCCACTCATCTAGATAATTCGTAATTTCAAAAGTGAAATCCTTCCAGGTGCTATCGGATTTTTCTGGTGTTGGACAAATTTTGCCGAAAGACCTCCGGACTTAACTTAAATCTTTTAAGTAATAATTTCTTTACATAATCGTAATTTTCGGCTTGTTCCTCCGGTTCGCGAGCAATAAATTGCACGATCTCTAGGGGTAACAAACCCAATAATTGCCCCACCCACTCTTTCTTTTCTATTGACGCCCTTTTAGCCTGGCGTTCAAAGATCACTAGATATAAACTAATATCTGACTGCTTAGGATCGAAATCTGGGATCAATTTTTTTTAAGTTTAAATTAGAGGTTACATAACATGCATTTGTAGAATCGTTTGATTCATCGTTTACCCTAAATCCGGATTCTATTTTAAACCTTTCTAAATCAAATTTCAGCTGTAATTCTTTCTCTTTTAATGCCTGCTCCTTTACTAACTCCTCCAATCTCATTTTTTCAGCCCTTTCTAACTCCTCTAATCTCATTTTTCAGCCCTTTCTAACTCTTCCAATCTCATTTTTTTTCAGCCCTTTCTAACTCTTCCAATCTTTTTCCGTTTGCAATGATAGTCTCATACAGATTTTTAACAAATTCCTCTTCATAACCTTCACTGTTAGTGATTGCAATTTTTATGCTAGGGACAGTCATATTTAAAGTGGCATTTATTCCTAATTCCTCAGCAAGTTGCAACATGTCTTGCTTTTTCCCTTTACCAAGGAAAGCCATTTTTTAAACAATATCAAATAAATGTCACGCTAAATTTTTGCACTATTGTTACTATTCTCTATTAATACAATAACACTGGTCCCATGCATACACAGAAATACACAAAGAAAAACTTAACACTAAAAATAATCAAAATCATTCAAGAGACTTAAAACACAATAAATCTTAAGCTAAAATTTGCACACAATGCTTGAAATACAATTACAATTCTCTAGAAACAAAATAACACTGTTCCCATGCAAGAAAAACACTAAGTATTTCAAAATTTCTAAAGAACACTTTAACCAAAATTCCTAATACAATATGCAGTTTGCAACTCAAAAAATATAACAGTACTCACCCATTTGAAGTACTCAGCTTGCTGTCAGAAGCAAATTATGTGCACTAGTGGTACGGCTTCCGAAAATCGCTTTTCTTCTGACACTCTCGCCGTTAACACTATAGATCAGTTTGATCTTTGAGCAGGACGCTCTTTTTTCTCCGAAGCTGAATTGAATCGCAGCATGGCTTCCGAAAATCGCTTTCCTTCGGACACTCGCCGTTAACACTATAGATCAGTTTGATCTTTGAGCAGGACGCTCTTTTTCTCCGAAGCTGAATTGAATCGCAGCACGGCTTCCGAAAATCGCTTTCCCTTCGGACACTAGCCGTTAACACTATAGATCAGTTTGATCTTCTATGAGCAGGACGCTCTCTTTCTCCGAAGCTGAATTGAATCGCAGCACGGCTTCCGAAAATCGCTTTCTCTTCGGACACTAGCCGTTAACACTATAGATCAGTTTGATCTTCTATGAGCAGGACGCTCTCTTTCTCCGAAGCTGAATTGAATCGCAGCACGGCTCTTCCGAAGATCTCTTTTTCTCCTGCGTTGCGGTCCGTCCGTAAAATCCAAAATTTTCCTCCTCTCACGGGTCCTGAATACTAACTTTTTATCCCAAAGCGCTGCCACTAAAACTCTAAGCTGTAACGTTTGAAAGAATAACGGTAGCGTATTCTTGGTTAATTAAAATATGGAATTTATTTACGTCACAACTATTGAAAATTATTTACAAAATGATACATTAAAGTTATTAAAATTAATTAGATTGCTAGAGTCCACTATTTTGTGAGAGGAGGATTCGTTGGCCACCGCTCGCGTGCAAGTTCAAAGCATCTCTCCCCTCATCTTCCGGTCGGGTCGCTAGATTCCTCGGGGGGTCAAACAGGGGTTGCGCTGCACCTAAAGCTGCACGTGTGGGCGTCGAATCTACAAAGAAACCGACACCAGATGTTGTTGTTTTCGAGAAGTGACGTTACAATACATATTTCACTCGGGTCACAGCAAGAGGATAATGGAAGGAGGGTAAACACTGCAAGACCAAAACAATATTGGACAAAGCAAAATTAATCAAAATATTAAAAATCTTTTTTCCCCTTGTTTTTACTTAAATACTGTATTAAAGGTGAAAAAAAACACACACACACAATTTTAAATCCGTAATTTTAAACCAATTTTTTCAATCTTCATACAGAATTTGGATAATTCTATTTTACAAACGGTAAAAAAGTTCCGCGTGATTATCTTTATAAATGATGATATTATTAAATGTTTAGTTAAAAATTCGAGCATTTTTTGAAATATCGTAAAAAAAAAAGTTTTGACATTTTATTTTTTAAGTGACTGATTCTAAAAGAAAAAAGCCTGAAATTTTTTAGTGCAGAATATCGATTTATTAACACGAAAAGAAATTCATACGGAACGTTTTAGAAGTCATTTTCCTGAAAACGCATCAATTTTGATTCATTTTAGAAAAATACCGTAAAAAATATAAAATATCATTATTTTGTAAAAAAAATAATTATACTGTATCATGGCGAAATAAATGATCTTTCCAATCCTGTAATTATTTTTTCTCTGAGTTTGATAAAAAGAATTAGATGACTTTTTTACGAACATCGAAAAAAAAAGATCGGAATTTCTTTAAGCTCAATCCGAAAAGCAGCTCGGCGGGATAAGAAGCCAACAGGAGTAAATCAAGCATACACGTTTTAAGGTTTTTCATTAATATCTTTTTAACTAATTGCAATATCAGAATATAAATGGTCAAAGCATGCATTGTCATCCAAACTGAACGTGTATTCAAAATTTCAGCTCAATCGGGTGAAGACATCAGTTTCAAATTTGAGTTGCAAGATTACACCCGAACAATTACATTGCAAGTTAAATAAAAGCTTATATATGATAATAAAAAGTAACTTTTCAGGAAATTGAAGGGACCAGACGTAGAGGACGACCAGCTACAACAGGGGCGGGCAGGCTTTTCCAGGGTGCGAGCTACTTCTAAGTTTTCAAGGTAGTGCGGCCACCCCGGAACTTAAGTGTGATGCACTAAGAAAAAAGTACACGATATCTATTATAACTTAATAGTAAATACTGAATAAGAGCACTTAACTACATATATAACTGCAATAAAGAAAAACTTAGACCTTTAAGACCACGCTTAAAGCAAAACACAAGATACAAACATTATAATAATAGCCACAAATATAATACATATCAAAAGAAATGCATTTATTATCAAATATTCAAATTAACATTAAAAAAAATGTGTTCCTCTAAAGTTAGTACTTGTATTTATAGTTAATAGAAGACGTAATCTTCATACTGTGAGCTAATCTTAAATATTTTGGTATATAATTACTAACTGCTAATCTTTAAGCTGTCCCTCCAAAATGTCTTGGCGCGATCGATTCACGATAGTTAGACGATGTTGAAACGAACCTCAAATGGGAATCAACCGATGGAAAGTCATCGTGACTGATAGGGTCAGCTGGAGGAGGATCAATGAGTCAGCTTTGGCCGACAAAAGGCTGTTGAGGTTATGACAGTGCTTCTCAAGCTCTCAATGTTGGCCACCCAATATTCAATCAGAATTTGTATCGCGCCCCCCTTCAATACAATAACAATGTATTGAATTCAATAATACTATACTTAGACACTACAGCTACAATACAACTTAAACCTCTTAGCACCAACGTATATAAACGTCTCACTCAGCTACAGCGTTAAGTGCCCCGGACGTATATGTACGTCTCTCCGAAATACGATCCTTTCTGTGCATTGCTGTCCATAAAATTATTCCGTAGGTTTTGGGATGCAATAAAAGGAGTTTCTGAAGGATTTTGCTCAGGTGTCCCTTTTCTCTCTCCCCCCCATACGTCACATAAGCGCGCCTAAGTGGAAAACGGTGGCATTGTGGAGCGACTAGCGTACCTTTTAATCATCAGTTAAAGGATTAAATTATAAACCGTACAAATTATCAATATAAGTGTTAATTTTACATATGACAAGCCCATGGGGCCACTGGTATTTATTAAACTTGTTCTTAACTTAGTATTATTAAGTTAATTATAAAATACATTCTGCAATACTAATAACTTTATAATTGTAAGAAATCTGTGTGAATGTGTACTTTTTTTATAACGTCAGAATGTAATTTGTGATAGCTTAATTTTAGTAAATTAATAATTTTTTCAAAATAATCATTTGTTTTCGACTTTTCAATATGCTCCCCCCCCCTCGTAAAGTTATCATGCCCCTCTAGAGGGGCGCGTCCCACAGTTTGAGAAACGCTGGGTTATGAAGAAGAAGGATCAAACATGCTCAGCTCTAGCAAAAAGCAGCGCTATAAAGTTACAGGAATCAAGCGCGATGCTGCGGAGGGTCACTGCAATGCAATACTGCTCACTTCTAAGTATGTATAAATACAGAAGTAACGAAAAATAGAAATAGTTATGGGATATATTTGTTAAAAAACACTACACTAAAAACAATAAAACTGCACAAAATAATCGCATTTTGTAAAGTTTAATTGAATCTCTCGGGTCTCAAAATTATTCGAGGCGGGCCGCGGAATGGCCACCCCTGCTTAAACCATTCGCCTATCGAAGCAATATCGTTAACCTGTATATATTTTTTTTCTATTTGGAGTGTTTGAACGTGTTTTCTTTCATGTATACCTGAAATGAAAATAGAAAAAGGCCCTCATTTTCATTTTATTGTAATACGTGAGATTTTTTTTATTACAAACATTACTTTTCTAAATTGTTCCTGTATATTGAGATGATACTGCTGAAAGTTCGTTTATGCTTAAATAGTATTTCTATAATAAATTCTATGTGAAATTTCCACATATCACTTTTTGTGAGTGTGCTGATAACAAATATTAGTGCAAACATGCTCTAGCTATAATAAACAGAAAGTGTTGTCTGATAACAAAACTACACAAATCTTTATACAAAAATCAAACTTGTTAAAAATTTAGAACTTATTTTTTTCGAAAATTGTAAAGGAAAACAATTTCGAGTCAAATTTTATTTTAAATATCACCCTGAAAAAAAAGCAATTAACTCCTGCTTTCTTTTCTATATCATACAAATAAGGATCAGTGCTGATTTAAACTCATTTCGGACCCTGGGCGCAGATCAGCAGGTTACCTTGGCACTGGAGCAGTGCTCCGTAACCTTTTTGTCGCTGTGGACCGGTCAACGTTTGATAATTTTACCGCGGCCCGCTGAGGGTGGGACACATTGGTTGTTTATATCTTAGATTGTTTTGATTTAACAATTTTAATTTTGTTACATTTAAATATGCCTTCAGAATAAAATATAGTTGCCCCCAAAATGAATAAAAGTGATTTAACGGGGAATATAAAGTGACTTCCATGGAAAGTTGCGCAAATCCGAGAGAAATGCACCACTTTAAACAAGGGGTTGCGGATCACTGCACAGCGCAGTGCCAGCTCTAGCAGTTTTGCCGCCCCGGACAAAAATGGAAAATGCCGCCCCTCTCTTCAATTCCGCCCTTCTCTCTCTCTCTCTCTCTCTCTCTCTATATATATATATATATATATGTATACTATTTTAAGTGTTAAATAATTCAAAGTAATTCGAAATTAAAGATGCAATTACTTGTTATTATTTCAAACGAGAATGAAATGGAAGATAAGGAATCGTCTATTTAAGCAGTTCAATTTCTTCGAAAAATAGTCTAATAATGGTGGGGACCACAAACGTTTGCTTTAATTTATAATAACTACACCCAAGACTAAAATAAAGCATCTCCTGTGGCTCTCTATCTACCTAAACCTCTTATTACCCTTGTCCCCTTTTGGATAGCTGGAACAGGACATCATCAGGGTGAAAGGAATGTCACTTGTGACCTCACTTCGGAATGGGGAGAAAGTTACTAATTAAAGATGTGTAAACATATTAAACTTTATTCTTTAACATATACTCCCGCCTCAAACCCTTCAAGTTTCAACATAAAAGAAAACTGCCGTTAAATATACAGGGTGAAAAGTAAAAAAATTAAGATACGTTCAATGAAATACCAAATTCAGACCCAATAACATTTCAGAAAATATAACAAATTTTTTGTAACAATAAAATTATATTTTTCAAATTTGATCGAAATGCCACCCTTAAAATTTGCCGCCCCGGTCAAGGGTCCGGTTTGTCCAGCCCTAGAGCCACCCCTGTTGCACTAGAGCATCGAAATTTATAACCAGAAAATCTGGTAAGTACAACTTATCCGGGCCCCTCGGTGCCCTCCCCAAGCACGCAATGGATAAACTGGTACTGATGAGGATAATAATTCTTCCCTAATGAAAAGTGCTATAGAGATTTTTATAATTCAAGCATTAAAAGAAAGTTTTAATATGGATTTTATGTTATAAACGAATTCTGTAGTATTTCTTTAGTATATTACAAAAATAACTAGAGATGGCAGCACTGCTCCTTAATGAATTTATAACAATGTATTTGTGCTGCCATCTATTGAAATTTGTTTGAGCTACTTGTCTTTTGAAACTTTCCCTTATTATTAAATGAAATAATTAACCAAAAAATAAAATAAGACTCAAACATGAAACACTTCCGAAACAAGCAAGATTGTGTTTATTAGAAAGTTTTGAGGACTAATGCTCTTCTATATATTATGAAAATTACCTGTTTATCTGAGAGAAAAGAAAAATTACGATCTTTTGAGTATAATACTTAAAATTATTTTACATTGTGTATTATAACGCATTAACTGATATTGTAATATTGGAGAAATGTTTTTCTTTGAAATATGTTTTAAATTAAACCTTGGGAATTTTTTTAAAAAATTCATTTTTTTTAAGAAGTAAGATTTTTATTGACTAAAAATTGTCTGAAAAGTACAACAAAATAAGATTACTTCATAGTAAACGTCGAGAGAGTAATAACAAGCAAAAATTCTACGTTTTCTGTTAAATATCAATCATAATCCAAAGCCTACTTTTGTTTGGAATGCAAAAGAATAACAATAATAATAACAAAATTGATTAAAGAATAATCTAAAATAAAATTATTTATATAAATGAAATAAATTCAGCAATTTCAAAAAAAAAAAGTTCACATTCTGATTCTCAAGACTATTGTGTTGTAAATAGATCAAAGTTGTAAAATATATATATGTTTTAATTCTGATAGGGACTTAAAAAAGTATATATGTATCTATACAAGGGGATACATGCATCAATTTTTTTAGAAAAATGTCTGTATCATTTTTTAATAACCAACTAAAAACTGGATGTAATTCGTATTTTTTTTAAAAATCCTAATCCTAACTAGGCTTTTTAGAGAAGTCTTAGCTATATACAAGATTTTTTTTTATAGAAGCCTTTTCATAAAGGAGAGTATTTTGAAAGTGTGTGTGTCATTCTTTCTTCCTTTTTTTCCCCATCCAAATAGTTTTTTCATTGTAATAATATTTCGTAAGACAATTTTATATGTATATTCTAATTCAGATGACTAAATGTTTCTTAAAAAAATCTTTTTTAAACTTTTTCAAAATTGCGGTTGTCAGATACTTTAATGAATTCAAAAAATTAGTAATAATTGTTATGGACAGAAAAGTTGCAGGTGTTATACCATTTGGAATCTTAACTATATGGGTCATCTGTGTAACTGAAGTTGAGGATATTTTTTTGATTTGTCGAACCAATGAATAGCGATTCTAAAGCAGAAAATGATAATGAACCTCCTATCAAAACGGTTACATTTTCTAATGATTTACATTGTTTGTGTGTGCGAAAATTGTAAAAACATACCTCTCTCTTGCGCAGCAAGATGTATATGAAGCAGTATTTTCGGCATAAATTCAATATACGGACTTTTTTTCGGCATTTTTTTTTTTTTTTGCACCTTTATCGGGCGATTTTGCACCAGATTCTGGCTACCACGATTCCTCTAGTTTTCCAGTCGGAATGAATGAATGAATGAATAAGAGATTTTATGGCGCAAAAGCCAAATCTGGCTATACTGCGCCAAACATTTAGGAAAATCTGTGATCTATACGGGAAAAGAAAGAAAGGATAAATTGAATGACAAGAAGGAGGGTCGAAAATAGAGAAAGATCACTAGGGTACCCCAGGTTCGTGAGACCCGTGTTTACCAAAGATAGTAAACCCCTTGGGAAAAGGAAAAGATCACTAGGGTACCCCGGGATTGTGACACCCGTACTCACCTAGAGAAGGTGAGCCCCCTGAGGGGTTTCCAGTCGGGTTCCGCGGTCTTTTAGTTTTAGGGCGGATTTTCCAATCAGAGAGAGAGAGCAACAGTTATTAAAAAAAAACTTTCTAGAACAATTTTAATTTCTATGGGGTTCTCTCTAACAATCTTCTTTTCCTTTTGGATTCCTAACTGTTTGACATAGATATTTCCGGACAAAAAATTCACTGCCCTATAGTTCCTATAATTTCTTAATATTTATATATATGATTTATTTAGTAATAATATTTATTATTTATATTAATAATATTTATTTAATACTATAATTATGATATTTATTAGTTTATTTTTAGTTATTGATTAGGTTGAATATTCTTTCATAAGAAGGTTGTATTTCAATTCTTTTATTACACTGCTGGACAATTGCTAAGGACGGATAACACTATCATTCATAGCAACCACAAAATGAAAGGAAGCAAAATGTGGAAAATTAGAATAAGTGCGGGATATTAGTAAGAAGAAGTATGAGTATGCAAATTTTTTTCCACGTCTGTTCATCACGTGATAGCGTTCATAAGAGCTTTAAAGGTTTTGACGCGTGTGGACAGTTGTTGTTTCAAGTCAAAGTTTTACAGGAAAGGTTTAATAGACGAACTTAAAATTTTTGGCATGTCTTCCCGACATCACATAGATGATTTTATGCGTGGCCGAATTATTGGAAAGATCGAAGAAGGGCGAAAAATAACAGATGTTGCCAGGGAGTTTGACATCGCTCACAGCGTTGTTTCACGGCTGTGGAAGTCATTTAAAACTACTGGAATGTGTAGTAGACGGCACGGGGAGGTCGTGTTAGAAGTACGACGCCTGCAGAAGACAGATATATCGTCCTATCAGCAAAAAGGAACAGGCGCACCACAGCTCAGCAGGTGGCAAATCAGTTTCTTGCTGCCTCAGGAAAGCAGATCTCCCGAAAAACTGTTGCCAGACGTTTGAGGGGAGAAGGACTATACGCACGCAGACCTGTTGTGTGTGTCCCATTGACCAGACAGCACCGTACTGCCCGTTTGCAATGGTGTCGTGAGCATCACAATTGGACTGAACAGGACTGGGCATGCGTACTATTCTCAGATGAGAGTAGGTTCAGTCTGTCATTGGATTGTAGACGCCAACTGATCTGGCGCGAGAGTGGTACTGCTTATCGTCCAGAAAATATCCAGTAAAAGGACCGATATCCGACATGCAGTATCATGGTGTGGGCCGGCATCATGATCAATGGCCGCACGCGCCTACATATGGTTGCGAATGGGACTATGACGGGCCAACGATACATTGATGAAGTTCGACTTCCTCATGTTCTTCTTTTCCGTGGTGCTGTCGGTGATAAATTGGTTTTTATGGACGACAACGCAACATGTCATCGAACACTCACTGTTCAGGGTTGTCTAGACAGCGAGGGTATTCAACGTCTCGTATGGCCAGCGCGTTCTCTAGATCTAAACCCCATTGAAAATGTGTGGGATACTTTGAGGAGGCAAGTTGCTGGTCGAAACTATCCTCCGACAAACAAGAACACCCTCATCCGTGCACTCACAGAGGAATGGGATAAATTGCCTCAACAGCTGCTGGATAATGTTGTGCAAAGTATGGTACGACGTGTGGAATGTTGTATCACACTCCACGGTGGACATATCCCGTACTGATATCTTTCTTTAAGGTGCCTGCTGACTTTTAGATGCATTGTTCCATTTCTCCGTACGCAGATCAAATGAACATTTTTTTTTCTTTCAGATGTTTCACAGCTTTTGTACTTTCCAGAACAATAAATATTCTTTTTTCTAATGTCTGAACAGTGTGGCAACTATATTTTACCCTACTAGGCCTCATGTCTCGCTTAATGTTATGCTACATAGCAATTTGTGATCCGTCCTTAGCAATTGTCCAGCAGTGTATTTTATTACCTTATTTCTTATATTCCATATTACTTATTAATATTTCTTTTTAATTACTGATAAATTACTTAACTATTGATTAGTTGACTTAATTCTGTCATTATTAGGGGCAAAGTACCGCGTTTCGTGTCGTTTCAGAAGGGGAAGGGGGGATTTTGCAACCCTATGCTTTCCTTGGCAACTAATGTCGCCAAAAAGAAAATTGGTGATTTTTCAAAAAAAGTCCATATATCGAACTAGTTCCGTATTTTCTTCCCTGCATAGAGTCGAAAAAGAATTCTTTTGAGTCAGAAATCAAAAAGAATTTCACAAACATTTATTAGTCAGTACTTGAAAGTTTCCATTGAACTAATGTGTAATAGTTCAGTAATCGTATTTTTAGCTGTTGGATAAAAAGTGTAATTTCAAACTATGGATATTTTTTTTTTGCGTAGGGGTTTGTAGAATTTCCAAAACGGAATTGCAAAAAATTTGTATTTTGTTGGGACCCCGATATAACGAATAACCTCGAATTAACGAACAAAATGTTGGGTCCCAATGAATTCGACAAATCGGGGTCCGACTGTATGCACAGTGCAAATCGTTTAATACAAACAGGGGTGGCTCTAAGGCCGGATACTTCTCTACACTGCCGTTCTGCATCCAATTCTGACTTACGGTTCACCTGTGTGGGGTTACGCAGCAGACTCTAATATTAAAACACTCGAGGTTGCTCAGAACTCGATTATCAGAAATATAGTAAGAGCAGATAGATATACCAGAAATTCTAAAATTTATGAAGATACTAAAATTCCCCCTTTTAAAAACTATATTCAAAAACTGGCTATTTCTTTCTTTAATAATTTACCTAATATTGATAACGATAATGTAAAAATGCTCAATAATTAAATTCCTATGCCAGATCTCAAGAGACCTAGGAGAATCCTCCTAGACTCCTACAATCCCCCCTAACAATTAATTTAGTCACTTACCGGGTGGCGAGTGACCACTATCCTTGCTAAATTCTTAATTTTTATTTTTTAATTCTTAATTTTTTTTTATCTTTTAAATTCCTTTTAAGTTTACTCAATTGCAACCCCACACAGGCTAGTTCTCTAGACCTCCCCTTTGATATATTCCAATACTTCAGTGCAGCCAATAGAGTGCCTACTCTCGCAGTGCCATGGACCAACCACAGCAAAGCCTTTTAGACATCACATTGACTTTCCCGCCAAAACCGTATGGAAGAAAATCCTCGATCTCGTAGCCACGCCCCCTTGCCACCTTCGATCCACCAATAAGGACACACTCACTCAGGCAGGCCCATTCACACAAGGACTCAACTACAAACTCGATATGGGATGGAGGAACGCTTCGCGTTCCAATTCCCAGTGACATCCAGCGTCATCTAAGGCCGGACAAACCGGACCCTTGGAGTTCCGGTTCTGCCTTCACGTAGAGAGGTCGTGTTTCTCGAGCTTTTCGACACCGGAAATTCAGTTTTTCTCCTTGCCGCAGCCTTCGCTTCCCTCTTCGCCGTGCATCAACCGGCGAGTAGGCTCTTTCTCCTTTAGCAAGCATTTTGGTATTTTTTCTCCTTTTTGGTGGTGTTTTGCTTTTCCACTTGCACATATAACTATCATGTTCAATTTACGTTTTAGTAATTTCCATCGTTTTTCGTTTTATTTATAACGCCCATATTTTCCATCATGTCTAAAGATACTTTTGAAAAAGACACACGCGGAGAAAAAAGATTTACTCAAAAATGAGTACGTAGATACACTCAATTTGAAATGACTATGATTGCATCAGATTTGACCGCATGCCTTGATTGAATTTGATTCCTTACATATACTCAAAATCCCCAAAAATGCTAATTAATGCTTTCGGAAAAATTAAAAAAGATATTTAAGATCGCAGAAACTCTTTTAATATATCGGCTACATATTTTGATAATTGGGGCTTAACAACAAATATAATTCTCATATATCTTCCGAACTATTTTTTGTATCTACCACGCTAACCGCGGAAGAACACATGAGTACAAGATTGTTTTGATTTTTGAGTTAAATGTTCTCATTTGTATTTCTTAAGTAACTGCCTTTGAACGAAAAATTTAATGGGATAAAAAAATATTCACCTTATTTTGGCGGATTAGTCTTATAAATGTAATATAATTTACTTGATTCATAATAAGTCATTTTGTTTAAATTATTCAGGCAAATAATTTTGTTACTTTGGAATAATTTTAAGATGACCAGATTTTTAAAATGAAAAGGAGAACGAAAAATTTAAGAAAAAGTTACAACGTAAATGTATGAAACATTTTATTAATTCAAACAAAAATGCATTTTTTCGTTTCTCAATATATTTTATAATTTATCGGAAATTTCGGAGCAAAAATTACCTTTCATCTTTACTATAAATACTTGCAGCTAAAAAATATCAACATTCAATCTTGATTTCTGACTTGTTCATAAATTACGAACTGAAAAGACTCAACTGGTGCATTAGTTCCAGGGCAGCACAATGTAAATTAAAAAAGAATAACTAAATGTTCTTATGGGATGTGTTTATTTTTGAAATGGTTAAGTATTTCAACCCATCTTATCAATTTCAGCATGTTGATTTTCCAATTGTTTCAATTTTATTATAATTTAAATATGCATTCAGTCTGCAAACTGACCATTGTCAATGATTTTAATATCAGGCATTTCTTTTGATAAAAAAATCAACACAGTTTTCTATATCTGCCCAATTTACTTGCAATAAAATCAAAAAACACCATTGAAAACTGTTATTTCCTGTGATATTTGTTTCAGACTATTCCTCGACATATTGGAAACATGTTTGGTTCCTCTCTGAATACAGAGATTAACAGATCTGTTTTAAAATATTGAAAAAAGGAGGACACTTTTCTAGGAAGGACAGGATCTATAAGAGGAGAATGGTTGATCATCTTAATAATTTTAGCTTTACTTTCATATTGAACTCTAAAATGCCTTGCATGGTTTGAAAAAGGCAAGTTTACAAAATAAATTTTCGTTTTCAATTAGTAATCTTTTTAGACTCTCTTTTATAAGCTTCACCAGTATGTAACGGAATCTTTGAACTATATTTTTACCCACTCTAAAAGGTCTGATTAATTCGAAATTTTGCACACATTTCAAGGACTGATGACAATACAATAATTTTGTTCCATTGTCCTGATAAGGATCACGACAATTAACGATTTCCCATTTCCAGATTTGGTGGCTAAAAGATTAAGTTACAACTCTAAAGCGAAAACACTCATGCCACTAATTTCTTGTTATAATATAAACAATTGCCCACTTTCTTTGAAAATGGAAATAAATAAATGATAGTTTAAAAAACTGAAAAAGCATGCTTTTATTGTAGATCGAGCTAAAAAATGAAAAATAAATTATAGTTTTAAAAAACCTGTTCAGTGTTGAACAAATGGTTTTTGTGACACCCACAACAACAGGTGCATATTTGTCGCGAGAGGGCGCTAGTGTGTGAAAAAACAGTGTGTAAACAGTGTATGTGTAGACAGAGAACAAGAGCGTATGGAGAACGCTCTAATAAAATTCCTTTTATCTTAGTCTCGCCATTTAATGTGTGGTGTAATCTTTCAGAGATTTTAAATTAATGTGTAATGAATCGGTGCAAACTAAACAATGGTCCGTCAGAGCCTGAAATGGCCGGGACTGAAAATAAGGAATTGTAGTATACTCAACGATCACGAATGAAAAGAAAGGAAGCGTCCTTTTAGTGTGGAGAGAAAGTTGTCACTTGGTGAGAGGTCAGTCTTCAATTTTCCTATATTTTGTGTTTTGAGAAAAATTATATGTGTTTCATAAGCGGTTAAAATAACTTAAATTTTTGTGATTGAGATAGTTATTTTGTGACTTATATGTGTTTCATTTGTGGTTGAGTTAACTATATTTTGTGATTGAGATGGTTATTTTGTGACTTATATGTGTTTCATTTGTGGTTAACTATATTTTGTGTTTTGAGAAAAATATATGTGTTTCATAAGTGGTTAAAATAACTTTAATTTGGGATTGAGATAGTTATTTTGTGTGATTTATAGGTGTCTAAATTGTGATTGAGATAGTTATTTTGTGATTTATAGGTGTCTAATTTGTGATTGAGATAGTTATTTTGTGATTTATAGGTGTCTAATTTGTGTTTGAGATAGTTTTGTGATTTATAAGTGTTAAATTGAGGTTGAGTTAACTTTAATTGTGTTTTGAGATAATTATTGTGATTTATATGTGTCTCATGTGTGGTTAAGATAACTTTAATTTGAGGTTGAGTTAACTTTGATTTGTGGCTTAGATAATTAAATTGTGGTTTATTTGTTTTCATTGGTGATTGAGATAACTTTACTTTGTGAAAATGAGTATAGGTAAATTTAAAAAGGATGAACTTAGGAGTATTGCGGATGAATTAAAATGAGTTGTTCCAGACAATGCTAAAGTTCTAGATTTAAGAGAATTAATACAGGAGAGTGAGATTTATAAAAATGATAAGGAAACGTATCAGGCTATTGTTGATTGTGTGTTGGAGGAGATAAATGATAGGAGAAATGAAGACGAAAATAGAAGAAATGAAAACGAAAATAGACTAGAAATTGAAAAAATTAAACTGTCACAGTTAGAGAAGGAGTTAGAAATAGCGAAATTACATAATCAATCGGGCAAAAGTTTACCTTTACAAAATGAAAATCAATTAATTACAACCGAGTGTAATATTGAAAGTTTGATTAAAGTATCAAAACCTTAACAATCCCGGTACCACTAAGAGCAGAGTCATTTAATTTATTTTTTCAATCTATAGAAAAGGCATTTAAAACTAAAAATGTTCCTGAAAAATTAAAACCCGAAATTCTTTTGAATATTTTAGGAGAAAAGGCAAATAACTTAATGATTTATCTTCGAGATGAAGATTTAAGTGACTATAATAAGTTGAAGGCAATTGTGTTAAAAGAATTTCAACCGACCCCCTATGAATGTTTAAATCAATTTAAAAGGCCCAAAAATTACCTAGCGAGAGTTATGTTCAATTCGCGTCTAGATTAAGTGCGAATTTTAATTACTATTGCCAATTACGGGAGGTCAATGATTTCAAGTCAGTTTGTGAGTTAGTAATCTCAGATAAGATAATAGAGACATTAGACCGAGAATTAAATACGCATATTAGCATTAAGCAGGGCGAAATGTGGTTTAAGCCACAAGATCTAGCTCGCGAGTGTGATATTTTTATATCATCCAAGGGAAAAATTAGAGAACAGAATTTATTTCCTAAGTTTAAACGTAATGAGACCTATAATCATCGTGGAGCAAAAAATATTTCAAGCGTAAATCTGTCTTCTGTTAAAAATGTGAAATGTTTTTGTTACAAATCACGAGAATTCCACCCACTGTATTCATGCTCAAAATTTAAATCTCTCAGCGTCAGTGAAAGAGTGGATTTCGTAAAGGCTAATCATTTGTGTTTCAAGTGCTTTTCCCCTAACTGTAGTGTGAAAACCTGCTGTGCGAAAAATTGTTTTTGTGGGAAACCGCACCATCGCTTGATTCATTTTCTAAAGCGGGACAAAGAGTCTATCGCCCTCAACCAAACAGTTCAAAGGTCAGTTCTCAACCCGCTCGCAGATGTGTTCGGGGGACCGGGAGGATCGAATTGCGTCGTTCCACCCCAAGGTGAAAATGAAGAAAACAAGTCGTTCGTAGCAACCAGCTTTTTAAAGAATAAAACGCGAACCGTTTTACTGAGTAGCGTCCAGTGCTTCTTAAGGGAGAAATATGGCCTTTTACATGAGGTAAGAGCGCTTTTGGACGTAGGGAGTCAGTCACAGTTCATTACGAAAGACTGTGCAGATAGATTACAATTAAAAATGAGAAAATTAATTTGCTAGTATCTTGTTTAAATGAGTCAACAATGACAATAAATGGAGGAGTTACGACCTCCATATTTAACGGTGATTTAAGTTTCAAAAGGAGCTAAATTTATTAGTTGTAAGAAGGATAACCGATTTGACTCCGTCACAAATAATAAATGTGTCGCTAGATATGCCAAACGAAATTAAACTAGCCGATTATAAATTTAATATTCCTGGTAAAATTGATGTGTTGTTAGGCGCGGAAATATTTTACGAATTACTGAGACCAGGCCAAATTTATTGTGGAGATTCAAGACTACTTTTACAAAATACTGTTTTTGGATATGTAGTTAGCGGAAGTGTAGGAGATGAGGTGAGGGATAACAATATTCATTGTGGATTAATCAGAGATAGTGATTTAAATACAACATTAAGGTCTTTTGGGAGTTAGAATCGATTGGTGTCAAAAACGAGAATTGTATTAGTGAGGAGGACGTTAGCTTTGAAATGTTTAAGCAGAGAGTACATTTTAAAAATGGTAGATATGAGGTAGAACTCCCGTGGAAAAGAGATAGTAATGAGTTAAGTGATAATTTTAGTTTAGCGAAAAGACGACTTGGAAGTCTTATGAGAAAAATGCAAAGGGATAAGGTGTTGTATTCTGAGTATTGTAAGATCTTGAAGAATTATTTGGATGTGGGAATAATTGAGAAGGTAACAAATCCCTTTATTCCAACGAATAACCCTGTGTTTTATCTTCCTCACCAAGTGATAATTAAAAACGAATCTCTCACAACGAAACTGCGACTAGTGTTTGACGCTAGTGCTCATGAAGAGAAACAACTTTCATTAAATGACTGCCTTTTCCATGGAGTCAATTTGAACCTAATATTTTAGACCTATTGATCTCCTTCCGTTCGAACAAAATAGCTGTTTTAGCTGATGTGGAAAAAAGCGTTTCTTCAAATTTCTTTGGCTCCAAAGGATAGAGATGTAGTACGGTTCCTTATAGATGACGGCGAAAATGGTGTGCAGGTGTACAGATTTAATCGAGTTCTTTTTGGCGTGAACGCGTCTCCGTTTCTTTTGGCTGCAACGATTAAGACGCATATAGGGAAGTACATGGAAAAGTATCCTGATACTGTGCGGACACTTGATCATTGCTTTTATGTGGACGATCTCGTCACTGGTGAAGATGATGCAAAATCAGCATTCGATTTGTCGAGCAAGGCGGCAAAAATCATGAGTGAAGCAGGAATGAACCTGCGGAAGTGGATTTCAAATGACTGTGAGTTAATGAAGCAATGGCAGTTGGAACATTTTGATCATTTAAATATGAACGATTTCGTGAACCATCCACATCGTGTTTTGGGGCTTTTATGGTATCCTCAAAAAGACTATCTCAGTCTTCGTCTGACCAGTCTCTTAGACTTCCTTCAAAAAAGAAAGAACACTAAACGATTTTTGTTGATGGCTGCAGGCAGGATATTTGATCCCTTGGGATTTGCGTCCCCCTTCACCATAAGATTTAAAATTTTGTTCCAAGAAATATGGCAGAGAAAAACGGACTGGGACGAAGAGTTGCTGCCTGATATTAGAGAGAAGTTTGAACAATGGTGTTCGGAAGCGTCTTTCTTATGTGAACTTCAGATTCCTCGATATGCCCTGCAATGTGATAGTGTGAACTGTCCGGAGTGTGAAATACATACGTTCTCAGATGCTAGTATTAAGGCATATGGAGCTGTTTCGTATGTTAGATTGAGAACCTTTGACAAAATCTCGGTACATCTTTTAGCTTCCAAAAGCCGTGTGGCTCCTCTAAAGGTATTAACCCTTCCACGTTTGGAGCTAATGGGAGCGTTGCTTGCTGCGAGGTTGGCGAAAGAAGTCTCACGTGTTCTCAATGAGAAAATATCTACAACCAACTACTTTTGGACAGATTCGACTATAGCCTTGAGTTGGATTCAAGGTCCCAGCAACAGATGGAAGGTTTTCGTCGCCAACCGAGTGAAAGAGATACGATCTTTAACAGACAAAGATTCATGGCGTCATTGTCCTGGAAAGGACAATCCATCAGATCTTCTAACGAGAGGCATCAGTGCTGATTCACTGATAAACTGTGAAAAGTGGTGGAAAGGACCGAGTTTCCTACAAGAAGAAAATACTGTTCCTGTGAGCAACAATGTGCTACTTAGTGATGAAAGTGCCTTTTTGGAGGAATTAAAACCTACTGAGAGAAAAACTTTGACTGTGATTTTAGACAACAACCTTTTGAACCATATCCTCTCTGTATCTAGTAATTTTCAGAAAAATTTGTGTATTTTCAGTTATATTTACAGGTTCATCAATAATTGCAAAAGGCCCTCCAACAAACAAATTGGGCCACTAAGGATGTGTGAAATTCAACGAGCTGAAATTACCCTTGTGAAGCTGGTCCAGCAAATGGAATTCAACTCGGAAATAAAAGATTTGTCCTGTAAGGGTATGGTTAACCCTCAAAGTAAGATTAGAAATCTCTCACCATTCTTAGATTCCGAAAATGTGCTCCGAGTAGGAGGTAGACTGGCCCACAGTAAATTGTGTTTTGATAAAAAAACACCAGATAATTCTTCCTAATAATCACAGATTAACAAATTTAATTCTTGAAATGTCTCACAAGAGACATTTGCATGTTGGTCCACAAACCTTACTGTCTATTGTTAGACAAAGGCTCTGGCCATTAAATGTTCGTAATATGTGTAGAAAACTTGTGAATAACTGTATAATTTGTTTTAAGGCAAAACCCGTTACTTGTTCACAAATTATGGGTCAATTACCAGCCGAGAGAATTTCTCAGAGTTTTCCCTTTAACAAGGTGGGAATAGATTTTTGTGGACATTTCTGGATTAAATATCCTAATCAAAGAAAGGGAGTTTTAAATAAAGTCTATGTGTGCATTTTTGTGTGTATGGTGACAAAGGCGTGTCACCTCGAAATAGTTACTGATTTATCTAGTGAGGCTTTTATTGCAGCGTTAAAGCGATTTTTTAGCAGACAAGGAAAATCGGAGCGTATATTTTCAGACAACGCTACCAATTTTGTTGGCACACAGTTAGAGTTAAAAAGACTTAGAGAAATTATGAGTAATTGTGTTAGTAATTTGAGTAAATTTTTGTGTGAAGAACGTGTTGAGTGGAGCTTTATTCCCCAAGAGCTCCAAATCACGGAGGCCTGTGGGAGGCTGGGTGAAAGCCGTCAAATATCACCTCAGGCGTGTAATGGGTAATTTAAGATTTACATACGAAGAATTTCTAACCATTCTTAACCAAATTGAGGGAGTTCTCAATTCACGTCCCCTCTACCCCTTGTCGTGTGACCCTGGCGATTTTGACGCTTTGACTCCTGGTCATTTCCTAGTTGGTCGTCCCATCACAGCCATTGCGGAGCCAAGTTTAACTGAAGTGTCTGATAATAGATTAAAAGTGTGGCAAAAACAAACAAAAATTGTGCAACATATTTGGAAACGTTGGTCAAATAATTATTTGAGTACACTTCAGAATCGAAATAAATGGTATTTTGAAAAGAATAATGTAAAAATACATGATATGGTAATTCTGAAAGAGGATAATTTACCCGTGTGTAATTGGCCTCTTGGTAGAATTCTTGAAGTGTATCATGGTAAAGATAATAAAATTCGAGTAGTGTTAGTGAAAACTAAAAATGGAATTTTTAAACGTCCAATAACTAAACTTTGTATTTTACCTTTTTCAAGTGAATAATGTATGTGAAAATTTCAAATTTGTGTATTTTTTCAATTCAATTTTGTGTGTTTGAGTACTTTATCTTTTGTATGTATTGAACGATATTACTTTTATTGAGTATTATTGTCTTTGTATTATGTGTATCATTGGTTTTGTGCATTATTGTGTTATGTGAAAGTTGTTGAATGTGTCATTCAACCCGGGGGTGGATGTTCAGTGTTGAACAAATGGTTTTTGTGACACCCACAACAACAGGTGCATATTTGTCGCGAGAGGGCGCTAGTGTGTGAAAAAACAGTGTGTAAACAGTGTATGTGTAGACAGAGAACAAGAGCGTATGGAGAACGCTCTAATAAAATTCCTTTTATCTTAGTCTCGCCATTTAATGTGTGGTGTAATCTTTCAGAGATTTTAAATTAATGTGTAAAGAATCGGTGCAAACTAAACAAAACCAAAAA
Source organism: Trichonephila clavipes (assembly GCA_019973935.1). Taxonomy (NCBI): domain Eukaryota; kingdom Metazoa; phylum Arthropoda; class Arachnida; order Araneae; family Nephilidae; genus Trichonephila; species Trichonephila clavipes. The sequence goes on from BMAU01017894.1 coordinate 47,413, forward strand.
ACACGCTTTTATAGTTAATCAAACTAAAAAGTAAAAAATAATTCATAATGTAAGAGTAAAATGATTAACGAGAAAATATATATTAATGGCATTGTGGTAAAAGCGTGGAGTGCTTTGTCCTACATTTTTACACTAACTCGGCATTTCAGAATAGAACTAGTAAGAAATTATAACAATTGATATTGGGCACCCCACATTTTTATCACAATGACATCGTCTCGCTAATCATTTTATTCTTATATTAAGAATTATTTTTTCCTTTTTAGTGCGATTAACTATAAAAGTGTTATTTATTTTTTTTAAACTATAATTTTTAGGAGTCTTAATTTCTTGTAAGTTTTAAAGAACCTTTTTAGCTTATTAGTAAATTTATGGAAAATGTGTTAAAAGTTCTCATAAAAAATTATTTAAAGAGCTTCAACAATTTTTCAATATACTTTATGATTCCTTTCACTCTCATTTTCGAATATTGAAAGAATCAAAATTTACTGAACAGAAATTACAGAATGAGCAAAATTAGTTAGTAAAATTTAATGTAATCTATATTTCAAGAATGCTTTTTATTTTTAGACATTACATATAAATATTAAATGTTCTTGATTACTAATATTTAACGACTATTTTGTTTTATTAATAATTGATCTCGACATTGTTTAAATTGGATCTATCAGTACTTACATATTATCACAACCTTTTGGCGACATTATATGAAATGAAGCATATGATTGGCAATTCAGCGCATATGACACATGCGAAATTGGTATTGCCAACAATTATGCCATGTATGTAAGTACTAATTTATCTTATAACCCTGCATAACTCATGCGAAAAAAATGGCCGAAAGTTCTTGCGCAGGGTATCTCACACCCCCAAGGATGTTTACGTTCTGATTATACCATAGAATTTGTATAAAAAAGAAGAAAAAGTAGGATACATTATGTTTATTACATTTTTCACTCTTAAATTTAGTTTTTCTGTTCTTTTTATAAGGACATTCAGCACATTGTTTATACACTCCTTTAATCTAGTCGTGAGTGAGGGCGATGTTTTCACGGGATCTTAATTTTTTAAAAAAATCTTTATCTTATTAAAACTAAACATATAGAAGTAAACTTTGTTTTTTAAATTTAAAAAAAACTTGGAATTTCTTTTTTATTTTCTCTTATTGTTCCAGCAATATTTTTTTTTCTTCAAAAATTCATCTGAAAGTGGATAAGATGTGTACCAGTTGTCTCCTTTAAAAGTACGTTTTCCCAAATGTTTTTGTTTCTCTCTATATAAAGCATTTATTTTCAACAGTGTTTCCCTCTTCTAAATTAGAATCGATTTCAGAAGAGGAATCATACTTGCTGTTATACATTTCATTCTTCCTCATAACCGTGAAGAGAATTTCTTCATCTGGAAATCTTCCCTTTTCTAAGTCCCGTGATCATACCTGTGTGATCTAGAACTTATGGAATTTGGAATGATTATAAACTATAAATTTTTTGGGGGATATTTTATTAGAGCAAGGATTTTACATGAATTTTGAAATGGACTTAGGCTTAACAGAGAAAATCAACTGGTCCTAAAGGAAGGTAGAGAAAATTTAGGTACTTGCATATTATCGCAACAATGCCAACGTTCAGAATACTTCATCAAGTTAGCGACCCTGATCTTCCACATGTTGTACATGCTTAATTGACACAGCCACGTATTTAATTTCATATAATCTGGACAATAAAGTTGCGATAATATGTAAGTACCAAAAATTAATACAGCTTTGGTACAAAAACTCTTGTATGAAAGCATGTTACATACAAGAAAAAAACATAAGAAATCTGAGTAAGGAAGACCTGTGTACCTAGGGCCACCCCATTTTATTTGAATAATACTTAGTTCTAAGTTTTATTACTCAGTTGGGTGAGTTGGAACACCAATTCCTACTTTGGCATTCATTTTGAAATTTTTCAAAAGAAAGCTGTGGTTAGTTATAAATGTGAAACATGTTTACATAGTCCGAAGTAAAGTTCTGTAGCTCATCTCTTTTTATTGTTGTACAAAGTAAGTCAAAAATTTTCTTTGAATTTTTTTTTTCTTGTACATAATTTTGTTTGTAGCATTAAGTACTAAATAAGATTTTAAATAAATCCTCTCTCCATGTGGATTTTCTGCAGAAGACATTTTGTATAAAATTACCTAGTCTTGTATCTGGGGCCACATAGTTGCCTTGTACCTAGGTACAATTGCAATTAATATTCTTTATGTTATTATTTTATTGAAAAAGTTTTCATGATAAAAAGAGGAAAATGATCTTAATTATCTGAACCATTTTCATTTAGTCAAGTTTTTTATTATTATTATTGGATGTTATTAAAATGAGAGGAGTGTATATTTTGTTCTGAAACTTTCAACATGCTTGATTTATAAAAAAATATCTTAGCTACCATTATTGTTATTTTTCAGGATTATTTTGTTTATACAAACATAAGAATTCATTTAATTAACAAAAAACCCCAATTTTTTATAGTTATAAAAATAATATAATTCTAAATCAGATTTTTACGATATTTCAATTAAATTTTTAATTTATCAATTTTTCTCTTAATGAGCAATTATAAATTCCTAACTTTTTTAGATACCTAGAAATCCTGACTGAATAAAATGGTCGAAACCTAATGCAGATAATATAAGAATTATCAGATATTGAAGATTCTCACATTCCACTGATGATGCAAATTCTACAGTAACTAATGTAAGGGATAGTATTGAAAAAGGGGACTTTTTTTGTTTAACAAAAATACAAGGCAAAAAAACTAAACATTTTTATATGGCAGAAGTAATAGATGTTAAAAAAGAACACAATAGTGTTAAATTTCTGAAGAATATTGCACGTTCAAACAAGTTTCTTTATGATAAAGAAGAAACTTATAAAACTGGCAACAGAAATATTGTGTTCAAACTGTCTAAACCATAATCTGTTGATGCTTCAGAACGACAATGTTCGTTGCACGTTTTTTGTTGGAGTACTTAGTCCTTCCGGACTCTAACCTCCTGTCCTGGAATGTAAGTGACTGTAACAATTTACCAATGCCCATTTTAAAAAGATTATTAATATAAATTTAGAATTAAAAATTGTGTATGACTTTTAATTTAAAAATGAACAAGAAAAATAAGACAAATAGCTCTTTTAAGAGCTAGTAAATCTGAGCCAATGAGAGCCCAAAGTGGGCGGAGCAGAGTTGGCCAATCGGGTTGCAGCGAAGAACCATGATCAGAAAAGTGCGGGAAAAAAAAAAATATATCATGAGATGGAAGAATGAACAGTGAGTAAAAGGGAGCATTCCTATTGGCCGAGCCAAAAGTTCAGCTAATTTGGAATAAGTAGTTACAGAAAAGTGGAACCAATCAGAGCGCTTTTACGATTCAACAAAGTTGGATCGCAGAGAACGAAAAGATTGAGAGAGAAATTAAGATAAAGCGAAAAAAAGAGAAATTAATCAAAATCGGGGTTGACCAAGACATCTCTTGGTCTTCTAACAGAAAAGTGGGAGTAATAATTTGGAATATCTTGGATAGATGGGCAGTCATGCGCATCTACTGTATTAAAGAAGTTAGTGGAGATTTTTCGGATAGTCTGTCTAATAGTAGGAATGTTAAAGTTTCTTCTAAGATCGACATTTCTCATATACCAATGGGCATTGAGAATCTGTCGAATAATTAAATTTTGAGAGCTTTCAAGTAAATTAATATTGGTTCTTGCTGCATGACCCCAGACTGGTGCGGCATACGTTAAGAGAGGTTTTAAGATCAGAGTGTAGATAAGCAGTTTATTACGTCTACTTAAATTAGACTTGCGACAGATAAGGGAGTAGTATTTATGCGTTACATTTTTAAATTTAGTTCTAATTTGTGTGATGTGTTGTCGGAAAGTGAGAGTTTTATCAAGATATACACCAAGATACTTGGTGTGTTGAGACCAGGGGATCCTTTGGTTTTGAAGGGTAATTTCAGGGGGTGGGACTCTTTGCGAGAAGAATACTGCCTCAGTTTTTGTGCTGTTGAGAGCGATTTTCCAAACGGAGAACCAAATCTCAAGGTGAGCGAGATGTTCATTTATGTTTTCAACGAGAGTGTTGAGGTTTTTATGTCTACTAAGTATAGCTGTATCATCTGCATACATACAGAGCATAGTATTAGTACTTTTTAGTATATCGTTGACGTAGAGATTGAAAAGAACAGGACCTAGAATTGACCCTTGGGCAACTCCGGCACTGATGGATCTAGTTTGAGAATAAGTACGGTTAATTTTTACAGTGAAACTTCTATTACTGATGTAGGAATTTAAAAGTAAGATTAGTGGAGTAGGTATGTTATAGTTAATTAGTTTGAAGAGTAGGCCAGTATGCCATACTCTGTCAAATGCTTTCTGAATGTCTAGGAAAACTGCAGCTGTGCACTGACCCATATTATTTCCTTCTTTGATGTACTCAACAACTCTGAGTAATTGATGAGTAGTGGAGAGACGAGGGCGGAACCCGTGCTGCTCCGGTATGAGGATCTTATTAGTTTCTAGAAAGTCATTTAGTCTGGTGGAAATGATTTTTTCCGCCAGTTTGCTAAGGATAGGGAGTAAGGAAATAGGTCGGTGGGATTCCGCTAACGTGGGATCTTTCCCAGGTTTGAGAATCGGGACTACCACTGCAGTCTTCCAGGCACCCGGGAAGTATCTGAGGTTAAGCATGTTATTAATTATGTTAGTGATTTTGAAAATAGTAATGAGTGGAAGGTGTTTAAGCATTTTGTTAGTAATTCCGTCTCTCCCAGGACATTTACGTACTTTAATCTTTTTAATGTAGAAAATCACTTCCGAAGGAAGAGCGGGAGGTATTTGATCAGTATTGTTAGTATTTGCAGTGAAGTATGCATCAACAGTGTTTGTAATGTATTCGTCTTTGTGTGGGTTCTGTATGTCATTTAACTGAAATTGACTCTCTAGCGACTGAGCTATAAGTTCTGTTTTGTGTGTGTCGCTGAGAGCAGTACCGGTAGGGCCATTAAGGGCTGAGATCGGGGCGGCCTTCCTTCTGAACGCTTTGGCGGTTCCCCAAAGGGATCCGTCCTCAGTATCCAGAGAGGTAAGGTGTTCCTCCCATACTTGTTGTCTGTAGAGATTAACTTTTCTTTTGATGGTGTTTTGAAGTCTATTTAAAGTAGTTTTATCTTGTGGGTGTCTAGTGAATTGCCAGATTATCGACAATGTATACAGCTCACTTTTGGAACCAGTTTTTAAAATTAAATGTTGGATCAAAATACGTGCAATTCATTAATAATTTGGCACATTGCAATTTAAATGGTTACATGATAAATTAATGTATTAGCTGATATTGTTTCTTCTATTAAATTCATGTGTGTATGTTTGTTTTCTATTGATTACAGAGTGAAACCTAACTTTCAGGGAAAGGCCCTACGTACAATGATATTGTACCTAGGGCCATTTGTGAATTTTTTAAAAACCTTTTATTTCACAGAATTTAATATTTTAAGTACTTATATTTACAATTGGATCATAGTTAGTATAATGATGAGTGCATATTAGTTTCACATTTTTAAAGAGGCCAGGGGCTCTGTTTTTGTGCATTGAAAAAATATGGCCCTAGGTACACAGGTTTTCCCTACTTATATATTATTGCAACCTATTGGCAACGTTATATGAAACGAAGCACCTGGTTGCCAATTTAGCATGTACAACACAGGAAATTGGAGGGTACTTATGAAATATCGCATCAATTGCCAACTCTGTTAATAACTGACCAAGTTGGCAACACCGATGACACACTGAAAATTGGCAACTAGGTGCTTCATTTCATATAATGTCGCCAATAAGACGTAAGTACCAATTGGAGTTGTCAATTCAGCGAATTATTAATAGAGTTGGCGATTGTTTTGATAATACGTAAGTACTGAAATCTGTTCAGTCTGACGTACATGAAACACCATAGTTTTAAAAAAATGCTTTTATAGTTAATCGTACTAAAAAGTAAAAAATAAATATTAATATAAGAATGGGTTCAGTCCTAGGAGAGCCCACACCCTTGGAGCAAATTATTTTGGTTGGCGATAATTGCACCATCTTGGTAACTCTACTTTTTGATACATTATGTATAGTAAACCTAACTATTTCTGGAATTTTTGTATTTTGTCAGCGGGCATATCGAATTGTGTCATTTTGTTGTTGGGCCCCGGGCTAGAAGTATGGCACGTGTGTGAGTGGATATACCTTTGAATTTTGTACTTTGTTGAATGCGAAATGTAAGAAAAAATTGATTGAATGGTGTATGAAGGAAGGATTGATTGCTTTGAATTATGAATGTTCTAAATGTAATGAGCGAATGGGATTATACGAACGAAAGAGTGCTGTTTTGGATGGATATGAACGGAGATTTTGAATGGGTATGATCAACCATTACCTCGCAGAATATTTATGGCCACGCTCCCACGATTATTCTCTTAACGATGAGGCCTTCAAGGCTTTTTGTTAAAATCCGCTGTCATGCTGTACCTCCACTCAGAAAAGATCAGCAGTAAGAAAGTATATAAGTGCTGTTTTTTTTTTCATCTTAAATACGTTTGATTAATTTTTGTATATTGTTTACATATATTTTCATTACGATCCACCTTGTCCCGCTATATTCACTTGCCGCCATCTCATTCTGGCTTGGCGCTTTTTTGGTTTGTCGCCAAGGGTGTGGGCTCTCCTAGGACTGAACCTAAGAACAAAATGATTAGCGAGAAAATTAATATCATTGTGGTAAAAGGGTGGGGGACCCTTGTACTACATTTTTACACTATTTTTGTATTACAGAATATAACTATTAAAAAATTATAACAATTGATATCAAGCACCCCACGCTTTTAAATGCAGTTATTATTTTTCCATTTTCCCCACATTCCAATTTCCATAGTTTTACCTGGCATTTCTAAATACCTTGTGTTCTGTTTTTTTTTTTTAAATCCTGGCACCCATATTTTTCTAATTGGTTTTCTACAAAAAAGTACTTACATTTTTGCTTCATAATGTAATTCCTCTTTTGTCAGGAATAAGCCATTCTTTTAAACTATTTTCATGTTGAGTTCTTATTGCGAGACCATCATCTTAGATTGAAAACTATTGGATACCAAAATCTTATTTGCAGCAATTTCAAAACCATGCCTAAAAGATATTTGGTGTGTAGTGTACTGATATATATATTGTTCCAATGTGTGGTATTTCTGAACAGTAGTTTTTATACATGTGAACTTAAAAAAAATACATGCCTTCATGTGTAATATTTAGAAAATCATACTTTTTAAACCTGTTATCGTGTTTCTAGATGATGAATGCTTTATTCTTAATTTGCATTAATTTCATTTCTACTAGTAAGCAAATATTTCAATATATATTACATTAAAACAATGGAGTTGACTATAGTATCGATTGTATAGTGTTTATAAAAAATAACTTATAGATGAAGGCATGTTGTGTTTCAAAAATCTCACTTATATTCTTGTTTATTTTTTGAATGTATGATATGTATGTGTCCAATTTACAGAATAAATATTTCAAAAATATGATTTTGGTTTGTTTTATTTTTCTTGTTTACAGTGTGAATCATTGAGAAAAAAAAGAGGCATTGAAAATAAAATGCTGTATATTGGATTATGGTTCTACTGTTTTAGTTGTTTTTACATTCTTCTAAGGACTGAAATTTTTAAGTATTTTAATTTTTGATTAAAAAAACATTAACTTAAAAACTATAATATTTGTTTTCTTTGGTGATAGGAGAGTAAAAATCAGTTGATATGAATAAAAAAACTAGCTTAATTTGTAATATATATTGCAATGGATTTTTCTATATTTCCATCTAGATGAATGTGTTTCTATTTAAACAAAACAATTCATAAAAAAATACTTACACACCTGGGCCTAATGAGTGTTATTTTAGTCAAAAGGCGTTTTCTTCGTTACATAATATGTAAAGTACTATTTCTTTCTTTGTTTTGAAATTTTTACTACATAAAATCTGTTATTCATCCTAATGTTTCCAAGATATTTCTAATAACTTATTATTGAAAGACTGAATTTAAATAAAAGTTAATTTTCTGCTTGTATAGGATTTTAAAAAGAAACACAATATAATTCTTTTAGAAACATAAATATAGCTTGTAATTAACCAAATTGCTTCTGGAACTAGTTCAAATGCTTACAAATTTGTTTAACTATTTCATCAAATCTATTTTTGTTATTTTCAAAGATTTAAATCTGAAGTATAAGTTCGAAGACAAAGTTTTTGATCAAATAATAGTTGTATTTTTTTCTTAAAATAAAATTTTTGTTGTATTGGTGACAGCATATAAAAATAAGTACATGGTTGCTAATTCAACGCGTACGAGACATGGCGAATTATCTTGAACGTTGGAATTTTTGCGATGATACTAAAGTACCTTTTTGTAACACAATAAATGCAAAAGGAATTTAGATTTTCGAAGTTTGGCGGTAAAAACTTCATAAAATGTAAATTAAATAATATATAAGATGGAAAAAAATGAAATTTACCAACTTAAGTATCGCATATTTAGATCCCTTTAAATTAGATTTGATGTATATTTTTATGTTAAAAATTCGTATTGGATACAACAGTATCGAAAATAAATAACATACAAACTCATGTTTAACCCATAAATACTCATAAATAAGTGCATTACACACTCATCTAGCTGTTATATTCTCAAACTTGATCCAGTAACAGGTTCAAAAATGAGTATGCGATGTTTACAATTTTGAGTACGTAGTCGTTGCCAAAGATGAGAATGGGCTTTTCTCAAATTTGAGTATGTTTGCATCGGAGCTATTTTGAGTATGTGACGTATTCAAAAGTGAGTATTTTGTATTCCGTTCTGAATACCGGTTTTTCGTAGTGCATGGGCTCCAAGATTAAGAAAAACAAAGAAAGTAAAGACAAGGAAAAAGGCATTATTTCTAGCCTTCTTCAGTCCTTCCCGGGAGCTGCAGGAACTGATGAATGACTTAAAATGGAGGCTACTCTTTCAGCTTTTGAAAATTTCCTCCAGACAGCCGACGCAAAACACCTCAAGGGTTCCTCTCCTATGCTTATGGAATTCTCATTCCCATCTTCCACATCTTTAGTGGCCTCGCAGTCAAGAAACTTCCATCTTCGAGCGTCTCCCCTTCTTGTCCTCCAACTGAAGACCGTTCCAACGCTCCTACTCATGAGATCCTGGATGACACCTATCAACACATCCGAGATTTGGAAAAGCAAGTGGCTCTATCTGAAGGAACATTACAGGAATCTCAGCGCTGTTTCGATTCGGTCATTTCTAGCCTGGCTTCACACATTGAATCAACCGTTTCCTGTGTAAGCGATCTTAAATCCTCCTTAGAGCATAACACTGATACTCTCGCCTCCCTTCCAACTCATCATCGCCATTCCTAGCTACGCACAGGTCGCTTATTTACTAGCAGCTGTTTCCTCCTTTACCATTCCTCCGCCTCCGAGTGAAAAGGTCCTCCTGTTTAGACCTCCGGAACCTAATGCTGGTTCTTCCACCACCTGTAACAAAATAACTTTCTGCTGAGCAAAAATCTACCCTTTAGAATAACCAGAATTAAAAATATCAATAATGGTGGAATTGCAATCTGTTTGACCACCGACGAGGATGTAAGCAAACTAAGCCAAGAACTCTCCAATGATGCTGACTTTGCAAGTTTCTCAATATCCAAGCCAGTCCGACGTAAGCTACAGTTTATATTATTTGGTGTGGATTCATCATACAACAAAGACTCCATTACCAAAGCATTACTTCTAAAAAATGATATATTCAAGGATGGTGGCTTTGAGGTCAATTTCTCTATAAAATCGAAATATTCCAATAATTGGGTCATATCTGTAACTCCTGATCTCTACCCCGTTATCAAAGATCACGGCTATCTGTATCTAAATTTTGAGAGAGTTAGAATCGAAACATTTATGTCTGTCATGCAATGCTCTACTTGAGGTATTTTGGGCCACACAAAGAATCATTGCTCCAATACTCATTGATTACGGACGTTGATCTCTTTCACTTACTTTCTGACTTCTTCACTTTCTCAACCTGTTTTATCATTTTTATGATTAATTATTCCATTTATTTATCAGCATATTGAAATTACTCTTGTTTAACTCCATTTCATGTTTATTTGTTGAGCCGCATTTTATGCTTAATTTTTTTCTTCATTTTTGTATATTATTTGTATACCTTGTGCTTTAATATTTATTTTTGAAGTACCTTCTCAACTTTATGTACATATTTTTTTTTATTATTATTATTTTGATATATTCTGTTTATATATGTTCTTAAATTGTTCTGATTCACCTCTTATTTTTAATTTCATCAAGGCACATTTTCATGCGTGCTATTATATATATTTACCTAATTAGTTTTTATTATTCAATTTTATTATTCGAGATTTTATTTGTTTTCGATTCATTTCCTTATTCAAAATTTTTTACAAGGCAGATTTTGGCGAATATTTTTTTATCTTAGTTATCAATACTCACGTACTTTATTTTTATGTATCTTTCATGCATTTCGTGTATTGTATTTCATTTTTATGTATTTATATTAGTATTCTATTTTTATTGATTTTTATAATTTTATATTTGTATTGTATTTTTATTGATATTTTTTAATTCATTTTATTACTTTTATTTTCATTTTGAATGTACTACTATCCCTATCTTTAATTATTTTATGCTTTCAATTCTTGCTTATCAATTTCAGTTATAACCACTCCTTCTTTAATTCTGGCAGATCTTAGAATTTTACAACTAAATGCGAATCACTCCCGGTCTGCCATCTTCAAGCTCACTCGGTTGCAGTGGAGATGGGTTTAGATTTACTTCTCCTCCAGGATCCTTACCCTAACTTTAATCTTCCCTTAAATTCCCCACTTGGTTCTCATCTCAATTCTTTTCAAATTCTCTCAATTGTGCAATTGTTTGTTATAATCGGAATATCATTTGCAACATTCGCATGAAAACAGATCACACTGTGACCGTCAACATTAAATTAAATCAAGTTCTTCTTACTGTTATTAACGTTTACTTTCCCCGTCATGGTGATTTCTCCGAGGCTATTAATCAATTGAACCTTTATAAAGGAATTAATAAGAATTGTTTGTTAGCCGAGGACTTTAATGCAAGGTCAGTTGCTTGGGGGTATAAGAACACTGACAAGAGGGGGGGGATATCTTGACTGATTTCTTACTCTCCAACAATTTGCATCTTTGCAATATTCCAGAACTGGGACCAACCTTTCACGGCCCTAGGTACGCGGTTGGGATTTCCTCCTCACATCTTGCGACATGATTTCCTTTGTTGAGAATTGGGAAATTCTTTCCAATTCCTTTTCTTCCCTTAGCGACGATAGTTTTATCAGCGTTCATCTCCGGTGTGATCTAACCTTTTCTGACTTTGTCTTTAAAATCAAATATGGCATTAATAAATTTATCTATAATTTTCGCAAGAACTATAACCTTTTTAATTCCTTCTTGATTAACATCTCCTCAATTGAACTACTTGATGATTTCGATAGTCTATTAATTAATACTGTAAATGTCTCTGCCTTCTCAACTCTTAGAAAGCACCGGGTTTTAAATACCCCTTCTTTCAAATGGTGGAACAATTCCCTAAGAATCCAGCGTAATCAGCTGAATGCATACAAGTGGAGCGGAGGGTGGTTTCTCTCACTACGCAGGGCCAGCCGGTCGACGAGATTGCCTCCATGCGCTCCAGGTACAAAGCCCTCAGGGCCAACTATAAAAAGTAAATAATTGACACCAAGAATAAAGCTTGGGGGTCTTCCTGTTCTACGAATTCTAATAATTCTGGATTTACTTTTAAAGCAGCTTTCGGAAAGTTAACCAGCCCAACTAATCTTCTTCAGATTTCGACTGGCTATCCTGCCTCTTTGTTCCATAGTAAGATTAGCCTTCTTCTTGATTCTCATTTCCCTTCAGGATTTTCTCCTATTCCTCTTGTCCTCAATGATTGCTCTCCTCCTTCATGCCTGAACCACAGTGAAGTTGAAGTCGTCTTCCGAAAGCTTTGTGGGGGTAAAGCCCCGGGTATTGATCTCATTGACTACGCTATTTGGAAAGCTCTTTATAACTCCTTCCCCATCTTGCTTTTTCGATTCTTTAACCTCTGCATCCAATTTAATCACTTCCCTTCCATTTTTAAGAACACTAAAATTAAATTTTTACTATAAAGCCAGGGTGTGACCCATCGTCTACTCTCTCCTATCGACAATTTGTTTGCTCTCCACCCTTGGCAAAATTTTAGAAAGAATTTTTCTTAATAGGTTTCTCCTTTGGATTACTAAGAATAATATTCTCCATATATCTCAGTTCGGCTTTAGGAAAAAACGCAGCTGCATTGAGGCCGTGGACAAATTAGCGCATCACATTAAAAATACCAGGGTGTAACAAATGGTAATTCTTTATTTCTCTCGTGCTTTATATTAATGCTTTTATTTATAAAATTAACTGTAATTTTAATTATGGAAAGTTCTGGAACTTTCGATGGCAATACATAAGGAGATGGAATATTGAGTTTGAAAAATAAAGTTTTGAGTTGTATGTGGCAAGAGTTGCTGACATTTTTTTTATTTTTGTGTTAAAACTGGCGCCCACACCCGTGGCCAAAGAACTACGATCCCGTAGACGCTGTGACGAAACGCCGCAGAAAAATGAAAATTTAACCGGCTCTGTAAACCTTACTGTCCCGGAAAGAAAAAAATTACTGGTATTGCGCCGCAATCCTTCTAAAGCAAGAGAAAATCCCTGGAAATTGAGAGAGAAAGTGAATCATCCTGACTTGAATTGTCTGAAGAAAAGAAAAAAACATCTATTTCCTGTTAAAAGTTTTTGCAATAGTGTTTTGTGCATTTTTCATATACAAGTGATAGCAATCCTGCTACAGTGTGTTAGTGCTAGGGATAATTTTATTATTTATTTCATTGATTTTTGGTATTCTTATGCAATGATAATTCTTAATTTTGCTGTATATTAGTTTATTTCTTGTGAGATAACGTTTCCTGATTAATATTTTGTGAATTGCACATTAATAATTACTATTTTGCTTGATATTTTACTGATTTCCTATTGAATTTAGGTAGCATTACATGTCTAATTATTTTAGTTTTGTTTAGTATTTTCATTGCATTGAATTTTTGTATCATTACAACTGATGATTCCTAAATTTTCTTTATATTATTTTATTATTTGAATTAATGTTCCTTGTTGGTATTTTGAGTATGTTATTAATTTATTTACCTATTTTAATTGTATTTTGAAGGGCATAATAATTTATAAGATTTTAAAGCTAGCCATATTTTAAAGTGTATTCCCATATCTGTAAGAGCTTTGGTGGAGAATAAGGCCTGGGCCTTAGTAACTTATTTTATTTATTTGCAACTCTTAAATTTCTCAGTAATGTCATTTCTGGGAAAAGGGAAAAAAGCTGATCTCATTAAGCTTGCTATTGAGTTAGGTGAATGTGAGTCGAAGGGGGAAGAGCTAAAAATAATTGAATTAAGGACAAAAATTTCAACAAATGATGCTTATAAGGAAGACCCTGAATTTGTGAAATGTTTCTTTGAGGGAATTGTATCAAATAGGATAGACGAGGAAAACAAACATAAAGAGCAAACACTGCGTGAATTTGAGCTGCAGAAAATATGACTGCAAAATGAGACTCAAAGAGTCGTAGGTTCACAAACCCTACCCCCAACAAAAATTGAATTAAAAAAATTGCTACCAACATTCAATCCTGAAGTTGTTAACATGAACCTGTTCCTCACCTTATTCGAACGGCAAATGAAGCTATTGGATCTTGGTGAAGATCTGTGGGTACCTATATATATATATCTCATTGGTGCCCTACCTAGTGATGTAACCTCCCTTGAGCCTGCGGAGAAATGAAGGGATTACTCCCACATTTGAGGAATGCTTCTGCAACGGTTCAAATTAACCGCAGAAAAATTCCGGGAGCTGTTTTCACGTCACAGAAAAAGCCCAAATGGGACGTGGAAGGATTATTATTTTGAAATCCGAGCATATTTTGAAGGTTGGCTCAATGAGCTTAAAATCGATTCATTTGACGGATTGAAGAATTTTATGATTGCCGATCAAATGAAAAAGAGATGCTCTCCAGAGTGTAAGGAACATTTACCTGGATATCTGGGAAGAACTTATCTCCCCAGAAATGTTAGCAGATAAGCTGGAAGCTTTTGACAACATCCGACGTTCCCTACCCAGTGGACCTAGGAGATACGTGAAGGCAAGTGAAATTGTAAATGATGGAAGACAGGTATCATTCAGGAAACCTGAACGCACTCCCAAAAGAGAATATTCCCATCAGGTACCAAATGAGAGATCCCCTCTCAGATGCTATGGCTGTGGGAAACAAGGAGTGATAAAATCTAGGTGCCCCACCTGCAACCTCAACGCCTCACAAAGAACAGACGTAGCAACCAATCACATCAATGCTTACACAGCTCAGACCAGAAGCCCTCGATTAACCCTAATCGACATAACTTTCTGTGGAATAAAGGGACGTGTATGTGCAGACACAGGATCTTCACATTCAATTGCTGGGGAAAGGATGTTCCAGATATTTAAGGATAAGGGACTCCTTTTCCAGGAAACCACATTAGCAATGAGCTTAGCAGATGGTCAACAGACCACAGGTGAGGGCCTCACAACCCAAGTAATGGTAGAAATTGAGGGGAGATCAATCTTGACCAAATTCATAATTCTCCCAAAGGCAAAGGGAAATATAACACTTTTAGGAACAGATTTCCTTAGTTCTGCTGGTTTGGTTCTAGATGTGAAGAATACTTGTTGGTACTTCTGGGACAATCCTACCCACAAGTATCCATTTGGTGAAGAATTGGAACCCCCGTCCATAGTTGAGAAGATGTCCAGCCACACCTGCTAATTAAGAGAAGGGGAAGGTGAAAGTTTGATCTGTGTGTGTGTGTGTGTGTGCACAGAAGGAGAAACTTAACCTCCTGTTGGAATCCTTCCAAAATGTCTTCGAACCAGGGGGAGAAGCAACAAATATCTTGGAGCACCACATTAACACGGGAAATAGTCATCATATCTCTGTACCCCCATACAGAATGTCTCCTGTAAAGAACTGTCCTGACTGCATTAAATACAAAGCTTCAAATCAGAAGCCTTCCGGGCTATTACAGACACCTGTGCCAGCCCAACGTTTTGAAACCTTGGCCATTGATCTCTTCGGGCCCCTACCTGAGAGTAAAGATGGTAAAAGATGGATCCTAATCATTGAGGATTGTTAAGAACAGTTTACTCCTTTCGCCGTCCAGAGATGGCGCCACGAACTGGGACTTTTTTTTATTCTAGATGGATTTGTTATTGGCGGGAAAAATGCCATTCGATTCGTATATGTGTGTGATGGAAGCATCTTTTTTGTGATTGTGTTGTGCAACGTTTTCCTACATGTAATGGTGTGCTTGTGTATTTTGTTGCAAAATATAGACTGGAAAAGTTCTTTGCGTGTTTCTCAATGACTCATCGTAACTTATCACTTTTTCCTCAAGCTTCTATAAACAATGTACTTAGGTGTCCAGCATGGAAGCAGCAGTCGCGGTAAGTCGAAATACATTGGCATCCAATTAACATGATTGAATCTAATTCTATATTCATTATTCTAATTCTAAATTGATTCTTATTCTTATTCATAACATGTGGTCCGTCGAGTTCGGAGTTGTTGATGTGATTTATTCTTTGTTATTTTAATTATTCGTTTCATATTCGATATTCTTATTTTAGTGCATTTACTCTGATACGAATTCTTGAAGTATTCTTATACATTTTGATTGATATTATTTATTATTTGATTCTAGATTTATTCGTTTATTCTATTTTGTATAAAATTTTTTTGATAGTTTGTATTTGCATTGTGTTGGCATTTGTTATTGTGGTACAGTTGTATATTTTGTGTAGAATTTTAAAATTCCATTTTTATAAGCATTTTAAAATTAAATTCATAAATCATGGCTCCAAAACAGTCGAAAAATATTGGTAAATTTGATTTAATTATAAAAGAATTAAAAGCTTTTGGAAGTAGGATAAATGAATGCGATGATAATAAATCACGCATACGTGTTTTAAAAACACAAGTGTTGCAATACGAAACTAGATTAACTGAAATATTCAGTGAATTGTCAACTCATGAAAGTGATGAATCATTTGATATTTATATGAAATATAAAGATATACTATTCAATTGGGTTGTTGACCTTGAAGAAAAATCTCAGGTTGAGGAAGTAAATAGTAGTATTCATGTAAAGTCTTCAGTAGTTAATCTACCAAAGCTTGAAGTTCCGCATTTTTATGGAAATTACGAGAACTGGATTTCATTCAAAGAGTTATTTAAGTCTTCTATTCTAGATGACAAATCAATAAGTGATCTTGAAAAATTGCAATATCTACAGGCTTCTGTTCGCGGGGATGCAGCCAAATTAATTCGGGGTTTTGCAATTACTGTGGACAATCTTAAGAATTGTTGGGATATACTGTGAAGTCGCTATGAAAACAAACGACAATTAGCTCTTAGCCAAATAAATAAGCTATTTAGTATTAAGATTTCCAGGGCAAATACTTCAAAATTGCTTTTGGAAATAATAGATATTTGTAATGAAGTCATTCGAAATTTGAAAACTTTGGATTTAGAAACAAATTCATTAACAGAGTTGATCATAATAAATTTTCTCATTTCAAAAGTGGAAGCATGTATTAGTCAACGGTGGGAATTATCTTTGGAAAATAATAAAATTCCTACTCTTGAGGAATTTAGAGTTTTCATTGAAAGGGAAGCTCGTGGTCTGAATGAGTTAAAATTTGTAAAACCTGACATTAAGAAAGGTAATGTGTTAAACCATTAAATTCATTTAACAAATCAAATGTAAATACTACTGTTGTCAAATGTAACCAAGTAAAATCAGGTGTAAAACCAGATGTAAAACCAGATGTTGTTAAAGGTAACAATTGCATTCTATGTTATCAAAGCCATGCCTTATCAAAGCCAAAATTAAATCTGTGCAACATACTAAAAAAAAATTTTTTTTTTACAGATTTAATTTTCCAGCTTGGAAAGTATGGCGAGAAAAAACTTTTAACATGCTTGAGCATTGTTTTAAATTATTCATCAGGAACCACGACCATAATCCTTGGGTTTAATGATCTCGTGATATGAATTGTTTGAGGCAACTGTGTGAAACTTACACCCAAATCCTGTACATTATTGAAATAGCTTTTAAATGCAGACTCGTTCACCACTTGAAATAAATTTTCCCAACCCGCAGCATTTTCATCTTCACCAACAGCTATGCCATTTCCCCCACCTGCCATTTGATCTTCACCAACAGCTATGCCACTTTCTTCATCACCCATTTGATCTTGACCAGCAGCTATACCATTTTCCCCATCCACCATTTGATTTTCTCCAACCTCCATAGTCTCGTGCATTTCTTGCGTGGACTCCATATTTTCCCTATTCATTTCTCGAGTGGCCTCCCTACTCTCGTCCCTTTCTCGAGTGGCCTCCATCGTCTCGTTGTATACTGGCAACTCTGAGGCGCAAAGCCTGAACATTTCAGTTGCCCTCTGTCGTTCCACGTTCAGCATAAAGTCTTGTATCCAGTGGGACACTTTGGCAGTATTTTCATAGGGAGTATTGACCACCAGCAATCGAGGAGATGACTTGTACGTCAATTCAAAGGTTCGCTTACCTTGCACGTAGGCATAGCCAGAATCGAGGGCGTTTGATAATCTTTCGGCCAGTTCACGATTTTCACGGCACAGGATACGATAGGCTGTGTCTTGGGTGACCAAACGAGCATTAGCTGTATAGCGGGGATATTTTTGGGTCAATGGCAGCACGTCTTTTCCAAAGACAATGTCATAGGGATAACGTTTGGCAAAGCCATACTTTCCGCCGAGGAAGTAGCCTAAATCCATGATGCGAAAATACAAAAGATTATCAGATCCAACCAATACGCCCAGGAGAGGGGCATCAGGATAGAGCGCCAGTTGAAACTACATAGTGACTCGGAGCTAAAAATGTTGAGAGCATGGAAAAGCTGAAAGCTTATAAGCATTTAGTGTCAAAAAAATTTTTTTTAAACAAGTTTGTTGGTTTCATTTGATATTGACTAAAACATTTTTTGGCATGTCGAGATTGGTTGTATTACAGTTTAACACATGTTTCGAGTCCTGGAGACCCTCTTATGGGGGGTACAACCTTGACATATCGTTCGAAAGGGTTCATTATTCCAAGCAAATGGATAGGTGACACGACTATATTATGGCCACTAGATGCAGAGATGTAAAAACATGTCTTGTCCTGGTGACCCTCCTATGGGGGGTACAACATTGACATGGATATCGTTCAAAAGCACAAAAGATTCTGAATTGTTTGAGTGGTTAGACGACTATCTTATGGCCACTAGATGCTGAGATATTTCAATTTAAAACATGTTTTGATACCCGAGGGCCTTCCCATGGGGGTAGGTTTTCGGGATGGGTATCATTAGAATGTACAAACCATTCTGCATCGTTAGAGTGGTGACACGACTACCTTACGGCCCCTAGATATGGAAATGTTAAAACATGCTTTGAGCCCTAGAGACCCTCCTATGGGGGTAGGTCTTTGAGATGGGTATCGTTCGAAAGGGCTCATTATTCCAAACAAATGGGTAGGTGACACGACTACTTTACGGGCAATACATGCTGAGATATTTCAGTTTAAAACACGTTTCGAGTCCCGATGACCCTCCTATGAGGGGTATGATTTTGGGATGGTGATCATTAAAAAGTACAAACGATTTCGAGTTGTTAGAGTGGTTAGACGACTACCTTACGGTCATTAGTTTCAGAGATACGCTACATTAAAGTTTAATACTTGTTTTTGCACCCTAGAGACCCTCCTATGGGGGATAGGCTGTTGAGATGGGAATCGTTCGAAAGGGCTCATTATTCCAAACAAATCGATAGGTGACACGATTACTTTACGGGCAATACATGCAGAGATATTTCAATTTAAAACACATTTCGAGTCCAGAAGACCCACCTATGGGGGGTATGATTTTGGAATAGTGATCATTAAAAAGTACAAACGATTCCGAGTTGTTAGAGTGGTTTAACGACTACTTTACGGTCATTAGTTTCAGAGATACGCTACATTAAAGTTTAATACTTGTTTTTGCACCCTAGAGACCCTCCTATGGGGGGGGGTAGGTCTTTGAGATGGGTATCGTTCGAAAGGGCTCATTATTCCAAACAAATCGATAGGTGACACGATTACTTTACGGGCAATACATGCAGAGATATTTCAATTTAAAACACATTTCGAGTCCAGAAGACCCACCTATGGGGGTATGATTTTGGAATAGTGATCATTAAAAAGTACAAACGATTCCGAGTTGTTAGAGTGGTTTAACGACTACTTTACGGTCATTAGTTTCAGAGATACGCTACATTAAAGTTTAATACTTGTTTTTGCACCCTAGAGACCCTCCTATGGGGGGTAGGTCTTTGAGATGGGTATCGTTCCAATGGGCTCATCATTTCAAAGACATGGATAGGCGACACGACTACCTTACGGGCAATACATGCTGAGTAAGGTCCATTAAAGGGAACGGTACGTTTTGGAGCCTAGTGCCCAAACCAGGCCTCCAAATGGGATGCGGGTTTCGGGATGGGATAGTACTTGATTCATTCTTTCGAATCACGTAAACATTTTGCCAATGGGATTTTTAGATGAGAAAATCTAAAAACAAATCTAAATAGGCCCCACGGCCTTTTTTAGTCTAGTTCCTCAACTAGGGGGTCTAGAACCAAACCAAAAATATCGTTGTAATCTACAAGCGATTCTGAATCGTTTGAGGGGTCACAAGTCTATAAGGGCCCCATAAAAGCTGAGATATGGCCATTTCCGGTTCACCGGGGGGTCCCCATGACCCCCCCAGGGAAAAGGTTTGGACCCAATCGGACCGTAATTTACCGAGATACAAGGTTCGAGCTCGATTCCATAGAATTATTTGCATTATTGAGTGAAAAAAACACAAGTCCGTTAACATTATGTCTATGGTAACATTAAGTCAATGGAGAATGACGTCATCAGTTGATTGACGTTTGCTTGAGGTTAGATGGACAACAATACATAGAATTGGTTTATTTTAACCTTGTGCTTCCTGTGTGAAGCGCTTTATAAGCTAGCTGCAAGCTCAACATTTCACAGTCTGGGCTCAGTGGCCAAAGAGGGAAACTTCTCTCTACTCTGGATACCTAACCGTGCCAACGAAAGAGTAGACCCCTTTCTCTGTGCTCTGGAAACCTAACAGTGTCAACGAAAGAGCAGACCCCTTTTCTCTCTGCTCTGGAAACCTAACGCTGCCAACGAAAGAGCAGACCCCTTTTCTCTCTGTTCTGGAACCTAAAGGAAGAAGCTTATAAGCTTTCTAAAAGAGTTGTCCACTTTTGCTAGATTTTTTAGAGTAAGAACGGCACCCAAAAGTTATTCTCTGACGAACGCTGCCCTAGGGCACTGATGGCATAGTTCCGAACGTGCAGCAAGTATTCTAAGGTGAGTACTGATCCAGTTATCTGGTGGTTAGGCGTGTATCTCGGACAAGAAATTGACATAAGTGGAGACCCGCAAGATAATTTTTAAATTATACACTGTAGAATCTCAATTTTTGCATTATATTGAAGCTAAATGTAACCTTTATTCTGTATACCACTTAATTGAGAAGTATCTTATATTTTTTTAATATTTTTTAAAATTAAAAAATTCATAAAAAATATATTTTTTTAAAAATTCAATTTTTATACAGTTGCAATCAAAATGTATCAAACCATAAAACATAGTTATGGCATACAGAATAAGGATCTATGACTAGAATATATATGCCAATTTTTGTAGCTCTAGAGTAAAAACTTTTTTTACAATCTTGCGGGAAAGTGTAAAAAATTGAAACTGAGAAAATCAAGTTTAAAAAGATTGACATTTCAATATTTCAAATAAAACTTAATACACTGGCCTCAAAAAGTTAAGGTACAACACGTTTTTCGAAGCTCACCATAAAAAAATGGCAGTAACAATAAAATGCATAGTTTACATGAATGATAATAACGAACTTTAAAAACATTAATGCAAAAACGATTGCTACCACTGTTATTTTATAGAAAAGAACGTATATTTATGAGTGAGAGAAAATATGCAAATATCAAGCTTTCGTACTTTTGTGTGTAAGTTGTGTTGATTTTCAACAGTTGTTGGCAGTTTCGGTGACAATAGTCAATAGAGTTTAGAAAATGTCTCAGAGACGTCGTTTACCCAATTCGTTAAGGTAGCGGGCAGTTGGATGGATGGAATGGGATTGTCGCAGGCTGATGCTGCTAGACGTCTCAATGTGTCTCGTAGTGTTGTTCAGCGACTTTGGGATCAATACCAATCCGAAGATTCTGTGTCCAGAAGACCTGTTCCAGGCCGACCACGAGCTACAACACCTGCAGAAGACCGTTTTCTAGCTCTTTCGGCACGAAGGAGAAGAACCACTACTGTGCCGCAGCTCGTTGCAGACCACTTTCAAGCATCAGGAAGAAGAATCTCCGCTACTACGGTGCGAAATCGTCTTCACAATGCAGGTCTGTATGCAAGAAGACCAGTTGTGTGCGTTCCCCAACGGACGACAGCGAAGGAACCGCTTATGCTGGGCAAGAGAACATGTTTCTTGGACGCAGCAACAATGGGCTTCTGTGCTGTTCACAGACGAGTCCAGATTTACAATGGAGAGTGATTCAGGGCGTCTACTGATCTGGAGGGAACAGCGCACTAGATACCATCAATCCAACACTGTTGAAAGACACAGTTATAGAGGTGGTGGAATCCTGGTTTGGGCAGGGGATCTCGCTCGGTGGCCACACTGACCTGCATGTGTTCCATGGAGGAACCGTAACTGGTCTTAGATATCGGGATGAGATCCTTGATCCATATGTCCGCCCATATGCTGCTGCTATTGGTAACGACTTCATTCTGATGGATGATAATGCACGACCTCACCGAGCTCGGATTGTTGAGGAGTATCTGGAGGAACACGGTTTGGAACGAATGGAATGGCCAGCTCGATCTTCAGACCTGAATCCGATAGAACATCTTTGGGACTATCTTGGCAGAGAGGTTGCTGCTTTTAAATCCTCCTCCAAGGTCGTTACATGAGCTGAAACAAGGCTTACTCTGTGTCTGGTCTTCGCTTCCCTATTCCGATGTCCGACAACTTAATAAACAGCATGGGAAATCGATGCCGCCAATGCATTCAAGTTAGGTGGACACATTCCTTATTAGAAACCATTTTTGTATTGTTTTTATGCCATTTTACCACATAACACTGTGATGTGCTGTTTTCTCCAAGAATGGACTTTTCCGCAGAGATTGCTTTTTTTGTTATAAATCGTTTTTGCAATACACTTATACAAATTTCTATGACGCATTCAATAAAAAACTATTTAATGCACATATCCTCCAAATTTTTTGTTTCTACATTCATTCATTTGCAAATTAGACACAAAAACCCGGTTGTACCTTAACTTTTTGAGACCAGTGTACATAACATTTAAAATGATCCTGCTTCATATGTAGGACCTTTTAGTTCTGCAAAATGCTCTCTCATTTGTGGCTTTTTTTCTCATTCTGCTAGCCCAACGGGCCTCTAATGTATATGATTTTGATTTAATTTCGGCATTTTTTATGCGTGTGAAATTGGCCTTAAAGGCAGAGGTAACAGTAAAATGTCCTATTTTAAAGCCAAAAGCTTTCATTATCTTTATACGTCCCGTCATTCCCTCATTAAACATCACTATAGCCTGATTTACTGCTAGGTCTACAATATTTTTATAGATGACCCAGAAGTTTTGGGGCAGTACTTCCAAACAGTCGAGTTGAAAGACTCATTAGCGTTCTGTGTTTTACCCCATACACATTTTTTCAGCAATTTTGGTGCAGATAGTTCTGCTATTATAGGCTTTATTTCATCCATTATGGCAATTGGCACAATATTTTTATGTTTGAATAAAGAAGCACTATTTGTAGCAACTACCTTTTGACATTTGCACCACGAAATATCACCAATTGGGCAGAAGTGATGCATAGGTTTCTCATCAGTGTACCTGTAATGACAATAAATTACCCATATGGTCTGACGCATATCACTAACAGAGCTATTATTCTGTCTAATAACATTGCCATAATAGGTGGTAATTGTATCAATAAACTTATCAGTCAGACGATTTTTACCGCTGATACTCTTACCGTCTGATAATTTTTTGCCACGATTCATTGTTTTTAATTTTCGCAGTCTAGCACCCATACACTTTTGTATGTGGCTAACACATTCAACTTTTTTGATAGAATATGGTGCTGTTCTTTGAAGCACTGGGAAGGTTTTTGTGTCCCCATCGCCGATATTCTTAACATATTTCACATTTCATTGTGGCACCGATCTTTGAAATATTTCCTCATCCCGTCTACTTCCATTTTACTGGAAGAACCAATATGGTTCTTTACACAGCGTGGTTGATGTTTTAATTTCCACTCTTCGTATGAATGTCCAGATTTTGGACCTCACCATTTTTCACATCCTTTACAATATGAAGAGAGAACAGCAATATCAATAACTTTCCCTGTAACATCTCCAATGATATTACACACACCAATACGTGAAGTGTGTCCACGTGTTTTCCACGTACCGTCACCACTGACACAGATTTCATTACTTCCAGAAGCTGATACTTCTTCCGCAGCATTTTTCATGGGTCGTCTGTTACTTCACGACTGGCCAAATTTATTTTTCACAGTATCCTTTCATATGACTTTTGTGATACTGGTGGTGGCAAATCCATTGCTGTGCAAAAATTCTTTATTCCACAAAAATCTAGTCCTATTGTGCGCATAGCATAGGCTATTCGTGTATTTACTTCATAGTCCTTACTTGAAGCAATAACTGAGGATCTTTTAAAAGTGTTCAATGTACTGCATGAGTAGCGTTCAACATAAAACTCAGACACCATTCCATACAAAATCTTTTCTTTCCTGACAGGGAGAATGTCTCAAAGGCTTCATTTGCAGATAGGAATCCAATTTCCAATGGTTTCTTTGTTTCATAGTCCAACAGGTTTGAGGCCAAACATAAAAAATAGTGTCGAAATATGTCATGGTCAATATAGGATAATGAGAGATGATTTCAGGCAGGATAGACTCACGCATAGCCTCAAAGGGTACAATGCCATCCTCCGTTACATGGGGAGTGATTAAAGGATGGTTCTGTTTGTAAAAAAAATCCAGCCTCGAAACGTTCAAATTGGACATTGAGAACACCGGATGCATCGGTAAAAAATGCAAGTGGATATCCACGAAATTCCAGATGAGTTTCAACTCGACAAGGTAAAACATAATTTTCCACAAAGATGGGAAATGCTGAAGTACCGTCCGTGTGATTTGTAAATTTCAATCATGATGCAATTGAAACTAGCAGGACTTGGCAAAGTATTTAAACTATACTTACTAAAAAAATTTTTTTTTTTTTACTTGTAGAGGACAGTTTTGACTGTCCTTTTACTTTTTTATTTACAAAAATTTCCACACATACACAAAAACATTACACACAAATTTTTTTTGTTTCTTACTCTTTATTTACAATTGACATTTTTACTGCTATAGATGCAATCTATTTAGTGACTATAGTTTGTCACTTTTCATCTGGTGTTTTCACAAAAGTTTAGCACAGCAAAGTAAAATAATTATTTTTCTTGCCAACAAATATTTTTATTTTTGGTTCAATCAGTTGAACCAGACTCTGGATGATTTCAACACGGGGTATTTAAAGTTCATTAGATTCGGTGGAATATTGCAAGTTGTTTCATTAGATTCCGTGGAATATTGCAAGTTGTTTCATCAGATTCCTTGGAATATTGCAAGTTGTTTCATCAGATACCTCGGGGGTATTTTAAGTTGTTTTATCAGATTCCTTGGAATATTGCAAGTTGTTTCATCAGATTCCTTGGAATTTGAAAATGTTACTTGAAGGCAAAAAAACCCGTGCAGTGCATTTTTGAAGTACCTTTACAATGACGGAATTTTCCGTGCTAACCGCTTGGAGGGTTAAAGAGAGAATCGAAACCATCGCTAGGCGACTCTAAGAGCTTTGCGTCTCCTTTTAGAGATGCTCGAAGATAGTATAGTTTTGGCGAATCATTCAATTGCTAATTATTACTTATTAAATTAATAAATTGATTTTTGAAATTAGAAAACTCTGCTATTACACCAGAAAATTCTGGCAATGGAATTTGAGATAAGCGGATACTATTTTTACATTGTCATTTAAATTAATGTTTACATTTTCAGAATTTTTCAAAGAATTCATTAAAAGTTTGAGACCCTACCTCTGTTGATTTATATCTTCAATGTCCAGCTGTGAATGATTTCCAAGCTTTCGGAAGTTTCTATTTCACAATAATGCGCAGCTATTTTATCTAGATTTATCTGTAATTGCTCAATTTTTTTGAGTTTTATTTCGATTTCAGTGACACTAGTATCCGTTGACGCTGTCTTCTCCGAGGTAAAAGCCTCTAACCTAGTTAAAGTTCCTTTGATTGAATCTTTTAAACGATTCAATTTCTCTTCAGTAGCTACGTTGGAGTTATTTTTATTTTCAGATTTTTTACCCATTTTCTTTGGCTTTGTAGGACCAATGTTTCGCCAATATTTGAGTGGACTGTAAAACTGGTTAAAGAATAAAAAATCAGTCTTTTTCGCAACGCTAAGCCTACTTTATTCGTGCACCCGCTTTTGATGGGGTACAGCTCAACAATGTGTCTACTTTTACAAATTTTTTACGGATGGCGCTACAGTGCACTGATAACGTAACACTGGCCATAATAATGCTCACGTATCTCTGGACTGCCTTCATGCTGTTAATACTCTGCCTTAGCCAGCAAAGTCACCAGACCTTTCCCCGATCGAGCATTTCTGGAATATGGTAGGGTCCCAGTTTGGGCACCCTAAAATATCACAGATCTGGAACAAAAACTGGAAAATGCTTGGCATCAAGGCCGGCTATAACAGTTTTGCCACTCCGGACAAAAATGGAAAATGACCCCTCCCCCCTCTATATATTAAGTCTTTAAAAAATTCAAATTTAAGGTATAATTACTTATTATTTCAAATGAGTTAAACGTAAGAGAAGGAATCGTCCAATTTCTTCGAAAAAGTCTTTGACGATGGGGATCACAAGCGTTTAACTTATAGTAACTACACTCGACTAAAATTATACATCTCTTGTGACTATCTACCAAAACCTCTTATTACCCTTGTCCCCTTTTAGATAGCTCACAGACATCGTAAGGGTGAAAGGAATGCCCATTGTGACCTCACTCCGGGATGGGAATGACTTTCGACCCTGGAGCCCTCCCCCCCTTGAAAAATTCCTGTGGGTGCTACTGTTTTGGAATCATCACCACTAAATCGTTTGAAATAACTTGTTTTGGGTACTATGTAATTTTTGTATGTGTGGAGAGTCTGTTAAGTGACATTTTCTCAAACTGACTCATACTACGGTAATTTTAGCTAAACCAGCAGATTTTTCTTCGATTTGACTAGCACGGCAATGAAAGATCACAATCAAGGTCAGCTCAGCCTTTCGTCCCTACTGCAGTTTGTTGATAAATGAGTACCAAGCTTGCTTGGGGACTCGCTTCATACTGACCCCCTGATCGGGACATCTGCTCATGCACCTCAGCATAAAATGGTCGCGTATACCGAGTTGGGCACAGTAAGCCCTCATGGGCTGTTGCGCCACTGAGTTTGAAAGATCACAATAAGAAACAAATCACAGTGAAATTGAGGAATTTATGGTCACAGTTCTTAATGATGTGATGGACTATGTCGGTTTTCTTCACTTTCAAAAGTATGCTATCATCACATAACCAAGACTTAGGGTGCAGCGGCCCCCTCTACAAGGTGGATCGTCAGTGGTACTAGACTAATAACTCCAGACAAGTCTGACTTTGACCACTAGGGTATCGCTGCCTCCAAAGTGTGGACCGGATTAGATTAGATGCTTGTTGTGCAACAAAAGTATCACATCACAAATATTTGCAACAGATGATCAAAAACTTGGTTTGTTTTCCGGATATCACTTGTAATAGTTTCGAAAAGATAGGATTTCACTCAAGCACAAGTTTCTTTTTTTAATTTAGCATTTTATATTTTTCGATAACTACACATTTTGTAAGCTTTTCACTAAATATACCACAGGTGGGGAACCACGGCCTCCATGAGTTTCTAATGCGGCCTTCATAAAAGCTAGCACTTGTATTAATTATATAGATTACAACAGTTTGCAAATCAATGGAATTAAATAATGTCATGAATGTATGCTTGTTTCAATGACTGCCTGTGGGAATAGCCAATTCCACATTTCAAATGTTAGAATGCCACCCAGTGCAACACTATCAGAGATGCTCATGTAGAAGATCAATTAAGGCTTTGCATTATGAAGCTTGATCTATATATATGTATACTAGCTGGTATACCCGTTCTTCGCACGGGTGAACTGAAAAATTAAACAACACAGATTGAAGGATAAAGAAGTTTTTAATGAGTTAATTTTACGTGAATTGCAAATTAAACAAAAAAAGCTTTTGGCGTAACTTAGGTAACAAAAAAAAAGAGAGAAATAAAACACCTTTGTTAAATTTTAAGTATGTAGGTCTAATAGCTGATAAAAAGAATTTTTTTTTATTTATAACTCCCCATAACACTCTTGAGGGTTGATTTTTGAAAATACCTTCCTAAGCTGATCTCTGCTCAGCAAAAGTAACACATTGTTAAAAGTTTTGTGTAATGAACGCTTAAAATAGTATAAATAATTTATATCTGAAAGTGTAATACATTAATATTACTTTCTGTTGTATTTATTTTATGTTAAAATTGTAATATTCGCAAGCAACGCCGTTTCTTAAATTATGACGAGCCAATGGAAAACATAGCGAAATGTTAACGATAGAGTCAAGTTGGCACAAATGCCTAGCTACTTTCATAACTCGAGCTTTATAGGGGAGCGATGCACGTTAATACTTTATCCAACCGCATTATGATTTACTGCAGTTTTTTTCATACAATATTTTTTTTGGATCACTACATGTACAAATTAAGGGATATACATAAACAAAATACTCCACTTTGGAAAATTTAATCCGTTAGAGCTAATAAATTAAATAGATATTCCACTGTAAAATTAATTATATATACCGTTCACTTATATAAGTAGTCAAATCATTTTCTAAGGTGTTCATTAACATACAAAAACATAAGACACTTAAATTTTGACGAACTATTTTTTCCGCTAAAATACTCATCATGGAACCCGTGCTGCCATATATCTTGGAAGAGTGGATTTCAAAGAACATTCCTGCTAATTATTGGTAGAATATTCCTTCTAACTAGGAGAAAAGGGTGCCAGCTCAGATGTCGTCCACGTTACTTGACTATGGTTCAAAATTACGTGATCCGTTGCCAAAAGCCCTCGTGTATCTGAACAGTGCAACATTAATATTCACTCACTCTCACACCCCAAGAAATACAGAACAATAGTTATTGCGTTTTTAAGTGTAAAAATAATTATATCTGCCTATTCAATTAAAATTATAGCGTTATAATTAACTACTAACCACAAATAAATTTTGAAAATTTGTCCAAATGATGCAGTGTGAAAGAGAAAGCTTATTTACTTTAAGTATCAGAACTGATAAAAGCATTTATTTCGAAAAAAGATCAATTACTTACTACCAAATATGCATAATAAGATGTTAAAAAAACATTAAAATAAAGAGATTTATACCAACCTCTCCCTTCAAAACTTAGTTTGATTCTGAAATAAAAAAAATAGGCATTATATCAGAGGAATTAATTAGAAGCGAGCACCTTGCGTAGCCAAAACAAAAAAGGTTTTTCACAAACAAAAGATAGATATATACAGACGTGGTTTTTTTTTTTTGCAGCGCATGCCAGAATTGCTAGCAGAAGACAATTTTTTCCTACTTGACAAATATCGTTATATTTTTGACACTTTTCCCAAATCTTTATAAATTATAGCCTATGTGCTATTCTGATGTATAAGCTATATTACTGTAAAGTTTCATTAAAATCCATTCAGTAGTTTTTGCGTGAAAGACCAACAAAGATATATATTTTCACATTTATAATATATATTAGATATGCTTCTATAAATAAAAATACCAACAGTGAAAAATACAATATCCAGGAATTTAATAATTTTATAAAAAAATAATAATCAATGATTAATGTTATAACAAGAGTTTTTACCCTTATGTGAATACAAAATATTTTATATTGTAACTTTTTATGTCAAGTAATAAATAAGGATTTAGTTTTTTTGTAATATTTCTGTATAATGCATAAAATTTCAAAAACTATAATAATTTCATAAAAGTCTAATTTATAGGTACATCAGCCTATATGCGGCCTCCTTTTTTATTTACTTAATTTACATGTGGCATCTAATGGTAAAAAGGTTCCCCACTGAAATATACTATGAGCCATAATTATTTTCATAAATATATCTCAGGTTTTAGTTATTTAATGTTGCCATCTACAGCAAGTATCAAAATAAATTAATGTTATTATTTGTAGCATGGAAAACGAGTGCAAAAGGTTATCACACACAAAAATTCAAAGCAAACAAATCAATACATAAATGAGTATATTTTTAATCGCTATTTTATTTTGATACCATACGTACAGGTGTATATATATATATATATATATATATGAACAATTTATACCATCTACAATCAAAACAAAAGAAAATAAACTGGACACTTCACCGAATAATACTTTTTGAAACTGCTGATTAAAGAACATGATAAAAAATGATTAAAAAGTTGGTACACAATTGTGGTATTGTACATAAAAGTATAAATATAAACTACCAAAATTATTAGATACCAGGCTCATTCTGAGATATATTTTCAAATTGTATGCTTTTTAACACTTTCCCAGATTTAGTTATGCATTTGAAAACCATCAATAATATTTGAAAATATTCAATGCACACATGTCAATTGGATTCCTAAATCTTTACCCAAAATAGAAAGATGAATATTTTTGCATTTTGTAATATTACCAGGTACTTTATCAATTTAAACAATATTTTTTTTTATAATGCTTTAATAATTTTATCATTTATATATAACTTCATACTGAGTCTGGTAGTTTGAATTCTGCTAATACTTTTATTGGTAATCGTAATCAATAGCAATTACATATACATATTTATTGTAGATAACATAATTCTTACAGATGACACAGATTTATTTTGCAGCTGATATAAATTGTTTATATATATATGAACAAATAATATCACATACAATTAAATGAAAAGAGAAAGCGTACAATTTATCAAATAAAAAGCTTTAGAAACTGTTGACACAAGCACATGAAGTAAAACATATTTATAGCACAATCCATCTAATCACATTACATGCTTTTTTTTGATAAAATATAATGAAGTATGAAACGATAATGAAATTCAAATTTACAAGAGATTTAGTATTCAGTACAATTGTATCATAAAATCTGAGAGGTATAATATAAAATGTTTCAATATAGTACAATTTACATAAGAAACATCACAATTTAATGGATAATTGTATAACACACTAAATAGTGGACAATTTTGTTATAATTGAAATTGTAACACAGAACAATATAATTGGACAATATACAAATTTAGTCTTTTTTCTTTTGTTCTTGAAATCAATTTCAAATAAGCTTTTCACAGTAACAGTACATTTCCCCCCTGCACAAATTGAGAGCAAGAAATCTTATTATTTTTTTTAAAATGGTGCAGAATGTAATTCTGAGTTGACTAAGTAGCTTTTTGAAGCAACTAGTATAAATAAAAATATAACTGCATTTTTTTTTAATTTGAAAAATATATCTTAAATCAAATTTATAGTTTTCTTTTTGAAAATACCTTTTTTTAGGAATTAAAAAAAAAGCAAAGGTACTTTTTCACAATCAAAATTTTAATAGTGTTAATAGAGTACACACATACACTAGTGTATACAGTGATATATTTAGAAAACAGAAGAGTAACATTAAGACACTGGCAATGTGGTTTAAAAAATACTCATTTAATTGAAAAAGAAATTCTTTATTTAATATTTATAACAAAATTTTTGTATTAACAGCACAGAAGTATTGAATAATGTCCTTTTATGCAAAACTGATCATAAAAAGCAATCCACAATCTTGTACCTTTTAAATATTGGTAAATTGCACATTTATGAAGGCCATTCCTGCTGTAAATGAGACCTTAAGGGGACATGGTACGATTTACGTAAAAATTTTTAATTTAAGGATTTTTAAAATTTTTTTGGTTGCCTCCTATGTATGCATACTATGTTAAACAGATTTTGCGCTCAAAATTTCATAAAAAGGTAGCCATGTAATTTTTTAAGGAAATAACGAAATTTTTGAAGTGATTTTAAAGTGCTACTCCTCCTGCAAAAATTGACGTACATGAATGAAATTTGATTTACAAGTACATCAAACTATGTATAAAAAAAGTTGGTATGGGTTTTGCGTTAACGTGATTGGTATTCATACAATACTTCTGTTTCCTACACTCCTCACTTAACTGTAACTGAGTGCGCCAGACTTTCCACTGCTCACTTAACTTTAACTGAGTGTGAGAGATTTTCCCGCTTTCC
Source organism: Trichonephila clavipes (assembly GCA_019973935.1). Classification (NCBI taxonomy): domain Eukaryota; kingdom Metazoa; phylum Arthropoda; class Arachnida; order Araneae; family Nephilidae; genus Trichonephila; species Trichonephila clavipes. The sequence goes on from BMAU01017894.1 coordinate 79,316, forward strand.
TACCCAAACGGAAACTTTTTGGAACCGGTACGGGGACTTATCTGTAAACTGAAACGCAATGGACAGACGCAAGGTCTTGTTCGCATCAATCCACAGCACCTTCAAGGGTGTAATTTTTATTTAACCGCATTATCACCTCTCTTTTAGTGTAAACTTTAACTGTAAATATTTATTTTCTTGTAATATAAACATAAGTACTATCTCCATCTCTGGCTATTATTCGAACTCAATCAACGGCATCAACTTCTTTTTAGGAATGTTTATTGAAAATTCCTTAAAAAATGTATAAATTCTGAGTTTAATTATTTTTAAAAAAATAAATATTGATTTGATTCAAAAATGCATACCAACTTTTGTTACATGCACTATTGGCAATAGGTAAAAAAAAAAAATTCAAAGCGTTAGGCGCAATAGAAAAAAAGCCTTAGTATTTTAAATGAAGACAAACTAGTTATTTTATCTTTCTGAGATACGTCAGTTTAAAGTTTTGATTTGCCATAGGGATGTGAATAAAAACAAACGTAAAAGCTATCATAATTCTGCATTTCTTTAGTTTAGAGCATTCAAATTTTGTGAGGATATAGAAAAGTATATAAAGAAAAATTTAGGCTAAAAAAATTGAAATTTGATTTTTTGACCGATTTTGGTTAATTGAATCGTACTGTGTCCCCTTAAGTAACTGAAAATGACATTTGAGTAGGCTATATCTGATTTATTAACCATAAAAGGTTGCAGCATATTAATTTACATTGAAACCCTAACAGCTGTTAATTACGTGACAGTGGTCTTTAAATTTAGCCAGAAATTTAAAATATTGTCACATAGAAACACGAATTTGTTTTAAGAAAATGTTAATTTTCTTAAAATATTGAAAGTACTTAAAATAAAGGGAGACATTAAGTATTGAATATGCTATTGGAATTCACCAAGATTACCAAACTAAGCAAGTGACATTAAAAAATATGGGTACTGTTTATTAAAGGAAGGATTTGGGATGTAGTTTTCAGTTTTTAATAGTAAACAAAGATGAGTAATATTAAAATTACTAAAGAACTTTAAACTTTTCTTTTGAAATGTATGTTTAGCAATTAAGATAGATTAATTCTACAAGAAAAAAAAATTGATAAGACCATAAAAATTATCACAAATGTGTTCTTTGTTACACTTCCATTCAAGATGCATTTTGAAATAAATACACCTTTGCCTTTTTTTTAATGAAACTCCAGCACAAAACACACATATATATATATGATTCATATTTCTATTCCAAACATCCGAATATATATCCGAACAAGGTACACAAATAATAAAAAACATCAGAAACGGGATAATAAGACTTTGTTGCTCCATACCCCATACACACACACAAAAAAAATAATAATAGCTGTAACTGTTACATCAGAAATTAGAAAAGTAAATTTGTTCATGAATTATATTTTAGCATCACATGTTGTACTTAGTATATAAAATTAAATTACTATAACTTAACAATCAATAAAATTTCAAATTAAATATACATACGAGTATATTAGCTCTCAACGCATTATAGTGAACATTGCAAAAGTCAAGGATAAATATAAATATTACTTGAAATAATTGGATGCATTCCATATATTTTTTTTATTTACAATTCTCGCTAAATGTCAAATTTGTTATTTTCCTCATTTGTCATTTCCCCTCCAAATTTTGGATTCCACAAGATTTTTTTAATCTGATGTATGTATATACACACACACACCAATTTATGGAGCAATCAATAATAAAATTACATTTACTCTTCTCATTTATATAAGCTATTGTTTATTTTAATTGCTAGCTTAATCATGTCATTCAAAATTTGTCAATTTTGATTGCTTTATTTTAGATCCAAAAATTGGATTTTTTGAAAGAGAAAGGCACACAAAGATGAATAAAAAATTTTTCATTATCAGCTGGAAATAACATATTCAAAATTAAGCAGTACAAATATTTTAAATATGTTCAAATTAAGTGGTCAAAGTGGTACTAATGTCTAACTTAGTTTAAGTGGGAAAGAAAGAAGGGTAAAAAAATAAAACCAATTCAAATGATTTTTTTCATTAAAAAAAACCCCCTTTTCCTCTCATAATGTTTTGAAACAAATGCTATAAACTTCATGACTTTCTGATGCAATATGACTATTAAGTATGTGTTAGTGGAGAAATTTTACTAAAAATAAAAACCAGATATATATTTAGTGATGGAGAGGCAAAGAAAGCAAGTCATCAGCAAGATAAAGCAATTTTCAGAGCATTTGTTTTAAATATATTAAAACAAAATTAAAATTAAATTTATAAAACATAAAAAGTTTAAAGTATCAGTTAATTAGACATGTAAAATTTTGTAATATCCTTCATTAAGAATATTTCAATGAGACATGCAAAACTGGGAACAGCATGAAAAAAAAATTAAAATACCACTTTAACATTTATGACACATGTTGTGAAACAGCAAGGCACTTGCAGCCACTTGATAGAAAAACATCCATCCATAATTTGAAAGGGTGTTTTCGAAAATGACAATTTAGATTATAATAAACAAACACAAAAATTGAAATATTGTAAACATATAGACATATGTTACTTTTATACAAAATGTGTTGATAACCTGAAAAAAGAGAAAAAGAAAGCTTAATATTGATATCAACATTATTCAGAGAATATACGTATATAAAAACCACAAAATCCATATGTTTGAATGCAATAAAACCAGAATTCGAAACTCTGAATTTATTCGTTATCATTTACTTAGGGAATACGTATGAAAAATAGTAAACAAAAATAACCATAAAAAAAGAGGCAAGGGAAAGAAAAGAAATTAATCCACCATTTTAATAGGTTTATAGGAAACCAAGATGAAACATACATGTATCTATTGCCCATACTTTAAAGAGTTCAAAATAAGAATGAATATGCACACACAAATAAACAATAACTCATCATTAATATTACTCAAAAAGGGATAGACACTAAGTATCTTCCATTTTTAATCCCTAAACAGATTTATCCTTTTGTAATTCAATAACCCCACCCCCTGCTACATTTTTAATTGTTTTAACTAAATTGGGCAAATAAATACATTTGCACCATAAGACAAAGGATTTTTTAAAATATATATATGAAGCACTGAATATATATCTTTCATAAAAGAAGAAATCTTTGAAGAGGAGCAATTCGGTTTTATTTTCCAAGCTAGCCCATTAAATATGAGAGGCACAAATGCTATTAACATTCTAAACTTTTCTTACAATGTAAATGAATTAAAATGATCTTTCAAGCCTTGCAACATCACAACAAAATTAAAGTTTATAAACAGAATCCCAAGCACAGATAGATTAAACACATTTCCCAGTATCTGAGGAATACAGTACTTTCAAACCATCAAAGAAGCATTAAAATAACTGACAGTCATTTTTTTTGCACCTTTTCTATTGTAGTTTACATGTTAGAAAGTAAATTTTTTTTTTACTATAGGGAAAAAAATATTAACAAAATAAACTAACAACTCAAAGAGAGAAACATCAACTTCCCATTTAATAAATTAAAAAATACTCCACTTGGTTTCTAACTTTTAAAGCATAAATTGCTTCAAACAACAATGGCAGAATCATACTGAATTGAAGAATTCATGAATTGTGTTTTAACTGTAGTGAAGCAGTATAATAGTTTCAAATGTGTTTTTCAAGAGGCTCAAAATTTTCTTGTATAAAGATTTAAAAATCTTCCAAGTGTTATTTATAACATTTAAAATTCATCGAACACTCGAACAAAGTCTTTTGCCAGGTAGTTACTTAGATAGTTGTCATACATTTTGTGCTCTTCAAGAATATATTCTGCTATAAATTATTACAAAATAAGAAATCATTTACAAATTAGACATTTTTATTAATAAGTGCTGCATATTTAATATTTTTTTCATAATGCAAGTATAAAATACAGCAAGATTTAATGATGCCATGTACTAATTTTTTAAATTAAAAAAAAAACAATTTATTTCAGCAAGAATACATTAAAAATCTTCAGCGTGTTTTTTTTTTAAATATAAAATATACCAAGATACATATGCTTTTTCCACTTCCCTTGCAGAGGCAAAAAATTCAAGTTTTACCCCAATATATGTGTGTGATGTCAAGTTTTTAAAATATACATTTTCAGATTTTAAATATCACTAATTGCGTGCTTAGAATGTGTTTACATTGTAATATACAATTTAAAGAATAAAAAGTAAAGACTGAATAATTACCCCATTACAGACATTTAATATACATTAACTAATTCAAAGGTATGAATATATGAAATGACTGCATTTATACAAAAAAGGAGAGAAGCAGGATTATTAAAATTAAATATGACAGGAAGTGATAACATACATATAACATGCCTTACCTTTTAATACAAATAAAAATAAAAGCTAAAATAATACTACAATCACTTACCAAACAGGTAAATAGAAGATCAAGAGAGCTCATGATTTCTCACCTACATTGGTATCAAGTCTTAATACAGCAAGTTTTGTGTGTTTGGTTTAGGATACAATATAGCAAGGATTTTATTCAAGCTTTGTGACAATATGGCTAAGTTTGTACTTAGGCTCACTGATGTAAAGCTTACCAGGAGAAAGAGATTTTTTCAAGCCAAAAGGAAGAAAATGAAATTTGCTTGTAAATTACCAATTCTTATTCAAAGATAAACTTATCCATTTGAAGTCATTTTTTGGTCTTGTTCATCGAGATCTCAACATGTTGCAGCTGTTTCTTTTAAACTTGACATTAATGAGGCTAAGTTTGTATTTACATTCTTTGATGTAATGTTTATCAGGATAAAGACTTTCTCGATTCCAGCAAAAATGGATGAAAATAAAAGTTCCACTTTAAACATTAACATCTACTTACTAGTCTTATTCACCACAGTCTAAAGGTGTTTAAAATAAGTTATTCCAGGGTCCAAGGAGAAACCGAAGTATCTTGGATTTTTCTTGTACAAAAGCTATCAACTGTCTAAGTACATTTTTGAGCCCGATTATTATATTGCTGCCCGTTGTAGGTGTAGAAGCTGATGACTTATTTCGACACCAATTTGAGAGAGAGTCAAATTAAGTTCACCTTCTAGAAGTTTAACATTACAGGAAAAAATGTGTATATTTTGGAACAGGTATTCTATGTACCCAGCCACTACCACCCTGAATTTGTTTGGTCTGTGACCAGTCATTCTTCAACAAATACCATATTTACTGGCTGCCACAAAAAAGGAAAAATAAAACCAGGTTTTATCCTACTATATATTGAAATAGTAATAAGAAGAATGTAACTTGGTTTTCTACAAATAGTAATATTTTAGTACTAGCATACATGATTTCCTTCCATGTGAAAATTTATAGCAGCACTAAGTAATGCAAAGAAATGGTTGAGCTTTTTAAAAAAGCCAGGTTGAAAACGAATCTATGCAAAAAAACATTGCCAGGATTAATAATGGCGTAAAAAAAAACCCTGGTTACATCAATAGAATATTACAAGCCTTTTTTGGTGGTCGGTCTCTGCCACGTCTTAGCTTTATCTCTTTAAAAAAATGTTCATATTTTCGAATTTCTTAGATTTTTTTAAAATTAGTGATACATACTATTTTCCTCTACCGAAATCACTATATTGTCCTAAATAATATTGCAGGCAGAAATTTCTTTTGTAGTATCAATATTTAACTTTATATAAAGTTTTACGTTGAATTTCTCAGAAAGAATAATTGAAATTTATAAATTTCAACTTTTATAAAAATTACAAAAAGACTTTTCCATTAGCTATGTACCATAATATCAACCTCGGTGGACATACTTTTGCTCAATGTAATAAACTTTTAAGTTGGACGATTTTTGTCTAGTACTCAGTCAATGGAAAAAATTATCTATCAAAATTCAATTCCATGTAGTCATACTCAGGGGCGTAGCTACATCTGTATCAATGATATGGGACCCCAACATGTGTAACTACAGCTTCACTAACAAGGCTCTGATATCTAAAAAAGGGCCATGAAGTTATTTCGATACAGGGAAACACAGGGGGTACTCAGAACTAGCTATGCCAGGGGTCATACTACATATATTATTCAAAACAAATCCAATTCCTATCTCATTATTTAAAAAACTTTAGCATTTAGAAAATATAATTATCAAAAATTAATTATGAAGATAATTGATTTAAAATTTTTATTCTTTGAAAAACCTAATCAGGGTCGAATCCTAGTTGAACCCTCTGATTTGGCACCAAATATTTGGGATTTTTACACCAAGCAGGCAACTGGACTGGCTTTTTATATCATTAATTAGACAGCTGTCAATTTCAGCCAGTCAAAAGGTTAGCACCTTTGTAAAATTTAGAAAAAAAAAAAAAAAAAAGAGGGCTTAATTAAGATTTCACCCTAACACATATAAGATCACAGTATGCTTTACTTATTAAGTAATCTTGGTATCCTTAAACATACCAATTAAAAAAAATTTCTGTTCAATTTTATATTATACACATATAATAGCATTATTACACACATTACTTTCTAAAAATACATATGGTTATTCAAATATTAAAGTAAAATGATAATTAAAAAAAATAAGTCATAACCATACAGATTTGTAAATGTTTATCAGAAACACACACACTATTACATAAAATATAAAAAATATTTTTTTAAAAATGAGATCTAATAAATTTTTCACAAACAATACAAGATGGGAGAAGTTAGGTTAGCTGCTAGATTTAACTCATTGTTTACAATTCAACTTAAAAGTTTTCTAAACAAAATATATATTTTTATTTTTCTACATTATTTTAATTTCAAAAATAGCAATAACTCTTACTGATGATACTCTCCTCTTTAATTGATGTAATTTTCCTTTCGTTTTCAAGCTCACATTTGGTTCTTTCTCAGTTAAATATCAAATTATATTTATTTCTTTGTCCCTTTTGGTTGCTAAAATCTTTTTTTAAAATCCTATGCCCGCCTCCGACCTTTCAGTCATATATTGACGAACAGTCCGATACAATGAAGAACAATAAAAACAGTCATCGAAGAACCAGTTAACTACATTCTACAGTTTAAAACAGCAGCATGATTCCCAGCCATGAGTTGGTACAATGTGTAATAATCTACAACAATATCCCACACAGCCATATTAACATAGCACTTTAAGGTAAATGCTTTTTAAGACTATTTGCTTCAAATGACAATATGAAGTAATCACATTTTGTGCCATGCATTAGCTGCAACATTCCAGATTATTGGAATCTAACCTTTGATTAATTGGTGTATCTTTTGACAAATGGAATTCTTTGATTCGTTTTATAAACATTCTTCATTTAAAGTCCCAGGTTTGAGTCATTAACTGTACAACTGATCAATAAAAACACCAAGAATTCTGGGACATTTAAAATGCTACGGTATAATATTGTATATACAGTAGTTTTCATTAAATTTACTTACTTTATCACTGTTTTATGAATGCCAACCTTCAAAGATTTGTGAAATGCTGTCACAAGCATTTTGCCAACATAGTTCAGATATTCGTCCCCCCCTAGACTAGTGGTTCTTAAGACTGTGTGTGTGATCCGTAGAGTCTCTCATGTAACACTAATTGATTGAATATTAACGTCGCACTGTTCAGCTACACAAGAGCTTTTGGCGATGGGCCACGTAATTTTGAACCATGGTCAAGTGATGTGGACGACACCTGAACTGGCACCCCTCTCTCCTAACTACATCACCACACCAATGGGAGGACGTTTCAGCTCTCGACAGATTTAACGTGCATCGCTGCCCTACATGGTGGGTCTTTAGGGGTACTGGGCTCAAACTCGTGACATGGCAAGCCACGATCCGATACCTATACCACCCGGCAACCGCGGCCACCATGTAACACTGAGATTTCCCTCTTTTACAGACTTCAAAAGGCCTCATGAAAAAATTGAAAGATGTGCCATAGATTCGATCCCTAAGTTGTCCCCAATGAAAAAACTTAACTAGAACTTGTATATGATCAAAAATAATAAGTTGAGGAGGAATGTTCAAAATTTTGGGAGTATGCAATGTCTTTGCTGATACATAAAGGGGGCTGTGGCGATTGAAAGCTGAACCATTGCTCTAATATCCAGTTTTCCTATAACAAATGAGATAACCATGCATAACATATCTTTATATGCACTAAATAAACTTTATTGAAACTCCCTAAGATTTACTCAGTAGGTATGTTAATGCCGGTAAAATCCTAGGAGGACCCACTGCTGTTTTTGGCGCCAAAAATTTTTCGCCAAAAAGCGCCAAATTGAAGGTTTTCAAAAAGGCGTCAATGACGAAAAACTCTTGGGAAGCGCATGCGTCAGCGGAGGGGGGAGGAGAGGGGATGAAATGGGCGTTTCGCAAAGATGAAATCGAATAAAGACATTAAATTAATCATAATATAAAGAAAAAAACGGAGAAAGCAATGAAATTCATTTTAAAAAGTATTCTAAAACCAGTGTGTACAACATGATTTACATTTTTAAAAAGGACGAAAGGGGCGTTTCGCAAAGATAAAATCGAAGAAATACATGAAATCAATTTTAAAAATGTTAAAAAGCACTTACCTTACGCTTGCATTTCGTCATGATCTGTTGGTTGATACACCCTTGCGATGGATGCAAGGAATTTATGAAAATTCTCATTCACCAACTTGTGATCGTAAGATCGCCGCCACATGTGTCTTATTAACTTTGTCATATTCTTATTAACTTTCAAGTCATTCATCACGAACTCATTCATGCTCTTGTCAAACCAATATCTCGTCAAACGCAAGATAATAGTTATAGCAAGTTTACTTTCGCTAAACCAAGTGCCCTTTCTCACACTCCGAACGACGTCGTGGCGATTATCTTTCGACTGGTTGCGGCAACGCCATTCGTAGCCGTCAACCGTTCCCTTTCGCTTTTGCAAACGCATATTTTTTTTGTACACCTCGAACATTCATAACGAGAAGCAATTAAATTAGCTTTCATACACCACTCTTTCTTCCCCTATGTGCCCAGGAGCACAAAGAAACCTATCGTAGCCTCACTTTAAAGTAATTTCCTTTCACACGCCATTCTTAAAAACCTCCAGCGAAGTCAAATGTCAAAATGACGTTTTTCGGAAAAGGCGTAAAATGTTGCACTTTTTTAGGGTTGCCATTTTTTCGTGATTTGAAAATCCAAATTTTTGATGAAATGGAAAGGTTACCATATTGTAACCTTTATCGCTCAAAATTTGGCGACAAAAAATTTGGCGACCAAAAGTGGGTCCTCCTAGGATTCAACCGTTAATGCCATATGGTTTAAAATAAGAACTAGAATGTTTAGTTGCATACTATATTCAGCTTATAGGACCACATTAAAGTACATTTTTCAGAAATTGTGTTTTATACACAAACATGATTTTGATATTTATATTAACTAAAGAAATTAGATATTTAAATTGATGCACATACATACTTTTTAATTATTTCAAGCTTTAAAACACAAATATCTAAAATTTCTTTTTGTTGAGAGAGCGGTTTTCATAAATTAAACTTTTTTAAAAGGTCTTTGGGTAAATTTTTAAGTTACAGATACAAGTAAAATAAGCTTAACTTTGTTTTTATAAACTTTTTAAATTTTAAAATAAATGATTCACAAGCCATTCTCAATTGAATTGATTATGTTAGTAAACGGTGCTAATTTGATATGGGGGTAATAGCACCAAGTTGTTTACGTTCGCCAAGATGGGGGATAACATTACAATATGGTTACCTTAATATTTTTATCGTATGTCCATGTGGTTGCTGTGGAGATAACGTATATTAGAAATAACTTTTATTCATTTTTTCCCACTGTAACCCTGTTAATTTCAGACGAGTTCTTTAAAAATTTAACCATTTTCAGTGTAATTTTTCTCTAGTATGCGTCTTCTGTTCAATTCTGTGCTATTTTCGAATATGGATATTTCTAAAATGAGCGAGTACTAGAATATTTTTTCTTAAAAGAATAAGTGTTGTACTTTTTGGTAAAATCCTAGCCTGGCACACTGCTGTTTTTGGCGACATTTTTTCCCGCCAAACCCCACTGTTTAAAAAAATGACGTCATGGAAGAAAAATCGGTAGTTGACGGTCTTAGCTGGTGATCAAAAACCCTTAGAAAAAGGGGTTTCCGTAATGGCGTCAGGGCCAGAAACGAAGGAAAAGGGGGAGAGTGACTCTCAGCTCCTGTTCAAAAATCCTAAAAAACGGGGTTTCCGTAATGGCGTCAGGGACGCTGAAACATATGCATTTAGACAAAAGCATAAAATAAAGAAAAGGGCAAAAGAGCATTTCTACGAGATAAAAGCAGTAGAATACAGGAAAAACAACATTTTAAAAATTGTAAAAAATTACTAACCACTGTGTTTTTAACTTTTAAATCATTCACTACAAACTCATTCATACTCTTGCCAAACCAATACCTGGTTAATCGCAAGATCACACAAATACTCAATCTCCTATCACTAAACCACGTACCTTTTCATACACTCCGGCAAATAAAGTGGGGATTCTCTTTCGACTGTACTCGAGAACGCCATCCAAAACCATCAATCGTATCCTTTTGTTCAACCAAACGCATATCCTTTTTACACTTCGGACACTCATATCTGGAGGGAATTAATCCTTCTTGCATAACCCAATCTAAAACAGCCTGATACCCTTGTTCTCCAAGCAAAACAAAAAATCACGTGGTTGCCTCATGCGCGCTTTCAAGCAATTTTTTTTCACAAGCCATTCTAACAACCGGTGCAAAATCAAGCCAAAAGTCGGAACACGTGGGGAAGAAAGTAAGAGCAGGGTCAAGAGCGAAAATGGACGATGTCCACTTTTCACCCGATTTTTTTTTGCTTGCCGGTTTTAGGGTTGCCATATTTTAGCCACCGGACTGGACAATCCGGCAGGGTTGCCATATTGTAAACTTTATCGCCAAATTTTATGGTGCAAAGATTTTGTCCCCAAGCAGTGTGCTTGACTAGGATCCAACCTATACTTTTTTTTAAATTATGGCTATAAATAGTTTATTTTCATTTAAAAAATGTTTTTTTACGTTCTTTGTTTGATGAAATTTGTTGAAGGAACTTGCAGCAAAAATTTCATATATTGCAAGCTTTCACTACTTTGTAATAGATATTCTTAATTATTTTTAACATACATTACGTAATTATTTTATTCAAAATGAAAAAATTCATTACTATGTTTAATAATCATATAATATTCATTATTTATAATTGTTTCTTTTAGCATTTATTTATAAATATTACACATTTTGCTTTTTATTTATAATTATTATTGGTATTTACTTATTATTATCTTATTCACTTGTAATTATTATCTTATTTATTTATAACTATTTCTGTTGCTTATTTTTTTTTTATAACTATTCTTATGTTATTTATTTATAATTATGTAATAAGAGTAATCTTATGCATTTTTATTTTTTACATTTCGACGATTACTCTTTTTTATAATTACTATTTAATTATATTATATGATTATTATTTCTAATGACTGTTATAAAATCATTCTATATGAATATTATATATAATTACGATAAAATATCATAAGTTGTTATATGCTGCTTAGAATACTATTATTAGTACATGTTACTTTTTATTACATATTATTATTCATTATTTATTGATTGATCTAGGTTATTCTCAATCTCTTCCTATATCCTTTATTTTAAATACATTTCAATGCATTTCAAAATAATTCTTTAAAATTATTGTGTATCATTAAGTTACCGCTAGACCGCCATATTGGATTCCATTCCCGCAACAAGAAGCGCTGCTTGGCGCTATTACCCCTAATATCAAATTAGTTCTTTAGTAAACATTAAATAATAAAAATATGTAGAATAAACAAGCAATGCAAACATGCAATTTGAATTTTCAGGAAAGATTACAAGATAAATTTGGGATGGCCGAGATGTGGCTTTCAGTCTATTTCTAACAGTTTGTGCCACATATTGACATGTTATTAACATTAATATAAAATTAATCAAAATTAAGCATCAAAGAATCTCTAGATCAATAGTGCATCAAATACTTTGCTGATATTTCATTCTTCATTCAACAGTAGGCAACCAAAATCCATAGCATTAGCATGAATACTTTTATTTTTCATTGATAGTAAGATCATATTCCTATCTACATGAATGAACTATTTTCAAAAAAATCTATTGTAATTTCTCCTTAACTGCCACTGGTGTATATACACTGCTCAAAACAATTAGGGGAGCAAGCAAAAAAGTGAAGAAAACCGTGCGAGACAGCCACGTATTGGCATACAATGCATAGTACACGCATATCAATGCGCAATACAGAAAAAAAGGAATAAAAAAATTTGTAATTAAGCTTTAACTTTTTGAAAATATGGAAAAAACATGAAAAGATGATTTAGGGCAACAATTTGGTTACATGTAAACGATAAAAAAAGGTACTGTTTAAACATGATGCATGAGTTTTAGGGCGTGTGGTCTCCTCAAACAGCTAAGACTGCTGCACACCTGTTTGCCATGGATGCGATGAGGCTATCAATCAGACTTTGGGGAATACTGTTCCACTCCTCAAGAAGTGCAATCTCCAAGTCTCGGACAGTAGCAGGCGGCCTTGGTTGCGCAGCAATGCGTCATCCGAGCATATCCCAAACATGCTCAATTGGATTCAGGTCAGGAGAGTGCGCTGTCCATTCCATACGCTGTATTGTTTCAGCTTCAAGCATGTTCTCCACCAGACGAGCTCTATGCGGTGGGGCATTAACATCCTGGAAAACAAAGGAATCTCCAATGGCTCCAGCATAAGGGATGACATGAGGTCGAAGTATCTCGTCTGTATACCTTCGGTCCGTCAAAGTGTCATTCCGAATTATATGCAGGTCCGTACGTCCGCCTATGCTGATTCCACCCCATACAATCCAACTAGCTCTTCTGTCTTGTGACCTTTCACGAACGAATGCGGGGTTATTTCGAGTGCCCATGTCCCTCCATACAAGAACACATCGGGTGTCACACTCTAAGACTGAATCGGGACTCGTCTGTAAACAGCACTTGGCTCCAATCATGTTGCTCCCAATCTATGTTCAGCAGTCCATCTTCTTCAGGCCGCACGGTGGCATGAGGTCAACAGAATGCAGACCATTATTTTCATAATTAGGACAAGTGGATTAATTATTTTCATAATTAGGACAACCGTACTGAAATATTTTCAATCGTTCACTCATTTGTAAAGCAATTATTTCTTTCTTACCACTTGCATTCAAATGGTAAAATATTTATTCGTTGAGCTTCAAAAAAAAAGAAAAACGTGGTAAAATGAAAATGGTGGTCGTCCCACGTGCAGATGCAAGCAAGGTCAGGGGTGGAAATGGCCACTGTCCAAAATGGGAGGATTTGTACTCCATAGGTTTTAGGGTTACCATTTTACTAAACTTTTTGTCGGGGCATCAAAAGGGTTTACTTTCCTTCCAAGAAATTCTAACAAAAGTAAACCTTTACCTTTAATTTCTGAATTTAGATTTCCTTAATCTCTATTTTTAAGAAAATAACCGATTATTCTAATGCATGATTGATAAGTATTATTTGTACTTTTTCAGAAATGCTTCTTTATTAACACTGAACAACTATCAATATATATTGACTGCTTGTTGACCGCTTCCAGTGACCAAAAATTGCCAACTGTTTGCCTAGTCTACACTTTAACCACTAATCTCTTTCACTTGAAAATTTAAAAAATCCACTCTTTTACTTTACAATCTTTTTCTAGTATAAAAGCCAGAACCTTTCAAAATAACCATTAAACTAAGACTTATTGATGTTTAAAAATGGCAGAAAGAAACAGTCTAGGTCAGTAATACTCAACCAGCGGCCTTTTCCGAGTAGCCCAGTTGGGGCCCATTGCACTAAGTTCTGTTATTTAAGAACAATGCAATAAAAATTTAACTGGATAATCTGTCAATCAAGCAATGAAATCTATCAATTTTGCTATTTTTGATTGTAGAATGTAAACAAGACGCTTGGTGATGTGCAAAAGGAAATCAAAACTACCCCACAATTCAGTAAAAAAACAAATTTTTTTTTTGTGTATGTTAGACAAAAGGATTAATATAATATTAAAATAAAAGTTGAAAACATGATTTAATAATTTGATCAGTTAGCTCTGTCTAATGTTGCTTTGGTCTTCCTTCATTCTCATGATGCGGCCTGCATGAAATACTTGTTCTATGCATGCGGCACGGCTGGAAAAATGGTTTGAGTACCCCTGGTCTAGTAGTGTTACTATTTCGGTAAAATCCTAGTCTGGTACACTGCTGTTTTTTGGCGCCTTTTTTTCGCCAAATGGCGCCAAAAAGCCATGTTTAAAAAAATGACGCCATGGACGAAAACGAAGAAAAATCGGTCTTAGCTGGTGATCAAAAACCTAAGCTCCTCTTTAAAAATCCTAAAGAACAGGGTTTCCGTAATGGCGTCAGGGACGCTGAAAACACTTGTATTCACACAAAAGCATAAAATAAAGAAAAGGGCAAAAAGAGCATTTTTACGAGATAAAAGCAGTAAAATAAAGGAAAACAAGCATTTTAAAAATTGTAAAAAATCACTTCATACTCTTGCCAAACCAATACCTGGTTAATCGCAAGATCACACAAATACTCAATCTACTGTCACTAAACCACGTACCTTTTCTTACACTCCGGCAAACAAAGTGGGGATTCTCTTTCGACTGTACTCGACGCCATTCAAAACCATCAATCGTACCCTTTCGTTCAACCAAACGCATATCCTTTTTACACTTCGGACACTCGTATCTGTGGAGTGAAATAATCCTTCTTTCATGACCAATCTAGAACAGCCTTATTTCCTTGTTGTCCAAGCAAAAGAAAAAATCCTGTGGTTGCCTCGCTTTCATTGAATTTTCTTTCACACGCCATTCTAACAACTGGTGCAAAATCAATCAAGCCTAAAATCGGAACACGTGGGGAAGAAAGTATGAGCAGAGTTGAACTCGACGTGTCGCAGCAGGGTCAAGGGCGAAAATGACTGATGTCCACTTTTCACCCGATTTTTTTGGTTGACCGGTTTTAGGGTTACCATATTTTAGCCACCAGACTTGACAATCCGGAAAGGTTGCCATATTGTAAACTTTATCGCCAAAAATTTGGTGCCAATATTTTTGTCGCCAAGCAGTGTGCTTGTCTAGGATCCACCCACTATTTCTTCCCGGTTGGAGGAGTTGCCAGCTTGGCACTAATATCTTGGCATCAAGATGTGATGGTTAAATTTTTGTATCTAAATTGGAAGACATCAACCCTCCTGTTATTTAAAGTAATACTGACAGTTTGATAAAAATAAGTCTTATCTTTCATTACCCATTTCGGAAGGATGATTGTATATGAAAAAAATCAAATCTTATTTTAAAAATATAAGATTAGATTCTTACCAGGATATGTGAATAGAATTGAAATATTAATTCCAAACAAAAAATATATAAATACAGAATCAAATTATAAAATATATAAAGTATACCTACTATTAATATATCTAGTCTTTCCTTCTCTTACTCCTTTCTCTATCATATTCATTACTAGATGGTCTCTTACTAGCTTTTTTAGCTTCAGTTAAGAATTTATCTAAACCAAAAGGATCCTCTTCTTCTTGCTTTTCAAACTGAACTGGTCCATCACGTCTTCCTGAACGATCAGTTCCTGCAAACTCTTTGTCTGGTACAAATCTAGATGTCTTGATAAGTTTGTCAAAATCTTCTCCATATATATCTTTGTCAGCATTACCTTTGGGTCTGTAAATATTATTACTAACAGCTTGCTGTGAACGCCACGGTTTATCATACACAGTATAATCTTCGTCTTCTCCAAAGCCGCTATCCATTCCTTTGGTGGAATTGAATAAACGTTGATCAAACTGCAACTCATTAGATGGTCTAGCATTCGGCATCCCAAGTGCAATTTGTTCACTGATATCTCTTTCCCGTTGTTTTTCCAATTTGTTTCTCTTATCGGGAGCAGCACGTGCAATGTTGCGATCCCTTTGTCGCTCCTTGTGTCTTTCATAACGAAGAGATTCTCGTTCACGTAATTCGTCATCTTTCTCTGCACCTGTTTGAGTGCGAATACCTGCACGTTGTTCTCTAGCTTGCTGAGCTAATTTACGTAAATGTTCTTCTTTCTTTTCTTTTTCCTTCTGAGCAAGTTTCTTTTCCAGTTGAGATCTCATCTCAACAGCTTCTCGAGCTTTTCTATCTGCCACATACAAAGCTTCAGCCAACTTGGCAAAATTCTCATTGACATGTGTTTGTTGCAGACCGCGACCATCAGCAGCAAGTCTTTTATCAAGTGGAATTGTATAACCCTTAGCATTTTTCCAATTGGAAATACAAGGGGGTATTCTCCATTCTTGTTGTTCTTTCACCGTTACTTTACGTGTTGGTGAATGCATTACAGGGGCAGGAGGTGAAGGTGGTCCTCGAGGAATTTTCTTATTAATTTTAAAATGTGGAGGTTCCATAGGATCTTTTTGTACTTCAACCATACGAATCAAACGTTGTTTTGCACCAGAGTTATATGCAAAGCCTTGTTGAGATGGAGTGTATCTGATATACTGTACAGGTCCTACCTTTTCTGCAGCTCTGACAGGCATGGCTGCTGAAATTTTTGTATGTGTTAGTTTTTCTAAGGCTAGCCTGGTTGCTTCGGTAGCATCCTTAACTTCTTCTTCAGATGGTTTCTGAAGATTTGCATCATCTTCATTTGTAATTTCAGTGGGCAATAATTCTTGAAATTTATGATAAACAATACGATCTTTACTATGCCCTTGACGGGCAATAACATCATACTTAATTTTACCGTATGCATCTACTTGAACAGGCAAATTATTCGCATTTTTTTTCTCGTTCTTCTTACCTAGCCCTAACGGATATTGGGCCACCGGAATTTCGGGAAAAGCACCACCATCTCCGAAATCTTCTACGGACCTAGGTACCCATCCTTTCCTACTGCCATAAGGAGGTGCGTTCGATGCTACGACTAATTGTTTACTAGTCGATTCAAGTGGTTTTTTCCAACTCTGAGATTTGCTATTGCTATCTCTATCATTGAAAGTCTGCGCGGGTGCAGGCAATAAAGATTTTAATGACATTGCGTTACATGAAAAAAGTGAACTTCTGCCTTTACGATTGTAAACTGTAAAATAAACAAAGACATGTAGACAACTAAGCCTATGAAGTTAACCAGCAATCTTCGAAAGTACGTATTATACACAGTACAAAAAAAAAAGGCTCAGATTAAGCGAATATTAAAAATATCAAGTTTAGTTAAATGGCTGCTGCTTTTTCTTCGCATTCTTACTCCTTGCAGTAATGGCAACAGAATGGTTTTGGAAGTGATTTGTGCGGTTTCAAGTACACGAGTTCTGATGGAACAAATGAATGGTGTACACAAACGTGGGGTTTGAGGATTTAAACCCTAAGAACCAACAGATTTTTTATCTTTAACATAAAGATTGTAACTCAGTGCTTTCGTCTACATGTTTTTTTTTAAATATAACCCACTCCATTGAAAGAAATGTGTACACATCTGATATAGAAAGTCTTTCATGTAGAATAATGGAAAATATTGTATATTAAATAGAATATAACTTCAAAATATGCTTGTGCTGTGGAAGAAAGGAGAGGGGTTATAAGGTATCCTTGCCATTTGAAAGTACTCAAAATTTCTAGGTCCCTATCAATAGTCTTCATATGTGTTATCTTGCAATATGCAGTGGCCACCTTAGCCTAGTAATCAAGGTAATGGGCTCATGACTAGCGTATCGCAAATTTGAGTCTACTATTGCGGAAGACCCACCTTATAGAGGGGCTGATGTCGTTAAGTATGTGGAGGCTAAAATACCCTCCCGTTGGGTTAGAAGATGGATACCAGTTCAGATGTCACCTTCGTCACTTTACCAAGGTTCAAAATTACGTGGTTCGTCACTGAAATCCCTCGTGTAGCTAAATAATTCTACTTTATTATTCACTCGCTCACAATAAGCAAAGTTAATTCTACTTGTATACATTACAAGTTGCAATTAATCGGACCTATATTAAAATTACCTATATTTGTTGCAACCAAATTAATTTGCAGTTATCACTATCTGAATTCTGTTTTTTGAATTTGCTTCATGTTTTTTTTTTCTTGTGGACTCTACATTGTACCAATTTATTCTGAAAAACACGTAAAAAAATCATGCTTCATATTGAGGTCCTTTCCGATTGATTGCTCAAATTGATTCAAAGTAAAATGAGAAAATCAAACGATGAACATTTTTCTGAAGTTCAAATAGAATTAATGACTGAATATTTTTCTGTAGGACTAATTTTGGGTTTTCTATAGCATTATTACCTAAATGATTATCAAACCAAATTTGATCTCGTCAAAAAGTTCTCTAAACACCAATCATCGTGAATGTCAAAGAAATTTTTTATCCAATTGGAGAGGAAGAATTTTTCAGGTTACCTTGCGAATTATAACCGTTGATCCCAAAAACAATCTCTGCTCTGCTTGTGTAAACATGGCAGCACCTGTTGAAGTTAATGTGTGTACTAATGAAGCTGAAGTTATTTCCTCAGTATCTAAATTAATAGAAAGTAAAGCTTCTGAAACCCTTAGTAAAAACAATTCCTTCCGAGTGGGTTTGTCGGGTAAGATTGTTTTATTTAGAAGACCCTTTTTTGTTAATTATTTTAATTAAGTTGAAGAGAAAAGTGCGCATTAATTACTAAGGGAACTGCAAGCCGATTTCAGTTTAATTATTGTTGTTTATTATTTTACGTCAAAATATATAAGTTAGATGTCCTGTGTAATCAATATATTATATGCTGTTGAACCAAATAGAAAGATGTTAACGCTTATGATTTATAAACACTAATAAGTAAAACAGTGTATAAATATCTTTATACTTACTCTTTACTCATAAATGATATTGTGAGGAATATTTATAATTAAATAAAAATTTGCGTTCAACCGTCACTTTCAGTCATCTGGGAATGCCA
This sequence comes from Trichonephila clavipes, assembly GCA_019973935.1. Classification (NCBI taxonomy): domain Eukaryota; kingdom Metazoa; phylum Arthropoda; class Arachnida; order Araneae; family Nephilidae; genus Trichonephila; species Trichonephila clavipes. The sequence continues at coordinate 98,420 of BMAU01017894.1, forward strand.
CAAATTGTATTCTTGAATATTCTTTTCCTTATTAATAAGATATATTGCACTTTGAAATAGACGTGATGCAAAAGATTAGAATTTCTTCTATTTCATGAAGTTTTCATAAACTATTTACAAAAATTAGAGGTTAAACATAAGGATGTTGTATAAAACTGTTTAAAATGTATCTGAAATAAAGTTATTATACTTTCTATAAATATGCTATAAACAAATGTTGTAAAAAAAATTGGAAAAAAAAAAATTATTTGATTTATAAAATTTAGAATGTATATAGAGAGTATTGAAATGCACTACATATATTGCAATATTTATCTTTTTTTTTTCTTTTTCTTTTTTGCAGAAAGCTTATTCTCATTTACTTATTAATTAGTGTGCCATTTTTGATTTTTTAAACATATAGATTACATTATTGAGCTAGTAATTCTTTTAGTTCAAAACTGTTTCTGGACACACGTTATTAATTGCCACAAATTTCATTAGCTATGTAAACATTCTAAATGTGATTTACTGAATGCTTTTTTTTATGTTTATAAATGTTTCCAGATCATCTTTAATTTCTTTATATGTGTATCAGTGGCGTAATGTACACCCCTGCTTTGCAGGGCCCAGGGTTTCTAGGGGACCCAAAGCCTGACTGACACCAATATCTACTAGGGCTTCGGGCCCAAAACCTAACTTTGCTGGGAGGACCTAATATTCTCCGTTACGTCTCTGATATGTATTAATGTGTTTTCTTTCGTATTATTCATCTGAAATTGTGATGAATTCAGACACTTTTAAATTTAAGTGATAAAAAGAATATATATAAAAATGCACAAACAATTTATTCATCAAATCAAAATATACATTTATAAATTAATCATAAGAAATTTGTTTCTTGTACAGTCTTTTAAATAAATAATTATACAACTAAAGGATTGGAATGTGTATATGAGGGTGATTTGGAAAATAAGTTTCCCCTTTTGACTGTGGTCAGTGTTGTGTATGATAGTCAAAACATAGAATGTGACATTAAAGATAAGACATAACTTTATTTTTCCTTATAAGTACCAAGTACATTAAGATATTTGTCATACCACTTGATAAGCTTCAAAAAGCCCTCCAGGAAAAACTCTACAGAAGAAGCGTTGAATGGCTTGTTTTACTTCAGTGTTGTTTTCAAATGAGAAGCAGGTTTCTGGTGAGATTCTTCGGAGCCGGAAACAGAAGAAAGTCACTTGGTGCGAGATCAGGACTGTATGGCAGATGGTGTAGACACTCCCAATCAAGAGTTGCGATATGATTTTGCATTGCCATTGCCAAGTTTGGTCTTACATTATCATCTAAAAACAGAACGCCATATCTGAGAAGTGCAGGTCACTTTTTCCAAATCCATTTGCTTGATCGTGGCTACCTTTACCCAATGTGTATTGGTGTCTTGAAGGGTTCACCTGCTGTTTCATCATTCATCAATAGCTGTTAAATTCTTTTCCAATGCAAAGCCCTGAGTTTTTCCTGGAGGGCTTTTTAAACGGCATGAAAAATGTCTCAACATACTTGGTACTTATGTGGAAAAATAAAGTTATGTCTTATCTTTAATGTTTCATTCTATGTTTGATTCTCGTACACAACACTGACCACAGTCTACAGGGGAAATTTATTTTCCGACTCACCCTTGTGCATATATTAATTCATATAATGATTTGAACAGTTACCGATATAATTGTTTTGATTGTTAAATAAAAGATCTTTCAATTTGTCTATTTCAAATCCTGGTGCCACTGAAGATGCACCATGTGGAGGGGGCTAATGCACATTAAATCTGTCAAGTTCAAAGTCCTCCTATTTGTGAAGTGTAGTTTGGAGAGGGAGTGCCATCTCAGGTATCATCCTTGTCACTTGTTCAAAATTATGACATCTTTTGCCAGTAGCCCTCGTATTGCCTTGTAGTGCAACATTAATAAAACTCTCATTTTTCAATTATGTAATTAGCATTTTTTAGCATAATATTATACAATTTACAAGAAAAAGGAATAATTAAAATGTTTAAAAAATTATTTATTGATAATGTAATTTGTGGGTACTTGTTGGTGACTATTTTTCCTAGTGGTTACTTACAAAAACATTGGAAGTATCATCCAATAAAATACATTCATGCCAAACTCAATGTCAAAACAGATTTTGTTGTGTTTGCTTTATGGTCTATATAATCAATAAGTACTCATAAATTACATATGTATATGTAATTTATTTTATTGTTCTATCTGCTCTATTCTAGTAATTGTAATGAAGTAAATTTTTATATACACAATCTGTTTAAGTGTTTAATTTGTGTACCCCTTGTAATTTTTAAACTTTTTTTTATAAAACTTCATTTTTTTTCCCAAGAATAATTTTACCTTTAAAGTCTTTTGGGGCACACCTACACACCTATAATCATTTTTCAACACATTAGTTGAAAGCCACTGTATTAGAACATTACATTCTGTTTTTATGAATTAAATATGAAATTTTTCAGGAGGAAGCCTGATTAAATTCTTATGTAAAGGATTACCCACTATCAACACAACTTGGCAAAAATGGCAATTTTTCTTTTGTGATGAGAGACATGTTCCTTTTGATCATCCTGAAAGTACTTTTGGATGCTATAAGCGGGATCTTTTAAAAGTAGTGCCAGTTACAGAAGACCAATTTGTTGTTATTAATCCAAATATATCAGGTAAGTGTGTTAATTGAAACACTTTTATAAGTTTCACTTGTATGTAATGGAATCTTTGGACTCGATTTTTACCCACTTTAAAAGGTCGGGGGCAGGATTCCAGCAAGCCCAAAACCTGACTGACATCAAACCCTTTGTAGAATCGGGTTTGGAGCCTAAAACTTGACTTTGCAGAGGGACCCTAAAATTCTCTGTTATGCCACTGTCAAGAATATACCATGAGTATAATATGCCTTATGTCCTTTGTCCTAGATCAGGGGTGGGTAAACTTTTAAAGGGTATGGGCTACTTCTAAATTTTTCAAGGTGTTGCGGTCTACCCAGTGGCATAGGCATGGTGAGCTAAGAAAAAGGGTCTACAATTTTTATTACAACTTAATAATAAGTACAGAATATGCACCTACCTACATAAAAACAATTTTAGAATGGTTTTTAAAGCAAAACACAAGATACAAACATAATAATAGCCACAAATATAATAATATCAAATGATGCATTTGTTATCAAACAATTCTAAATTCATTAAGATCTAGAACGTTTTCATTTAAAGTTAGTTCTCGTAGTTACAGTCACTAGAACACTTAGTCTGTATACTGTGAGCCAATCTTGAATATTTTGCTTATAATTACTAACTGCTAATCTTCAGACAGTCACCCAAAAATGCCTTGGCGGTCCACCGGCTGATCGCGATCTACTTAATGCCCACCCTATCCCAGATTGTTATTTGTTATGAAATGATAGAAATATTGTAACATTTTAATTGATTTTTTTGTTTATACCATATGTATTTGAATATAAGCCATCATTGATTCTAAGCCGCACTCCAAATTCTCAATGTTTTTGTCAAAAAATAAAAAATAGCACAAAATGGTATATTGATCTCTGATATTTACAAAATTAAAAGAATTTTAAAAATATAAGGCGTGTTCAAATGAAAGGGATTGAAAGTGTTGCATGCAAACAGTTTTCAATGCATTTTAGTGAAACAAACGCAATAGTAAAGGTGTGTGTATCATGCATGTGCATGTCCAAGCAGATTAGTGAAAACTGCATTCATACGGACGTGGCATTCATTTAAAAATAGCTGGTGTTAATGCAACTATGTGCAAAATGATTCAGCAAGCTGTAAGAAAGTTTTTGACAGTGGAAGATTGTAAGCTGATGGATACTCATTGCAGAACGTAGGGTCATTGGGTATTTTTTGAGTATTAGGTTCAGTCCTAGGAGAGCCCACACCTTTGGCGCAAATTATTTTGGTTGGCGATAATTGTGCTATCTTGGTCACCCTACTTTGATACACTAGATATGGTAAACCTAACTATTTCTGGAATTTTCGTATTTTGTCGGCGAGTATTTCGAATTTCATTTTGTTTTGGGGAACTGGGTTGGAATAGTTGCGTGTGTGAAGGAATATATCTTGGAATTTTTTACTTTGTTGAATGCGAAAGGTTAGAAAGAATTGATTGAATAGTGTATGAAAGAAGGATTGATTGCTTAGAGTTATGAATGTCCTAAATGTAACGATTGACATGATGTAACATGGTCGACAATAAAACGCTTTCTTTGAAATTGCACCAACCACGTCGAAGGTATGTTTGACCATTACCTCTCAGAATAAAAATGGCAGCGCTCACATGATCATTCACTTAGCGATGAAACCTTCAAGACTTTTTTTAAAATCTGTTGTTATGCTGTACCTTCCACTCGGAAAAGATCAGCAGTAAGAAAGCAAGTGCTGTTTTTATGTTTTTTTTATCTTAAATGTTTAATTTCTGTATTGTTTACATATATTTTCATTACGCATCCACCTTATATCTCTGTATTCTCTTACCACCATTGTCAGTTTTGCTTGGCACTTTTTTTGTTTTGTCGCCAAGGGTGTGGGCTCTCCTAGGATTTTACCGAGTATCATTTTTCAACATGCAGAGACCCCTATTACTGCAGTTTAAAGAGCACTAGATGTCTCCATTAATGCTTAACAGTACACCCAAACATGTGATAGGTTGCCCAAGTACACGATCATCTGGTGTCATCATTCTGCATGACAATGCAAGGTTGCATGTCGCCAATGCTTGTATCGTGGCATTGGCCCCTAAAAAGTAGGAGATCCTGTAATGCCCAGCTTACAGTCCAGATCTGTCACCTTGTGACTGTCACATCTTTGAACCGCTGAAGAAAAGCCTAATGGGTCAACTATTTCACTTCAATGATGACGTAAAGGTTGCTGTTTTGAACTGGTTCCATGATCAACTGACATCCTTCTTTGCAGACGGAATTTGTAACCTTCTTAAACAATGGGACGCCTGCCTAAATGCCATGGGTGATTTCTTTTTACAAATTTTGTATACATTTCACTCATTAAATATTATTGTTTCTAACTATGTATCTGTTTCATTTCTGTCCCTAAGCATCTCATTGATACACACCTCAAGTCACTTTTGTTTGAACACCCCTCATACATACATGAACTTGTAATTGTTCTAACTATCAGAGTATCATGTTCAATTTCTCCCATCTTACGAATTTTTCTGCCTTCAATTCTAAACTGCACCCAATTTTCAGTAGCATTAACACTAGGGGAAAAGTGCAGCTTAGATTCGGATAAATACAGCAATGAATTTTCGAAACATGCTCTCTTTTAGCATGAACGCAGACATTGAATGTATATTTGAGTAAAATATTTGAGGAGAAATTTGTTATATCTAATCATACTTTTCTGAACTTTGTGTATTTATAGCCTTACAGTGTTATTTTAGAATAATTTTAGTTTTTCACAAAATATTTAAGTTACTGCTCATAAATTTGTTTTTTGTGTTTAATTTATTTTTAATTTCATAAAAAATTAAAAATGTTAAATGATCTATACATTTTTATATAGATGGTCAAAAAAATTCTCTCAACCTAGTGACTCTTAGTCTTTACTTAACTATGTACAGTCACAGAATAGACTTAACCAAATTTAAAAAAACATATTTTAAGAAAGAGAATTGCCACAATATTCATATGAACTGTTGTAAATGTGTAACATATTCTAGTAATTCATTTTAATGTCTAAAATTAAAGGTATATCTAGCATTTTGAATAGTTTTATATTGAAACAAATAGATTAATTTGAGCAAAAAAGGAATAGCTTAATTAAATGTGTTTATCTCCACAAAATAGGGAAATTGAAATACAGTATTAATAATCAAGCATTTTTCTTGCCCCCCTCAAATATTGTATTAGTTCACATCAAATAAAAATAACCTTAAACAGCCATTATTGTTTTGCTACTTTAGATTTGTTAATAGTGATGCAAACTCAATATTTTTGTACTTTTAAATTTCCTTTTTTTTGTTTATCATTATATGTTTTTGTTTTTAATATTTTGAATAAATCAGTATACACAATGGTAAAAAGACAAGATGGGCTTAATAACATCACTACTGGATAAAATTGCTATTTACACTAATAGTTCAAAATGAACTAAATTCTGATGTTAATAAAAATATTGATTAACTTTTTTAACTTATAAAAAGAGTTTTCTCATTCTTAATGTCTTTTTTTTCCTAGCTGATTCTTCACCCTAAAATCTACCTAACTTTCACATTTCATAATATTTTGCTTTAAGGATTCAGTATTACAGGAGCTTAAAAAATTATCAGTTGAGACTCTCAACTCATTTTGATGTAATGTTAATTGAGTGTTTCAAAATTTGGTGATAAGAAAGTTTGGTACTTACCTATTATACCATTGACCAATTTTGTCAAATCAAAAAACATTAAATTCTGCGATTCACAGCCAGTAGTGAAAAACCATTCCCACACATGTTCAAACACAATCATAATAATGTAAGGTATGGCAGAATTTACCATCATATTTTGATTGGGTGAAATTAACAAATAGTCAAGGGAAAATTATCTTAACTCAGTGGCGCAATAGCCCATGAGGGCTAAGGCCTATTGTGCCCAACTCAGTATACAGGACCTTGGGCCCTGAGGCGCATGAGCAGATGTTCTGGTCAGGGGGTCAGTCTGACGCGAAACCCCCAGTGTTAAATTCCCAACCAAGCTTGGTACTCATTTATCAACCCACTGAAGGTAAGAAAGGCTGAGTCAACCTTGCTCAGCCCGGGGTTTGAACCTCGGACCTGTCGTGGGAAATTGCGATGCACTAGCCACTGGGCTTCCAATGGAGAATTACAACAAAAAATTGCAAGCAAAGCATTAGAATGAATGTGAAAAGTAAAGTTGAACAGCTTTTGCCAGTTTTATAAAAATCATTTGAATAGTTTTTTAGTCTGTTGGAGCTCCTTAATGAAAAGTCGCATTCCTTGTAATCTACTTAGACCTGTCAATGTCACTAATTGGAGAATTACAACTGGAGATAACTAACTCGTGAAATACATGTACAGATTCGATTTAGTAGATTCTGCAGTTTGCCCTTAATGCAATATAACAGACATATGGGGAGACCATTTGGTCTGGACTCAGAGATGTAGCAGCAATTATTACTGTCAAGAATAATTGTATATTTTATTTTATCTCTGAATTGTATTGGCTGCCTGTCATAGACTAAGGGCAGTCATGCTTAAATCTAGTGTAGAATTTAAAAAAGGGAGTTTTTTTTATTTTCTCAAAGAATACTTATTTTTATAAATTTTATTTTTGCATGATGGCCTTTATTATTTATGAACATTAAAGGTATAAACCAACAAACCTGTAATAATTTTCTTGTTGGTCAATTGAAATTAATGTTTTCTGATTGTGTATGATTAATCATCTGTCTGTGCAGATGCCACCTGATCTGCTGAGATATTTTCAATCTAATTTATTTGAGACATAATTATCTGTGCAGAGGGGGCTGATGCATGTTAAATATATTGAGGCTCAAACATCTTCCCATTGGTGTTATGTGGAAGTTAGGAGAGGAGGGTGTCATCCTCGTCACTTGGCCATGGTTCAACATTATGAGGTCTGTAGCCAAAAGCCCTCGAGTACCTGAATAGTTTGCAATGTTAATATTCACTTTCTCACTCATTTGAGATGTGATTTATTAACTTTCCATTTGACTAGTATTACAGCATCCAAAACTAGTAAGAAATGAATAATTGTTAAGTAAATGTTTAAGTAATGAAAAAAATATCATTGCAAATCTTAGTGCAAACTTATGAAAGAATCATTTTATTGTATTAAAACCTCCCTTTATTAAAAAAATTTTATACTGTCCTAGAATGTATAAATTATGAGATCAAAATAAATATCCTGAACTAAGAACAAATAACTTTTTCCTTCTAAGAAGCTACATTACATAATATAATATCTAATAATGTTGTGCTAATTTATTTGTAAATCAATGTGGCTTGATTTATAAACCAGCAATTAATCATTTAAATATACATAGATTATCCAAATCTCTTATTATTTTTTGAATAGCATATTTACTTAATTATATTTTAGTATAGTATATATATTTTCAAAAATAATCAATGCCGTACAATAGAAGTACCTATCTGATGCTGAAGATGATGCACTCTTTACTGTAATTGCATAATAGTATTAACAAAGTTTTAAATTCTTCAATGTAAACAATTAAAAGAACATCAAAAGTATATTTAATGCTGCAACATTTGTTTATAAATAGTAAGTAATAACTAGGGCAATGAAGATGAAGTTCTTTTTTATAAAGTTAGAAATGTTCATTCAAAAGACAACATGTTCTTCTGTGTCTTATACATTGATTTGTTTGTTTATAATCACGGACTCTTTCAAAAGAATTCTTGTGGTTTTTGTTTTAAAATTTAATACCCTCCAAAAATAGTTTTAAGCTAGCATTTTATTGCAAAAATATTTAAATTTTGTTACTTGATTCTGATAAATGTTTCTAATTTATCTCAATTCAATTGTTTAAAATAGTGCTTTGTTAATTCATTAAATGTTTTTATGATTTCTTCAAAAATCATTTTTTTAAAAGAAAATAGGATTTTTTTTCCTTCTGTTAATTGGTCAATTTCTTGTCATTGCAGTGGAAGAAGCTGCTCAAGATTATGCACGCAAAATTGAACAAGAATTTAGAATCTCATCCTCATCCATTCCGAGATTTGATCTCCTTCTATTGGGTATTGGACCAGATGGTCATACTTGCTCACTCTTTCCCAATCATCCCCTTTTAAAGGTATTTAAAATATTTTTTAAAGTGTCTTCTTTTGAATTTTGAAACTTCTGTTTTAAATTTTGTTCAATCTCTTTTATTCTATCCTTATATATATATATAGTTAGCATAAACGATTCATTCATTTTAAAAAGACTAGATTTTCATAAGTATTACAAATGCACACATGAAAGATATGTGAAAAGATCCACAAACTCATCAAATTTATACACCCTCAACAAATATTCGATATGTGCCCCTTTGGTGATGTAACCCACATCCAGATGATAATCAAACTAATTCCATACATTTTGTATAATAGTCCTGACAATTGCTTGCATTGTAACACTGATGGAGGAGCATTATGTATATGGGTTGAATTTAATTACCAGAATGAAATTGTTGTTCCATGAAATCCAAAAAAAAAACATCACTAGATCCAATGGGCACCCTGTTATTTATTTTGGTCAAAATGCATGACTAATTTGTTTACTATAATGATGGGTGAGTGATGCCTTTAGCTGAGTTTTGTAAGTTCCTCCTAGTGTTAGATTTAGTGAACTTATTTCTTTGGTCATGGGCCTTTTTTATAATGTGTCAGTCCTAACAAGAGAATTTCTATTTGCACAAGTTCTTGCAGATTAAGCAACAAAAATTAGTATTTTTTCTACATATTGTTGGTTTTTTTAGTGAATCTTTTCCCATGAGAAAATTGTTGCTTATCTATATATATAAAAGAGAAAAGCGACTCTCTCACTGACTGACTAATCACGATATCTCTGGAACTATTAAGCATACAGATTTGAAATTTGGTAGGCAGACTCCCTTCATGGAGTAGACATCAGCTAAGAACGGATTTTGCAAAGATCAAACCCCAAGGGGCGTTACGGGGGTTTAAGGGGCATTACAGATAATTATTTCCATTATTAAACTATTAGATGTATATACAGTCTTGAAGCTTGATACACAGATTTCTTTCATAAAGTAGAGATTCCTTACATAATGATTTTTACGAAAATCGACCTCCAAGGGGCGTTGAGGGCGCTTAAGGGGCGTTATGCATAATTATTTCCATTTTTAAACTATTAGAAGTACAGTTTGGAAATTTGGTTTGTGGGATTCCTTTCATAGAGTAGAAATCCACTACAAAATGGGTTTTGTCAAAATCGACTCCCAAGTAGAATTGTAGAGAATTATGGGGCGTTATAGGCAATTAACTCCTTTTTTAAACTATTAGACGTAAAATCTTGAAACTGAGTAAGAAGATTCCATTCATTGAGTAGAGATCCGCTACAAGATGAATTTTGTGAAAATCATTTCCTAAGTGGCGTTGCGGGGCTTAAGTGGCTCTATAGATAATTATTTCCATTTTTAAACTATTAGACGTACAGTCTTGAAATTTAATAAGCGGATTCCTTTCATAGAGCACAGATCCGCTACAAAATGGGTTTTGACAAAATCGACCCCCAAGTGGCATTGTGGAGAATTAAGAGGCGTTATATATTGGCAATTAACTCCTTTTTTAAACTATTAGACGTAAAATCGTGAAATTGAGTAAGCAGATTTCATTCATTAAGTAGAGATCTACTATAAGATGGGTTTTGTGAAAATTGCTTCCTAAGTGGCGTTATTGATAAATATTTTCATTTTTAAACTATTAGACATACAGTCTTAAAATTTGGTAAGCAGATTCCTTTCATGATGTAGAGATATGCTGCAAAATAGTTTTAGGGAAAATTGATCCCCAAGGGTCACTTAGGGGGATTAAGGTGCGTAATAGATAAATATTTCCGCTTTTGAACTAATAGAAACACCTGCTTGAAAATTAGAAGGTATGTTCCGTTCATGGAATAAAGTTCCTTTTACAAAGATTTTAGTGAAAACGGACCCCCAAAGGAGTGGTGTTGTGAGGAATTAAGGCGTGCTATAGAAAAATTCCTGTTTTTGAATTTAACTCATTTACTTAAAATTTGTTGAGCACTTTTCTTTAGTTGAATTCCACTAAGAATGGATTTTATGGAAATCAAATCCAGGGGAAAGCGGGGAGAGTTATTGGAGCGTATTGATAGACAAAATTCCCGTTTTCGAACAGCTAAGACTACAATAATAAAATTTGGTTTGCATGCTTCTTTTGTTGAAATGGAATCCGCTAAGAGTGCTCTCAACGAAGTACGGATGATAAAAATTCCGATTTTGCTCTCTTAGATTTAGACTTGAAATTTAGCACGCATGCTTATTTTATGGAGTGCACTGAAAGTTGCTTTGGTGGAAATCCACTTGATTATTAGGTTAAGTGAACACAAAAAATCTTTCTACTTCTACTTTAGATATAAATAGAAATTAGATATTATAATTTATGTCCTTTTTATATCAAGAGGCGAGAGTTACAATACAATCGAATTCTTAATGCTAGATATCATTAATTCATATATATATGTAAACAGTATGCATCTATACAACATCGTGAAATGCCCATTGAAGCGGGTGGGTAACGGCTAGTATATGTATATAAAGGGTGTTTTTTTTAGAGGTATAGAACATTAAATTGCAATAAAACAACGATGTATTATTCGATTGACATGAATTTTTTTTTATTCGGAAGATAATATTGTGGCATTACATTTTAAATATGATTTCTGGCATATGACTGCCACGGCTGGCTCGGATGTAGTCCAATCTGGACGTCCAATTTTCGATGACTTTTTCCAACATTTGTGGCTGTATATCGGCAATAACACGCGAATGTTGTCTTCCAAATGGTCAAGCGTTTGTGGCTTATCCGCATATACCAATGACTTTACATAGCCCCACAGAAAATAGTCTAGTGGTGTTAAATCACAAGATCTTGGCGGCCAATTCACAGGTTTAAAACGTGAAATTAGGCGGTCACCAAACGTGTCTTTCAGTAAATCGATTGTGGCACGAGCTGTGTGACATGTTGCGCCGTCTTGTTGGAACCACAGCTCCTGGACATCATGATTGTTCAATTCAGGAATGAAAAAGTTAGTAATCATGGCTCTATACCGATCACCATTGACTGTAACGTTGTGGCCTTCATCGTTTTTGAAGGATTCCACCAGCCCATAAAGCGCACCAAACAGTCAGTTTTTCTGGATGTAACGGTGTTTTGACATACACTTGTGGATTAGCTTCACTCCAAATGCGGCAGTTTTGTTTGTTGACGTAGCCATTCAACCAGAAGTGCGCTTCATCGCTAAACAAAATTCGGTTATGAAAATCGGGAACAACGGCAATCTCGTTTGGGGCCCATTCGACGAATCTACGCTCAACAAAAAGCAAAGAGAAAAAAATAAAACAAAAAAGAAACATAGATTCACAAAGTGGAAGAAAAGTTTTCGTAAACTCTGCATAGTGAATAAACGCTTTTTTGTTAAATTCCACGTGGACGAAATTGCGGGGGTAACAGTTATTTAACATAAAATAAATGCATCAGAAAGTAATATTAACGTATTACACATCCAGATAAAAATTATTTACACTATTTTTAGTGTTTATTACACAAAATTTGTAACAATGTGTTACTTTTGCTGAGCAGGTAGGTGTTTTCAAAAATCGACCCACAAGAAAGTTACGGGGCATCATAAATAATAACAATAATAAAAAAATCAACAATTATATCTAAAGACTTAAAATTTAGCAAATGTGGTTTTTTCGTTCAGTTGAGTTATGTAAAAAGCTTTTTTTTGTTTCATTTATACAATTCACGTAAAATTAACTCATTAAAAACTTCTTTATCCTTCAGTCTGTATTTTTTAATTTTTAAATTCACCTGTGCGCATAATGGGTATACCAGCTAGTTTATTGAATATAATTATTTCATTTCCTCTTGTTCCATCTGATGCAAAATTTCTAATTTTTTGTGTTTTTAATTATGGTTATTTTAGTATAAATGTTTTTATTATAAATTTTTATATGATTGAGGTAATTGTATAAAATATGATTTGAAAAATATATTCACTCATTTACACAATTCTGGAGGATTGTTTAGGGCTGTAGCTTGTTAATTTCTCATTTTTCTCCTGCCTTTTGGATATTATTTTGTAACTGCTGTAGTTAAGTGGTATTGGTTGCAAACTCGTGGCCGTTGTGAACTTAAATTCTGATGCCATTTTAACACCCTTTGTACTGAAGAGCTTATGAGCATTAAATCTATCAAAGTGCTCTTATTAGTGAGGTGTGGAAGTTTGAAGAAAGTGCCAGTTGTCATCTTTGTCTCCTGACCATTGTTCAAAATTACAAAGTCCATTGCCAATAGTTCTCATAACTTTTCAGAATGCAATTTTTATAAACAGTCTGGTTATTGCTGTATTAAGAATTTATTCTTTATTTCAGCAGAGTTTTTCAGTTGTAATGCATACTATATCATCATACAAAATATTTTATGGAAGTTCATAGTTTACATCTATATATTGATTTATAGTGTAGTTGTTGCATAAAAAGTAATAGTTAATTACATTTTTGTACATTTGTTTACACAGGAGGAAAAGAAATGGGTGGCTGCCATATCCGACTCTCCCAAACCTCCTCCATGCCGTGTCACATTAACCTTACCAGTATTGAACAATGCTAAGTGTGCTGTTTTCGTCACAACTGGAGAATCAAAAGCAGAAACTCTTAAAGTAAGTAACATCAGCAACAGCTCCTCTCCCATGAATTGGAACTATCATCAAGGAAAAATTGTCTACTAAGTTGCATAGATGGAAATTCTTTTTTGAATAAATTATGTGGAGCATTTTCTATATGACATTGATTACACTTTATCATTGATCTAACTCAAGCCATTCAAATTTGCCCCCTAACAACAAAAATCAACAGCTGCTTCCAAATGGATAAACTGGATTCATATGGCTAGATAGATATGCATCCAGTCTGGCTCTGCTGTTTGAATATACACAAATTACTTCAAATGTATAAATTATGACTAGTGATGTAAATAGCTATGTTGCATGTATCAAAATAGACCGTCATCTTGAATACTAATTGCCAATTATGTCAAAGGGACATCAGGCTTTCTTACATCAACAATAAGATTTAGTGTAGCAGGGAATATTTTTCAATTGATAGAGAAAAGGAATCTGCTAATTTTAATTTTTGTTAAGTACTTCAACAAGATTGTTTTCCCTAGAAAATAGTGTTCTCTCTTGTGAGTTAATTCTAAAATGCATGTATTTTATAAAGGTGACTTAAATAAAGTAGAATATTGTTAAAGTAATACTTATTTAACAATTGGTAAGAAAAATTTCAATTAGCCATTAGTACTACTAGACAAATTTGTGTAAATAAATTATGCTACTCTGCAAGAAAATTAATCTCTGCCAGTCCTGTCGTCCTTTTTAAATATGCTATTTTAACAATAAAAATTGAGTCCCAAAAACTTGGCCTAATGTGAAGCAAAGGGTTGCAGAGCTTGTGAAAATGTTAGATTATTAAAAAAGTGTAAGTACAAGTGTTTTCTCAGAAAATATTGTAGCATTTGTGTATATATTATTTGCTTGAAAATAAACTGCCCAAATACTGTTAACAAAGGAAAAGTGCGTACTTTATGAAGGCATAGAACATTTACTACATGAAAATGAAAATTAAGGAATACATAGTATACAGTAATTTACATGATCAGACACACCTAAGAAAAATACTTCATGAAGGCATAATGCTGTCTATAATAAAAATTAAGTAGCTGATTTTTCAAAATCCGGCTCTTTTTTTAAAGAAATGTGTCTTGTATTCCATACTACACTCTGCATTTTGCTGTTTCATCATGAAGACATGGATCAGTAAGTCCATTACCAACACACCTTGTTCGAAATATTGAAGGGCAGTTTTGCAAGTCTGTAGTCCCTCACTATGTGACATTTTAGGAATTTGTACAGTGTACTCAGTGCTAACGCCTTCCTCATCTTTTCATTAACAGGTAGCATTTGTTGTATGGTCTGCATGCACATGGTGTTTTTCAACCTGCAAGAGTGTAGCTAAGTTATATGGACTGCTGAGTTTTTGGGACTTTACTGAATTAAATTTTCCTACCATTGTGTTTATACAATCCTATATAGTTAAGAATGCAGTTTTTTTTTTCATGAAAAGTTTGATTCTCTAATTTCTTAACATCTCAATTTAATATTTAAATCATCAAGAAATAGTAATTAAAATAAAATAAAATAAAATTTGACTTGATATTTTTGATAAGGTAAAGGTTTGCATTGCCTGTATTGTAGTGTTAGTTATTTTTTAAATGTATTTTTGAAAATGTATTTTTGAGTTTCTTAGCACATTTATAAATGTAATATTAAGTTTTGTTGATTGATTCTTTATGCTTCTATCCTGTATTGAGGGGACATCATGAATGAAGGTGCTGCGTCACGAAAGGGTTAATGGGATTTTACAGCTCAACGTCATTGCCATTAAAATTTAACTAGAAAATAATTGTTATTCATTTTTTTCTAAGTAATGAAGTATTTTACAAATTCAAAACTTCTTCATGGACATATATAATTGTAGTATTTGTTCATATTTAAAAAGCTATATTTTAATTTTTTTTTAAACCATTTACTTGATTTAGGGATAATTTCTTTTTAGAAGTCATTTTCCGCATTACTGCTTCATAAAGTTAGTTCTTAAGTGATAGAGATGAAAAAAAAAATGTATTCTTTTTTAATGCAAATTTTAATATTGGGATAATAGAACATAAAAATGGATGTATATAAATTTTTTAAAAATTAGCATTTTGGATAGCTTAATTTACCAAGTAAAAGATGCATTAAAAAAGTATGAATTTTTATTTAGGACCCTTTTAATAATAATCAGTATTTTTATTTTAATGCATTTAAAGATATTAGTTTTAATAAAGAGTGTCACATAGGGAAATATATATATATTTTTTTGTAAAAATATATCACTTTGATATGCACCTTCATATATCATTTGAGAATACTTCATTAATTATCTAATGCTTAATAATTACTCAAATATTTTAATTTTAAATATTTTCAATAAATTGGTTTTTACAACTTCAAGAGATGAACAGTAAGAGTAGGTAATGTGAAAATCAATAACAGGTTAGTTTATTTCTTTTTTCAAAAGAAATAGAATATTTTTTTGTTCCCTTTCAAAGAAGATTAATATCAATTCATTTAACATATATTCTAACAAATAGAGTATGGTTAATTGTATGTACAGCTATAATCTTATTATTACTATTACAATCTTTAGGATATTCTTGAAGGAAATGGTTTGAATCCTCTCCCAGCTGCACTGGTACGTCCAAATCCAGGAGAATTACATTGGATTGTAGACAAAGAAGCAGCAAAGCTCCTTCTGTAATGCATTATATTTTTTTTCCTCTTAAGCTGAAGGAAAAGATCAAATTATACAATGGCTTTGTGGTGTCATGCCTTATATGTTGTGATATTGGTTACTCTCGAAGTTTTATACTTAAAAGAAAAAGAATGCTAACTATATATTATTTTTTATTTTCATATAAACTGTTATGTTTTTAAGAATAAAATTTGTTTACTTAGTTACTCATAACTGGTTTGCTGGTATGTATTTTGATTTTTTCCCCAAAGTAAATACTGTATTTACTTGAATCTAAGCTGCACCCCCTAAATTCTCAATGTTTTCTTGAAAAAATGTTGTCATTGACTTTGTCGCCTTCGACGTATATTTGTTTCATCTGTGTCAAATTTTCAGTGGCCGCTGCTCTGTTTTCTGCTGATAAAATTGCCTCCCTTTTAAACTTGCATCATGGTGAATTTGTCTTGATGCTATCACCGATATCATTCATGTTTAGGTGATTACAAGAAAATGTATACACTAAAATTTTTCCTAAAGATGGACAGACTATGATGTTTAGGATAGACTGAATACTGGAAATAGAATGTGGAATAAGCTATCAATGCAAGTGGCCAGAATGAACAGTTACATTTTTACTTTTGAAAGGGTGGAAATTCAATCCCCCCTCAAACAAATGTTTTACCTTCGATTCTAAGCAGCACCCGACTTCCAGCTACATTAACACTGGAAAAATAGTGTGGCTTAGATTCAAGTAAATACAGTACGTTATATTAATTTCAGAAGGTAGTATTTTAAAAAACTCAGCAAGGATTTATATACTTAATTTTGTCATCTTATTGTACACAAAACATTAGTGCTTCTCTATATCTACAGATCTTGCATTTAGCTAATTAAAAGTGTCCACATTAAAATATTTTTTTTCTTAATTGTGCATTTTTAAAATTGCATAATTGAGGAATTTATTGCCATCTGCTTAAAAATTTTAGTGTCTTCCAACAAAGTTCCCCTTATCTGATTTTAACCTACATCCTAGAGTTATTGATGTCAAAAGATTATGAAGCATTTTTATAGCAATATTTCATTAATTAATCTAATAACTAAAAACATTTATGCTTTTTTTATAATAATTAAAAATCATATCACAAAAAAATGATCAAATGAAAAAAGTAAATCAAATCAATAGATGAGAATTAGATCCAAATTGTTTAACAATTTCAAATGAGGCTGCGGATAGGTACTTACCATTGTAGACATAGTACACATTACCCAGAAGCTGGTATAACTTTTTAGTGTGCCACCACACAGGTGAAATACCAATTGCCATAATGTATTTTAATGTCATATGGTACTAGTACCTGAGCCAAACAGGTACTCAGGGATCTTTAACATGCCACATAATCATATGACATGGACGCTGTCGATATTCTGCATCATGAAAATCCACCGACTTGGACCGGGGTTGAACACACAAACTTGGGCATACAACATCAGCAATAAACCAACTAAACCATGCAGCTGGCAGATCTACATTGTAATTATTCCAAATGCAATAATAAATTGCATTTGAAAATATATTAAAATCTTTTATTTTGCTCCCATACTTGGAGTTATTATTAATGAAAATGTGGGTCACATCAGGAATTGTGGATATTTTTGAAATTCTCAGAACACAATTACATTGTTGTAGAAGCTGAATGGTCATGAATGCAAATTCTTGCCTAATGTTGTTTCTGTCGAGCCCTGGTGCCATGAAAGGTCTATTGTTGTTATTAATGCCACTCATGAAATTCATTGCAGCAAATGGCTAGATGTATGCCTGTCATTAGCCGTAGCTTTGAGCACCATTCAGGTGACAGTACGTTTTGTCTTGGCTCCACCCCAATTTTGAGGGAGAACACACGGGGCAGTCAGGGACCTGCCACCAACCTCATGAAAAGACTTGCGGCTCAATAACTATGTAAGAGTACTCCCATGCTGCAAATGCACTATACATTTACAAATCTCCCTGCTGTAGTGTCTGACAGTAGATTCTTTAAGAGTTGGCGATGTTCCCCCACCTGCAGGGAAGGGTTACTGTGTTTGGAGGAGAGGGTTTTTTGGACCCTGGAGAGTACGATCAGGGAAGAGAGAAAGTCCCTTGTTTTTTGAAGGCTGAGGTGCTGAACTGTTTTGGGGTGAAGGAAATTGAATTCCTTTCGTGAGAGATTGATGCACAGGCGTGATCTGTTATACGAAGAGTCTCTTGGGAGTGTTTTAACACAACAGTCATTATAGCTTGATTGTAGTGATAAGCAAGATAATTTGTGTTTAATCAAGATAATGATATTTGTATTGATTGATTTGAGAAGAAAATAAATGAGAAGGTATTTCCACCCATCCCCTAATTCGAGAAAAAGGAAAAATGTTTGAAAACGCGACAAAAGATTTGATAACGGTTTTGCATGAAAAGGGAGAAACTGTCGACTCTGACCTCTGAAGTTGAAACAGAAATTGTTGTCATGTAAAGCATAATTAGAAGATGAAGAATTCATCTGCGATTTCTTAGATACTAAAGGGTGTTTTTTTAGAGGTATATAACTTTAAATTGCAATAAAACAACGATGTATTATTTGAAAGATAATCTTGTGGCATTACATTTTAAATATGATTTCTGGCATATGACTGCCATGGCTGGCTCGGATGTAGTCCAATTTTCGATGACTTTTTCCAACATTTGTGGCCGTATATCGGCAATAACACGCGAATGTTGTCTTCCAAATGGTCAAGCGTTTATGGCTTATCCGCATTTACCAATGACTTTACATAGCCCCACAGAAAATAGTCTAGCGGTGTTAAATCACAGATCTTGGAGGCCAATTCACAGGTCCAAAACGTGAAATTAGGCGGTCACCCAACGTGTCTTTCAATAAATCGATTGTGGCAACGAGCTGTGTGACATGTTGCGCCATCTTGTTGGAACCACAGCTCCTGGACATCATGATTGTTCAATTCAGGAATGAAAAAGTTAGTAATCATGGCTCTATAGTGATCACCATTGACTGTAACGTTGTGGCCTTCATCGTTTTTGAAGAAGTACGGACCAATGATTCCACCAGCCCATAAAGCGCACCAAACAGTCAGTTTTTCTGGATGTAACGGTGTTTTGACATACACTTGTGGATTAGCTTCACTCCAAATGTGGCAGTTTTGTTTGTTGACGTAGCCATTCAACCAGAAGTGCACTTCATCGCTAAACAAAATTCGCTTATGAAAATCAGGAACAACGGCAATCTCGTTTTGGGCCCATTCGACGAATCTACGCATTGCTTGATGATCGTTTTGATGAATTGCCAAACCAAACTGAGAGTAAATCACTTAACAGCTGTTAAACCGGTCGCCATCTTGGAAAGTAATGCCAACTTTAACTTCTGCACTTGGAAAAACAATACTCTTTATGATAGAGGACAGAATGAGAAGAGAGAAGATTATACAAAGGAAATAGAAGTCTACAGAGACAGAGCTGAAGAACGCCGCTTAGAACGAAAGCAAGAATTGGAATTAGCCAGAATAGAAGCAAGGCATAAAGAAGAGATAGAGGCTAGACCCAGGGCTGAGGAGGAGGCCAAAGCAGTGGAGGAAAGGCGGAAGAAATGAGATTGAAGGAAAGATGGCTTGTGGAAGAGCAGATGCGACATGTTCCAAGAGAAACAAAAATGAGCATGAAAACAGAAGTGCTTACCAGTAGAAAGATGTAAGAGAATGGACGAGCAAAATCAATTGTTAAATAAAGAGCAAGATAAGTCAGATGAAGACATGGAGGTACCTCAAACAATCGAGAAGGTTTTTGTTTTTAAAAGTGAACAAGCCCAAATAGTGTGGATCAAGATGCTGTAGCACAACCTGTTGCTGTTGAGGAAGAAAAGGGTTTATCTAGAGATATCAAATGTAACACCAATTTATGCCGAGGATGAGACATGAAACTAAAGAAAAGCCAAAATTGCTTAAGAGAAGATTCAAAAAATTAAGCAGAATGACAGTTGCCAAATTACAACCAAAAGTGAATTTAAAAGCCTCATTATACTTATGCCCTAGCACTGGTGCTTTAAACATAAATATTTGCAGGATAAAAATGGAATAGGAAGACTTGCTTGGAAACTGCCAGATTTTATCAAGCGCGTTGGTATTATGAAGGTGCTGCGATCTATGCGAGAGTCAAAATGAGGAAACTAGTTTGACTTAAATTGAGAACACATGACAACATCTCCTGAGACTGATCTGTGAAAGGTTAGGGAGGAAACCCGACCCCGGGGTCTTCAACCCAGCACAGGTGGAAAATGCTTTCGGGGACTAGACACTTGCTTTCCCTCCTCCCCAAGTGGACATTGTATGGAGGTAAAATCAATCCTTTTTTTAGACTGGACATTGATAGGTCATAATGTATCCTTATTATCATTTTTCTTTGTTAATGGTGTATATGCATATAATATATGTATAAAAGTGGATGTTTCATAGTTTGCTGGGAAACCGTCTATTATTGATTGATTTATGTATTTAGTAGGCTGTTCACATACTCTTAGAATTCCAGAATATTATTTGAGAAGCTTGATCTTCATAGTGAGATAACTTTAGTTTATTTACTATCTCATTAGAGAGTGAGAAAAGTTAAGAGAGTATTGTTTGCATCATGGATCTTAATTATTTTCTAAACTATGAGTATCTAGGTTTGGTGAATTTACATATGTGTATTTCGTTGCATGTAGACTGTATTTTCTTTATTGTTTAATGTTTTTTTTGGGAAAGGGGGGGGGATAATTCTGGGTAATATATTTTTATGTGATGTGCTCTGATTTTTTTTTGTTTACTTATGTTTTTAGTATAGTGGAATCCATATTTGTGGTGTATATGTAATTGGGTAGTTAGGAAGAGAACCACAACAGTAGTCAGTTTTGATATTTCAGATTTATGCTTAATTTGCAATTAACCATAATCTTAGCAGCGATGTGTAGTGTTTGACTACTGTTTAGTGGTAGATTCTCTAAAAGTTGGCGATTTTCACCCACCTGCAGGGGAAGGGTTACTGCATTTGGAGAGGGTTTTTTGACCCCGGATAGTATGTTCGGGAAGAGAGAGTCCCTTGTTTGTGAAGGAAATTGAATTCTTTTGGCGAGAGATTGACACACAGGCGTGATCTATTGTAATAAGAGACTCTCCAGGAAGTGCTTTAACATGACGGACATTGTAGTTTGATTGTAGTGATAAGCAAGATAATTATGTGTAATCAAGATAATGATATTTGTATTGATTGATTTGAGAAGTAATTAAGAAAATAAATGAGAAGGTATTACACATGCCTTCTCCGGAATTCGAACCCAGACTCTACAGCACAGCAATCAGCGTCGCTAACCACTATACTGGATGGTGTTCAAAGCTATGACTAATGACAGGTATGCAACTAGACCTTTGCAGCGATGAATTTCGTAGGCCTCGATCTGACTACGTCGAACAGGTAGCATTAGTAACAACAACAGATCTATTGTGTAGAAGGGCAGATGCTCATAAAATCTTTTGAAGCATAAAGTCCTCAAATTGACATTATGTAGAAGACAATTGATGGTTATCTTTGTTACCTAGTTGTGGTCCAAAATTACTGGGTCATTTGTGAATAGCATTCATGTTGCTTTTGAATGCAATATTAATAATCGATGAGCACAATTAAATGTGCAAGTTATTGTGTAACACAATGAATACTTTAAAAATTTGGGGTTTTCAAAAAGGAATTCCCATATTATACCCAAGATACATTTCAATGGTTTAACTCAGAAAATTTAACTATAAATTTATTTTAATACATTTATAATTAACACCTTGTAGATGTATCTCATTTTTAGTATAAAGGCTAGAAATATTTGTGATATTGGTGGGTAATGTCTATGTAGTTTTAATCCCAATAGCAATATAGGAACCATTCAGACTAGGGATTGTATTGTTTTAGTAAAATTCAAAACTGGTTTTATTAAAACTTAGTTCCAAACACATGTCCATTAAACAAGAGTTAAAACACACTAAATTATTGAACAGATAACTGTGTTTGAATTAAGAAATTTTTTAAAGGTTTTTGGAATATTTTAAAATTCCTTGCAATAAGTGATTTGCGATGATTAAAATGAAGGAAACTTTTCAACTTAGTTCTCACTAAAATCACCACAAGTAACTTTCTTTTGTAACAAGTACTTTTATTTATTTCTGAATAATGTGAGATTTCAAAACTTGATTACCGGAATACACCTCTACCTGTTCATTATGAAAACATTTTTGAAATCAAAATTTTGTAGGTTGGTAAACAAATAACTGCTAGTATCAATATGTATAAAAATTCAATAAAAAAGAAGGAATAAAAAAATTGCAATGAATCAAAAAATTTCAGTTCAAATATTTTTAGAAATAGGATTCATTTTGGAGGCTACTCAATATACATATAAGCTGGATTAAAAAAAAAAAATTGGTCAGTATTAGGGGGAACAAAGACACTTGAAAATCTGGTTATTTTGAAAAAGGAATAAAGAATTGATATTGATGCTCCTTTTCTTTTTATTACTTGTCCAGGAAAAATTGTTTTTAACTTAAATATAAGACCATTCTGTATGAAAACTTTTTGAAGTCATATGAGTAATAGTCTCAAGTAAGTAAAATTGAAATGAAGTAAGTTTATTACCAACAAGAATTAATGAACAAAAGAGATCTGTGAAGTTTTTGTATGTTTTTTTTTTAACAAAAACACTTATTTATATATTTATTTATACTATATACATCTTTAACACTTTTGTAATATGAAAAACATACTTTTAAAATAAGTTATTACATTCGTTACAAAAAGTATGGAGTTGTAATTCTTGCTGGAATAACCCGCTCTGAATCAGGCACAGCACTGAAAAGTTTTGGTTTCCGAGTCGTGGCATTTGTAAAAGAAAGTACTGCAGCTATATTGCCACATCTATAGCAATAATTAGGAGCAGACCATACAGTCACCAATTTATCATCAAACATATATTTATAACCTGAAAGCAACATTCAAAAGTAAGATCAAAACAATAGATACAGCAGCATCTTAATTTAGAAATTACTCTTATTTAAAAAATATATATATTAGACACCCAAAAGATTTACTATATATATATTTATACACTGAATATAATAAAATATATCTTGGAATTACACTTCCTAAAAGTTTTCGTTTTTTAATGCTTGAAACAACAGTTGATTCAAATAGTGAATATATGATGAATCTAGTCTAAAATAGAAGTATTTACAAATAGAATTGTGTCAAAGAAAACTTGTTTTTAACAACCAGACTATCCATAATATTCAAGGATCTGTACTTTTACACAATACCAATGATTATTCATTTCAAGCCCCATTTAAAGTAGTAATATTATAAAAGGAAAACTTCTAAAACATAGTTCTTAAGGACTTTACTAATCATTTTTCAAAAATTTCATATGGGGAGGGGACAATAAAAACATTTTAAAAATTTACTTATATATAGTTAAATAAGAATTTTTGTGTGTACATTAATGCTTTACAGAGGAATACATTAAATATATGTTAATGTCCAAATTTTTAAAAAATGATGTTGAGCATATGGAACAATTATTGTTTTTAAACTCATGTAATAAAGCCCAGTGACTGAGTGGTTAATGCATCATGTTTCCACACCATAGGTACGAGGTTTAAACTCTGGGCTGAGTAAAGCCTTTCATCCCTTCAAGGAGACGATAAATGAGTACCAAGCTTGCTTGGGAACTTAACATTGAGGGTTTTCGCATCAAACTGACCACCTGACCGGAACATCTGCTCATGCACCTCAGGGCCCAAGGTCGCATATACTGAGTTGGGCACAGTAGGTCTTGTCCCTCATGGATGTTGCACCACTGAGTTAAGTTTAAACTCATAATGGATTGATACTTGTTAATCTAGCAGAAGGAGGTAGTGTGTCTTATGTTTCTACTGAATCAAAAATATTCAAATGCAGTCAAGTAAATATCTGTGAAGCAAGTAAAACATTAAAATCCTTAGAAATTTCTATACACATTCCAACACTTGAAAATTACTTGAAATAAAAGAAAATATTAGGATATCATTTATAGTAATCAATAAGAACAGAACATATTAATGAGATTTATTGATCAGTATGGACTAGAAGCATTTTAATATACTCAATAATATTAAAATTAGACATTTGTCCAACATTATTCTGAAAAAAAATTAATTATACAGAAATGTTTATTCTCATATATAAAACACTCAAATATGATATGGATTTAATATAGGAAGGATAAATATTAAGAAAATGTTAAACTGTTGAATAGAAAGAAAAGCCTCTTATCTATAATTATAAATATATGCGTATTTCTTTAGCAAAATAAAATAATTTGCAATAAATAAAGAAAAAGTATTGTAAAATGATATAACTAAAAAGTGCAAGATATATATATATAATAAGCAATTCATTAAAACTGCGAATTCAGCAAAGTACAGAATAATTCTATAAAAATAAGTGAAAAGCTAAATTATTATAAAATTTAAAAAAATAATACCCAAATTAAAAAAAAAAGATTTTTAAATATCACTTTGTGAATTCCTCAATATATAAGCAGCAGTAAATGAATATAAATTAAAAATTTCAAAGCAACTGTTATTTGTTAATATTTATTAGATTGGTAACTATTTACTTCAAGATTCATAACTATTTTCATTGCATTAAATATAAAAATTTACTAGTTCAAATGAAGATAATAACTAGGTAAATTTGAAACAAAACTTTTAATAGCCGATTCCTTTTATTTCAGTGCAACTCTGAAATTATGTTCTAGGTAAATTTGAAACAAAACTTTTAATAGATGATTCCTTTTATTTCAGTGCAACTCTGAAATTATGTTCAAAGTACTTTTAAATATAATCATTGAATTTTCTGTATCTATATATATTTAGCATGTACTTTAAAACCCACAAAAAATATGAAAAAATCAAATACAATATAAATAAAAGTTAATTACTATATGTATGAAGCATTCTACAAGTAAAATAATAAAGGATTTATAAAGAATAAAAATGTTTTTATATTATCAGATAAGCAAACTAGTTATGAATCAATATTAATGCATACAAATGAACAAATATCTTTTATCAGACCTAATTCTTACAAGTATTATTTTCTTTCAAAATTATATCAGTATGAAATAATGCCAAGATTTAAATTAATGTACATTATACTTACCTTCATGAACAAGTTGGTGAGCCCTGCAAATCAGTTTCAAATCATTCAGGTGCATAAACTACAAATCAGAAAAAAGCATCATTAATGAAGGCAACTTTTACAGTTCACCTAGTACAGCAGTCTTTCCATTTCAACAAATTTACTCTCTGGAGAAAATTATACAATCTATTGAAGCTGTAGTTAAATGTTCTTGTTAGACATTTAAAAAAAAAAAAAAAAAAAAACCATGTGAAATATTTTTTGGATCCAAATTTTCATGGTCTAGAGTTGTTTTTCCAATCCCGTTCCATGATCTCAATGAAAGTAAACAAACCGATTCGAACCCAATCTTTTTGCAAGTTTCGTGATTTGTGGTTGGCAGCAATTATTTAGCAATCGAGTAAAATTAAATCGAGCAACTATTTAAACTCAGCTTGTGTTAGTTTTTTAGGGAGAAAGGGAATATAAGAAGTGTGTTTTAGCTCTTAAATAGGGAGCGGCTGGTTGGCTATGCAACTGTATGTTGCATCACCATTTTAAGATGATAAATTCGTTTTTAATATTAGACTGTAAGAAGACTGTTCGAATCGGATGTCTGGTAATGTTGATTTTTTGAACTAAGATTTTATTAGTCAACTTATTGTTTTTGATCGCTCCAGTGACGAACACATTGACTTTATCCTTGATTATTATTAAAAGTCATTTTTAAGAAACTGCTTTCATCTTTATGACTCCTCGACACAAAAATTTACACTGCTTACTTTGCCAAAGCGTAACAGTTTTTATCTAATAAGTTTTTGTTTAAAAACTTTAATAAAACTCTAATAGAATTTTATATAGTATAAATATCATTATCGATACCTTAAAAAGTTGAAGGGTATTATTTCTTTCAACAGATTATTATATAAACTGTACAGTGTTTATTAATAACTTTAAATTAGAGAGAGATGAATTTATACAAAAAGAAAAATTCTTAAAGTAGAGACAGACTCACCAAGATAAATATTTAAAATGCCCACTTCTGGTAGATAAAAAAAGATCTACTTCTGGTGTTTCTAATTTTATGTAATTCATAGTAACTTGGCATCTATGTAACATAGAGACTAAATAATACATATTTTTAAGCCAAAAGATTGCTCTATTCAATAAAATAAAAAAAACTAAAAATGTATGCTTTGATCAAAATTGGTCATTTCAACATGTTCAAATACCTTAAATCCCTTCTTGCAGGGAGGGAAGTACGTCCATACATTCATAATTCAAATATGTCCATTAAATTGAAACTAATTTTTCACTATTGCAATAGTATCAAAAGCATTCCTTTTGCCTGATGTGTGCATAAACAATGCAACTTAATAACATTATATAAGTATTATGCAACTCAAAGTTATTTTCTATATTACACAGATGTCTGCTCCACTTCAAAATAGGGATAGGAAAAATAACAGTTTGTTAGTGAAAAATTGATTTCCATTTCCTTGATACTCAAGATTTTATACTGATCTAGCCGAATACAAGTAAAAGAGTACATACTGTAAAATACATTATATAATGCACATCATCGTATAACAAACACCTATACTTTCAAGCTGCATTTTTGATCTTTTAGGTATAATCACCCTGTTTAGGCACAGCCCCTTTTTTAAAAAGAAACCTGAAATGTAATTATGCAATTCTGTTATGTTTTTAAGACATTTATTCGAAGTATTATTCCAGGCTTTTGAAAAAATAGCATACTTCTATAAATACAACTCTTTAAGTTCATAAGGTAAGTCATTTCTTTTAAATAAACAGTATTTTAATACATGTAGAAGTCTAATTTTTTGCTCATATTTTTTTTATTTTTAAAGATATCGTTTTTATACCCAGTGTATAATGCACACCTGTAGATTTCGATCTTATTTTTAGAGTTAAAAATGCACATTACACGCTGGATTTTACGGTAATTAAAATTTTTACAGTAATATGCATTACATAATTATAAATAGGAATAATTTATAAAAAACAAAGATTTTTCAGTAACTTTGCTTATCAATAAAGAAAAAAAAATTCTGCAAAAAAAAAAATTACATTTAGAATTTTATGTATTGCAGAACATTTTTTATGATAACACTGACCAGTATTTTTTGCTATTTTCTCACTTAAAAAATTCAGACAATTAAGTCATAGTGCAATATAAAATGAAAAGAATTTTTTTTTTGTTTCCAAGATGCTGTCATAATTGCATAACATGTCTTATTAAGCATTTTTTCATGTTGAAATATGAAACAACGTAAGGACTACTAGTGGTGGCACAGTTTTACATTCAAATACTCTCCCTCAATTCGGTTGCACAAAAGTTCATTGGAGGGGCAAGGCCCTAATGTTCCCATCTCAGTTTTCATGACCTTTGGCTCTAGGTGCATGAGCAGATGTTCAGTCTGATGCAAAACCTCCAGTGTTTAGTTCCCAAACAAGCTTGGTATTCATTCATTGACCTACTGAAGGGATGAAAGGCTGAGTTGACCCTGCCCAGCCTGGGCTTGTGGCATGGCAGCATGATACATTACCACTCAACCACTGGGCTAATACACATTCAAATATGTAAATTTAAATATTTCAAAATAATAGACAATTTACAAATAAACATTTTATTTATGACATTATGTAATTATTCAAATGTTACTTTTATTTGAACTTTTTTTCAGCTTTCAAATTTTAGATTTTATCTGAGAGCACAAATTATAAAAGCTCTAATATGAAAGTGCTAATATAAAATAAAAAAAATAAACCCTCAATTTTTTTTAAACTGTTTAAAAATCTAATAAAAAAGACAAATTCAACAGTATATCAGTGCACATGTAAAGAAAAATTAGTTTATAAAGCAGTAATTATAAAATACACAAAACAGATATGAAATGAAAAGGTAAGATTACAACGCTCACAGTTTCACAACGATGAAAATTTTAAAAAATATGAAAGAAAATTATGAATGAAATAGCATTAAGATGAAGTCACATACAATCAAAAATGATTTCTACATTTGGCATTTTCATAATTGGAAGTTAAAGGACAAGAAAAGTCAATGAAAAAAAGCAACATTTGCCTTTATAATCATGAACATGCAGAATCATGTAATTGGTTGTAAAAGGCTGCAAAATAAGATTAATGCATAAAAGCAGAACTGCTACATAAAACTACAGAGTTAAGTATATGTAAAAATAAAATTCAACTTAGGCATAAAGAAAATAGGATACATAGTATAACACTTAAACTTACTTCATGGGTGACCTTGGCTCCAAACAACCAACCAGCTCCTCTTGGACTTACAGACCAGGTTTCTACATCTTCAGGATCAGACCATACGAGATGTGTAAAGAGTTAAGGCAGTCTCTAATATTGATATGTTATAGTCTGGTATTTTTAACATTCCTTTCAAACAAAAATTTTGGCATTTAATTCAGTTAAATCATTTCAATTTTATTTGTAATTTTTAAAGTATGGAAAATTACATAATTGATCAAGCATAAGAATAAAACATCAACTACCAATCAATAACAGACATGTACAATAAAGGAAGTAATGCATAAATTACATTAAAATTTCAAAAATATAAATAGTCGCACATAAATATTACATTTAATTAAAAAAATTAAATTCCCAAATATAATTAATTTAAAAGTACAGAGTAAAAATTTATCAATTTTAAACTCTAGATCTTCAGATCCCCTCAATTCAATTTCATATTTATTAATCGTATGAAAGAGATACCAAATATTGAAATACACAAATGTTTTTTTTAAATATGTAAGATAATTTTACTGTTGTCATGATCAAATTAAACAGCATAATTATTAATGTATTATCATTTATAACTTTTTAGATCATTTTAACTATTCTAAATAAAAACACTATTAATACTTCTACAAATTAAAAATAGATTTTTCATAAAAATATAAGGATATCACAAAATGCTCCTTTATGAGGTATTTCCTGATTTCTTTCGATTGTCCTTATCTGACCCAAAGTTCTAATGAGGGGTGAAAGCCCACCATGGACACACAATATTTGGTCATCAATGATCTATAATTAAAACAAAGATTTCAAGTAAAATGTTTAATCACCAGAAATCAATAGAAATAAAAGAAATGAAAAATGCCTACAGCAGCAATGGTAAGTAGATCAAATACTTTACAACAATAACGCCAAGCATTGGCATTTCCATATTTGGTTTGACATTCATCTGTAAAAAAGACAAATGGGTAAATAACTTTATAAACTTGTATACCATGACAGCAAAACCAAAAGATTTCACTAAGACATGTGTCTCCCCCCAAATTATTATAATTTTTATAAATATTTTTAATCTAATGGAATTGAAAAAATACTAACTGATGGTAGACTATATGAGGAAAATACATTTTTAGGCACATTGTTATATTTTAATTGGATCCTACAGATACCAGATTGCTAGTTTTATTGGATATCCCTTCCCACACTTAATGAAATGTTAAACCTTAAATAAAAGCAGTGATGGTGTCACTATAGTTAAGTCACTAATACTGCCTTGCTTACTGATTACAAAGACATCACATCTTTTTAGCATCACAATTTGTATAGTATAGATTAAGACTCGAGAAACACATCTAAACTTTACTTTTTTGGATGCATTCTTTCTTCTCAATACACACTTCCTTCACAATACATAAAATAATTTATGGATAATCATCATAAATTACTTTAATTAATTTCCATTTATGTACCTTATAATTGTTTACTATTGATTGTTATTGGTGATATAACATACTTAAAAAGGATAACAGGACTCATGGAAATTAATTTTCTTGCAAAGAGTTGTATAATCTATTTATAGTACAAATGGCAAATTAAAATTTTTTTTACAGATTTTTAAATGAGTATTACTTTAACAATATTCAGCTTTTTATGCAAGTGGCCTTTATAAAATACATGCATTCAAAAGTAAGAACTTGAATATATAAAAAACACTTTTTTTAAAAAAAAAAAATTCTAAAAGTAATTAAAACTAAACAACAAAACTTTTGATAATAGAAAAATGGATTAGGATAAATTTTACCATAAAATCCATAAACTTGAGTTATCTGCCGACTTTCATGGTTTCCTCTTAACAAAGTTATCCTGTCAGGCCACCTGAAATAAAATTAAATCTTGTCACTGGTAAATTCATTAATTACCTTTTATAATTTTACTTAAAGGTTTAAAATGTTCTTGAAAATAAAAGCAAGGAATATGTTTAGAGACTGTGGTATAAATTTTGTTATAACAACTGCAAAAATATTAAATTTTCTTAAATAAACATCCTATATACATAATACGCTATGTTAAATTTTACATAAATACTTTCAGTGAGAGAGTTATATTAACCTTGCACTATAAAACAACACAAGGGCTATTGGTGATTGATCTTATAATTTTGAGCCTTAGTCAGGTGCCAAGGACAACACCTGAGCTGGCCCCAACTCCTAATTACCACACCAAAAGGAGATTAAGCTAAACATATTTAACATGCATCAGACATTTCATGCTATCATGATATTAGAGTTCCAACTCGCAACACTACAGCCATGAGTTTGTGACCATAACCACTAGGTTACTGCAGTCACACATAAGTACTTTTGAAAATACATTCATAGTTCCTTTTGTATTTATTTATGCCTACAACAATAGCTTCAAGTAACTATTAATTATATTTCATTTTCAGATAAAAATAAACAGCCAAAAATCAGGAACACAGAAAAAATATTTTTTTAAAAAATATATATGGTAAAATATATAAATACTATACACTGTTCGAATTAATTGGGACAAACATTTTTTTCTTGTCTGAGTTAGTATGTGATTACCAATTATGTTCTGAACCACCTCATACAGGTTATATCTGTTCAGAAGTAATGTGGTGGATTGACTTTTACTATAATTTACTCTTTTGATTGGTTTTAGTACCTTAATGGTTCAGCTGTGAGCATTTCAGTATGGTAGTTAGTGGTTATAATTTTGCGTTTTACTCAACACGAGTTACTTTGGCTTGTTCAGAGATGGATATTACTCCTGAACATACTTCTAAGAATATGAGAAATATAGCTACAGTAGTTGGTGTGAACAAATCAACTGTTTCAAGAATTTTAAGAACATTTTGAGATCCCTGATCATCGTCTCCAAAAAGAAAAGGAAACATGGGCCCAGATGGGAAATTACTCCAAGAACTAATAAAACTCTAATAAGAAATAGCAAAATAAATAAAAGTAAGACAATCACAAACCTTTGAAGGGATTTATTGGATAATAGTGTTGAATTGAACACTTCAACTGTACTGAAAATGGCACTGGAAGTTAGCCGTAAGGAATCAAGACTTAGGAAAAAGCCATTTCTAAGTCAGCAGACAAAGGGAAAACGTTTAGCATGAGCCAAAAATACCGATGCTGAACTGTTATTGACTCGAGAAAGGTGATTTTCAGCAATGAGACAGATTTATTTGTGCACAGATACAAATCAAGTGTAGTTAGACAAAGTGAAGTTGAAACTCTGCTGCCAGGTCATATCCAACAAACTGCAAAACACCCTTCTAAACAGATGTTTTGGGGGGTCATAACAAATGGCACTGGCAGCTAGTTCTTTTTAAAAGCATGATGAATTATGTCAAATAACATAGAAATATTAAGCAGTCGAATTGATCCATTGATGGAACATTTCAACATGATTTGTCTTCTTGTCACAATTCGATATTGGGCAGACTTTTATGAGATAAAATAAAAGTGCTTAATTGGCCTGATAATTCAACAGACCTAAATCCTATTGAGAATTTATTACATATTCTCAAGAATCGTTCAGCTAAGATGAGTTGCACAACAACAGAACAAATAATAAAAAGTGCTATACAGGTATGGTTCTACGATGATGAAATTAAGAACACATGTGTGCTACACTAGTGGAGTCAATACCAAAACAAGTTGAAGAGGTCATTTCTGCTACAGGAAGACATACTTCATACTAATATAGGGATTTTTCTGTCTATTTAAGGTATGTAATGATTAAAAGCTAGAGTTTTTGAAAAAATCATTTTTTACCATTTGCCCCAATTAATTCGAACAGTATAATATATATTTACCATATGAAAAATATAGTAAAATACAGTATATCAGATTTGAAATTTACAAATGAGAACACATTAAGTTTGGCTAATAATCTTCAAGAAAAACATAACAAAGATGTTATGAAAAATGCTGAACCCTAGATAAAAAGGCGAAAACTATTTCAAACATTTTTTATTTCCTCTTAAGAGAATAAATCTTCAGGAAAGATATTAGCTAAATGCACAACATATGATGGGTTTTCAATGTATGCAATCACACATTCAAGTGCTATGCGAGAATTTATACTATATGCACCTATGAAATACCTAGAAATGAAAATACAATTAAGAAATTAATCAAATTTTGATTATAAGAAAATATTAGCATTTAAAGATCAGTTTACAAGTCTGGTAAGTATTTCTCAATTACAATAAATGAATAAAAAGTTGCAACAGCAACAGGTAATTAAATGTAACATTATATTTCCTGGAGGATAGTTTTAAATTTGGCCTTCTTGCCATACAGGGTTCATGGAATAAATACCAGCTTTAGTCATTAGTTGAATAAAAATTCACATCAACACAATATGGAACCAAAATTATAGAGAAATACATACAATTATATAAAATTGAATATTTAACTTTGTATCAACCATGTAATTCATTTGGCAGCAGTAGATACTTTTACAACAAAAATAACATAAAATTTCAGATTCTGAACATAACAAAGCTGAAACTTAGTTTAAATCTTTTACTGGTGATCAAAATTTAAATATAGATAGTGGAATTGATAACACTGAATACAGTTTATAGGATTCAAACCTTAATACAGAAATATTTTTGAAATACTCTCAGATTTTTTAGAGAATTGTCAGTAAGAAATGGCAGGGCACAAAAATATGTTGTAATGAAAAAGAGTAAAAAATTTAGACTTATATTGGATTGTAGAATTTAATAACACTCCTTTACACCTATGATGGGGAGATTAATGTAATTTCAAGAGGACTGGCAGAAATGAGGCATGAGGATTTATACAAAAAATGAAAGTGAATTTAATACTTTAGTCAATTTAATTGACATAGCATAGTCAATAGTGTGGTAGTACTCGATAAAAATATTCAACCTTCCATACTGTGGGGAAGGAGTACTAACATTTTTATTTACACAAATGAAAAACTATATTGCTTTGTAAAATTTTTTTTAAAAATTTTTTAGAAAGACAAAATTAAGGATAAAAAACACAATATAAATTCTTCTCATAATTCAGTTGAACTTTCTCATAAACTAACTAGATGGAATTTAACTAACTAGATGGCCTAAGGTGCCGACTTTGTCTTTGATAATATCACCTGCAAGATAATTTGGTGATCCACCATTTGGAGAATTATTCAGTGATGAGAAGAGCAATTGAACCCATTTCATGCAGATTGGCATTTTTGGTATAGCAATTGCAGCACTCAATTTTACAGTCCTTGCAGGGTTTAAAGAAATTTGCCAATGAGGGCAACTTTGAGTCATCCTTCCAAAAATAGTTGGGGTTGTTTATAACTAAAACAAATTTTTGAACTGGTTGAAAACTTATTTAATTCATTGACATTGATTCAACTCATGTCAACAGACAGTGAGAGAATTTGTTTCAATCAATAGTAATTTCTGCATCAAATTATGTTTGTCCACGATATATGACATGTTGGATGAAAATAATTCCAACAGCTAAATTTTATGTTGAATATTTTCATTTATTTTCCTCAGATTAGAACTCTGCTATATTAAAGGTAGGTTCTATAGTACATTTAAAGTACAAATCCATTCATTTTTATATTTTAGTAAAAAAAGCCACAAAAAACTGATTTTTCATTTGAATTCTTATCTGGCTTTTGCAAATCCTACAAATAACAAAAAATCACACATCATTATCACAATAAAAAACATTTACATTTCTAATAATAAGAAAATACTTAAAGAGCTTGTTTACTTCGCTTTTAATGTCAACAATCTTGTGAAAGTCTCCAGGCTATAATATCCTCGGTCAACAAAATCTCCCTGAAAAATATTACATTATAAATATGCAAAGAAATTAAAATACATAATTCTTTTAAACTAACCTATTTGTTTCTATGAAAGAAACTATTATTGTAGACAATTACTTAAAAGAATATAGGAACTTTAAAAAAAACATAATAGCAATAGAGTGAGGTGCCTAAGAATATGTTCATTTTTTACAATTGACATCCATTTTTTTATTGGACAATACATTTCAATAATTTTGTATCAACTTTTAAAAAGATAAATCAATTTTATCAAATGAGATATCCTCCCCCCGAGTTAAAATTTAAGAATATATTTCAATAATAATAAATGAAAAAACTAATTATGTCAACTTCTACCATTATTTTAAAATTAACAAGGAAGAATCTCTAAAGCTTAAAACCACAAGAGAAAAACAATTTACACTGATAGTATACAAAAGCTGGTAAAATTATTACTTACTAGAAATATATAATTAGTATCAGGCAATTGCCCACCAGTTCTGAACAACTCTTCCAAATCGTAGAACTGCAAATATATATATATCAAAAGAAATTTAACATTCTATTACTTTCTTTCAGTAGAAAAAAATGAACAAATAATAAACAGAATAATAATGAATTTTAAAAAATGACAAAAAATGGCTTACAAATACTTAAAAACAATGAATATTTTATACCAAAGAGACTAGCATAAACTTGGGAGATGTGGCAGATATAGAAGTTGTTTTTCATCCAGTATAAAGTAGCACCTATCTCAGTTATATGAGAATCTGACCAAATGTGAAATTCTTTATAATAAATAACAATTCTTACAATTATATTTGTTCATTTTTCAGCTACCAAATCACAGATGTCAAAAAATGATGTAGTAAGCAAAGTACAAATTGAGCAGATATCAATAGTAATAATTGTACAGAACATTTGTAATGCAGGAAAAAAAATTCTTAAGACATTAATAGTAGAATAGAAGAGGCATTTAGTAACAGTAATTGCAAACAAATAACATTAAAATATGGAAATATATAAATGACAGTCTCATATAAATGTTTTTCTTTTTATTACTAAATTTTTAAGAGGTAACTAATTTAAACTTTTATACATCAGCAAAAGTTGAATATGGCTCAGAGAATATGTAATACATTCTTATTTTAAGCAGTTTTCGATTATTCCATCTATGCAACTATATCCACTTATTTTTGTAGAACCAATTACTGAAATAAATGATAGGCTTACTGTAAATGTTTGAATATCCCATCATGTTAATTCAAATTTAAATTTCTTCATGATCTTTAAAGATGATTGATTGTTCATTAAAATCACATTATACAGCAACATGAGAGCTACTGGCAATGGGCTTCAAACCATTGTCAAACAAGGAGGATAACACTTAAGTTGGCATTCCAAACTATCACACTGTGACGATTCAGGAAAATTGATGGGTAGTGTGAGAATTAAAAAATAAAATTATTGATTTATTATGTCTATAGCTATTAATTACAATATTTACATTTAGATATAAGCTATTCAAACTATTGAGTATTCAATACTACAGAATCAATTATTGGTGATGGAGGAGACAAAACACACTCTGTTTCTTGTTGAGTGTTTCAGGTGGACTACCTCTTTACTCGCTTGGGGTGGGGGCGGTCCCTTCTTATACACATTAAATTACACTTGAGGTTTGGCTTGCAAGTGGAATTCAGCGGTTGGTTTTCTCATAGCCATAGATGAAAGGACCCCTAATATTTTAGTGCTGCACTTGTGGATATGAATGGAATAATGCTATATTCTTAGGGAAACCACCCTTGGAGTTGCAAGGTGGGAAAATGTTACAGCATCATGCCAATGTAAGGGCTTCCAGCCTTAATAAATTTAGCATTTATCAGCTCCTCTAACTGTGGGGGTATGATGATACTAGGACTTGAATCTATGACCTGACAGATAGAATGCTGACCATGAGTTTATGATCACAGTATTTTAAACATATGCCAATCATAAAATACCCAAAGTGATTTACATTTCATTCGCAGTTCCAAATATAGACGTCAAGAATTTCTCATGTAATTATCCTAAACACATTAATAACAATCAAATACTTTTCAACATTTTCTATTGTTGTTGTTGTTTCTTATCCTCTAATTGTCTGATGAAGTCAGACAAGATCCATTAAATTGTTGACCCTCAAAAAATCGATAACAAGAAGGGGAGCATTTTCTATAAATGTTACAATTATAATCAAGAAAATTGTACAGAAAACTTTACAAAAAAAGCTACACTTAAATAAATTATACACATTACACACTCACTTGGCCATGAATATCACCACATACAGTAACAGGAGTAAAAACTGGCTGAATATTCGATTCTTCTAATAGAAGGTCACATACAATATCACATAGTTTCTGTAAAAAAGAAAAGGGATAAAACAAAAGGGATAAGACTGAAATGTTCCAACACAAATGAAGAGGATTATTTGTTATATTGTTAGAAATATCGGAGAATTTTTAAAAAAAATTTCATATTTTATAACTGTACTTGAAATAAAACTACTTATTGACACGAATACACATATAACAAACCAAGTGATAGTTAAAATATTACTTTTAAAGGTATAATATCAACTAAGAGATCAATGATCATGTTATCTCTGTACTCACTGAAAATGTATTTAGAACAATTTTTTCTTCTTCCTCAAAACTGACTTAAACAGAAATATGAAATAATAATTTACAAGAAAGAATCTGCATTTATAACTGAATTGTTAAGCTGTATACAACAATGGTTTCAAAATTTATATATAACATATGCTCTACAATGTATATTATTAACATACAGTATATATTACCTTCCCTTTAAAAACTATCCAAAATTTGTCCTTCGCAGTAAATTAAGTTTAATCTTTAGTTTATGTTATACTTTAAACCAATATGAGGGGTTATTGGCAAAAACCATGCAATTTTAAAACTTGGTTAAGTGACATTATCAGAGAGAGAGAGCTGGCACTCCCCTTTCTAAACTTCCACACCATGCCAATTTGAAGAATTAAAGTGTTAATAAATTTAGCATGCATCAAGCTATTTACATGGTGGGTTTTCAGTGATACCAGTCTGTGTCTTGATAATGCCAGTCACAAGATTGCAAACCTAACCACTCAGCTACCACAATCACAGCACCTTCTCAGTTACTACCAAAATATAATTTTTGAAAAAGGTAATTAATATATATTAATTTAAACTTTCAATACCAAAACTTAACTTAAAACTTGATTTTCCTTTAACTTTGAGGGAGTTACTATATTTTATTTATCAACTACTATTTTATATTTTCACAAAAAACATTTTTGAAATTAAAATACAGTGAAATATGTTTAATGTGAAAATGCTTCGGATGAAATACTGGTTACCACAGAATCATACAACAGTTCCAACAGACTATAATGTATTCTCATGCATTTTTTTTTTTCTCTTAACACAAAACAAAAATCACTAAATATGAAACTACTACTAATCACTACTACTATATTCCCTTCTGGGAAAGAACAAAATACGGAAAACATCAGAGATTTAAGAAGGGTGTGAAATGAAAGAGGTAGTTTTACATTATTTTTCTGTATTATTGGACTGTCCTATAGTATCACCAGAAACATTTGTTGCAGTAGACGATGATACTATCAGTCTATAGTCCAAAATTATGGCACAGAAACATCTTTGTGTTTGTTTAAAGCTAAAAAAAGTACCTATGATACAGATTCCAATGATGAAAATGAAATAAATAATGTAGCTCCGGTTCCCACGGTATCTGAAATGAAGAACATCATGAAAAATTGCCAATTACTTAGACGCATATTCAGAGGAGTTATGGAGAACATTAGCCCCCCTCCCTCCCTGCAAAGTCAGGTTTTGGCACCCAAGCTATATCTTACTAAGGATTGCAAAACCATAACATAAGATAACATAACATAGGTTTTCAGTCTCCTAGAATCCTGGGACCCCTCCCCCTCCCACATTGATGCGGAGCTGTACGTCCTACACCACTCCTCATAATCCAACAAAAAAATAAATAAACAAAAACACAGATAACATCGAAAAATTTGTTGGCAATTTGATGCTAAAAAAGACAATGCAAAGAAAAATATCAAATTATTTTCCAAAAACTCAATAAAGATTTTGTTTTTCTAAAAACTTAAAATTTTTGCATTAAATTTCATTGATTTTTATTAAACATATGTATATCTACACATAAATATGTAAATAAAATACACTAATAAATATAATTTTGTTAAATGTATGGTTGTTTTTTTACAATATCCTTTAACATGAAATTTTTTTAACAAGAAGAATATTTGAGTCCTTAAAAGTTTCGTGTTAATAATTTTCACTGAATGTACAAACAGCTTCATTTCAGGAATTCTAATGTATCTAACCTGACTATAATTTAAATTGATTAACTCAAAATCAACAAGATTTAAATTCTAATGAAGCATTGCATTGTAAATTGAATAATTTATTTCCCATAAGAATTTTATCACGTTCTTTAAAATTAAATTTGATGAAAAAATATTTTGTTCACATTATCAGTTTTTCCTATCCTATCCTGAATTTTTCATTTATATATATATTTGGTAGCATTTTTCACTTTTCCTCAACTAAATCAATTTATTTATCCAACAACTATGCTTGGCTTCCTGACCATTTAACACCGAGCCTCCCAGTACCAACTGATGTCATCGTCAGTAGGGTATTCATCGAATCCAGTGCATTACAGCAGGTGGTTGCCATCCTTCCTGGCATGGCAGGTTTATGGTTTTTTGGGTAGTGGCAGTACATTTCTCAATATGTATGGTTATAACGCTCTTTGAACTTCTGAGGGTCAAGGAGACTTCCAGTTGAGATGACTCGGCTCCCTGCTTGACTTTTTAATCAGCTCTCTCATTACAGGGGATCCTAACATAATTTGGGACCCACTGTAAGGCCACAGTCCAGCCATATGAAATGAGCTCCACTAATTAAATTAATAATTTTATCAAATATATGTAGTTCTAAAATTAAAATACTTAAATATCAATGTATTTATGTATTTTGGTCGATGAAAGGAATACATTTCAAGTGGAACAACCTCGTACATACATTGTATAAACATTATCAGCCAATACTTTTAAGATCATTTTCTTCCAATCAAAGCCTCGGCAAAAACAATTTTTATTCATGCAAATTTTTCATCACTTTTCTGGTCCGTTATTTATCTTCAAAAAAGTGCTTTTTCTTCAACATCAATATATTCTTAAAAATCAAATAAAGAAATGATCCAATCAGTTCTATGTCATATATTTTTTTGTCTCAATAATTGGCTTGGGATTAAAAATATGTTTGAGAAGTGCAATTAAAATAATATTTTGAGATTTTCCCATAATACATTTTTAATGTAATTCCACATTTCATACAGCTTGCAAATCTGCATACAGTAAAATCTGACATATAACATGCACCAATACTTTCAAGCTGTAATTTTAAATTTTTAAGTATATTCGCCATATAATGTGCACCCCCTTTTTTTACGAAGGAACTTGAAATGTACGTGTGCAATTCTATTATGTTTTGAAATCCTTTATTGGAGATATTATACCAAGATTTTAAAAAAATTGTATAATTCTAAAACTACAACCCTTCATTAAGAATGTCATTTCTTTTAAAGAAACATTATTTCTATATAAGTAGAAGTCTAATTTTTTTTCTATGCTCAACTTTTCTTTAATTTTAAAGCTATCATTTTTATATCCAACTAGCTGGTATACCAGTTCTTTACACAGGTGAACTGAAAAATTAAACAATACAGATTGAAGATAGAAGTTTTTAATGAGTTAATTTTATGTGAATTTCAAATTAAACAAAAAAAGCTTTTTGCATATCTCAGCTAAACAAAAAAAAGAAAGAAAAAACCATCTTTGTTAAATTTTTACATATGTAAATCTAATAGCTGATAAAAAGGATTTTTTTTATTTATAAATCCCCGTAACACTCTTGAGAGTCGATTTTTGAAAATACCTACCTAAGTTGATCTCTGCTAAGAAAAAGTAACACATTCTTAAAAGTTTTGTGTAATGAATGCTTAAAATAGTGTAAATAATTTATATATGAAAGTGTAATACATTAATATTACTTTCTGTTGTATTTATTTTATGTTAAAATTGTAATATTCGCAAGCAACGCCATTTCTTAAATTATAAAGGCGATTCAATGAAAAACATAGCGAAATGTTAACGATAGAGTCAAGTTGGCAAATGTCTACCTACTTTCATAGCTCGAGCTTTATTAGAGTAGCCGTGTAGGAAGACAATGCACGTTATTACTTTATCCACCACATTATGATTTACTGCAGTTTTTTTTTCATAAAATATATATATATATTTATCACCACATTGAAAATTAAGGGATATACATAAATAAAATACTCCACTATAGGAAATTTAATCTGTTAAGAGCTAATATATTAATTAAAGATATTCCACTGTAAAATTAATTATATACACCTTTCACTTAAAACAAATAGTCAAATCGTTTTCTAAGGTCTTCATTAAAATACAAAAACATAAGACACTTAAATTTTGACATAAACTATTTTTTCAGGACAAAAATAATAATCTTTGTAATCTGCTGAAAACGCCGTTAGCTGAAAACGCATATCTGCTGCAAAACTGTTCACCTTCCCCGCTAAAATACTCATCATAGAACCCGTGCTGCTATATATCTTGGAAGAGTGGATTTTAAAGAATATTCCTGCTAAGTATTGGTTGAATATTCCTTCTAAGTTGGTGTGGTGTGGTAGTTAGGAGAAGGGGTTCCAGCTCAGGTGTCGTCCACGTCCCTTGACCATGGTTCAAAATTTCGTGGTTCGTTGCCAAAAGCCCTCGTGTAGCTGAACAGTGCGACGTTAGTATTCACTCACTTCAAAAAATACAGTACAGTAGTTATAATTATTTTTATACTTAAAAATGTAATATCTGCCTATTCAATTAAAATTATAGCATTATAATTAACCACTAACCACAAACAAATTTTGAAAATTGGTCCAAATGATGTAGTGTGAAAGAGAAAGTTTATTTACTTTAAGTACCAGAACGAATAAAAGCATTTATTTTGAAAAAAGATCAACTGCTTACAACCAAATGTGCATAATAAAATCACAAAAAAACAACAACATTCTAATAAAGAGATTTATAACAACCTCTCCCTTCAAAGCTTAGTTTTATTCTGAAATAAAAAAAATTAGGGATTATGCTGATAACAGGAATTAATTAGAAGCGAGCGCCTT
This sequence comes from Trichonephila clavipes, assembly GCA_019973935.1. Classification (NCBI taxonomy): domain Eukaryota; kingdom Metazoa; phylum Arthropoda; class Arachnida; order Araneae; family Nephilidae; genus Trichonephila; species Trichonephila clavipes. The sequence goes on from BMAU01017894.1 coordinate 140,217, forward strand.
GCGTAGCCAAAACAAAAAGGGTTTCTTCACAAACAAAAGATAGATATATGCAGTCATGGGCTTTTTTGCAGCGCACACCAGAATTGCTTGCAGATGGTAGAATTTATTCCTACTTACTTGACAAATATCGTTATATTTTGGACACTTCACACAATATCTTTATAAATTATAGCCTATGCTATAAATTATAGCCTATGTGTTATTCTGATGTATAAGCTATATTACTGTAAAGTTTCATTAAAATTCTTTCAGTTGTTTTTGCGCAAAAGACGGCCAAACATCCTCACAAACTTTCGCATTTATAATATATATGTATCTAGATATACAATGTGCACCTGTAATTTTTGATATTATTTTGTGTTAAAAGTGTGGGTTACATGCTGGATTTTACAGTAGGTATTATAGTGTGGATATTCACATTAATCAGATTATTTATCCAAAAAGTTTTACCTTTTTCATTGAATTTTTTTAAATATTTTTTAATATATTTGAGGATATATCATTATCATTAGTATACAATTTATTTAAATATTTGAATACAAAGCTAAATATATTGCTCTAGAATGGGGAAAAAAACTACTATTATACAGTTTTCAATCTTCTACGGCTAATTACTAGGTATATAAGCAAAAATGAAAAAAAAAAAAAAAAAATTCAGGTAACTTTCTTAAAATTTGCCTCATTAGTTCTCTTCAGTTTAAGTCCAAGCTCTAAGAGCTTTTTATTTTTCAGTACATTTATTAAAAAGGTAAAAGGGAGGAATCAAAGTATATAATTTTTGAATGAAAGAAGAGTGCAGTAACAAGCCTAAGATGTGAGGTAAAAATAAGTCAACTGCAACATTGGGTACTTACGTATTATCGCAACCTATTAGCAACATTATATGAAATGAAGCACATGATTACCAATTCAGTGCATACGAAATTGGGGTTGCAAAATTGGTGAGTTATCTTGAACGTTGGCGATTGTGAGATAATACGTAAGTACCTAACATTGGATGTAGTAAAGTATGGCTTATAGTAATGCATCTAAATTCTTAAGATATTAAAAAAAAATACACCAAAAAATACACTGCACTTTTATTAATGCTAAAACATTCAAAGGATTTTTACTTTTACAAGTTTGCACCAGATATTCATCCAAAAACATTAAAAATGATAAACTGAAAACATATGACATGAGTAACATTACTGGTGAGAGGTACATGAGCACTGGAAAAACACAATATTCCCAGTTTTACCAACAATAACAAAAAAGAATTCATATGTTGACTAGGTATGAGTGGAAGGAAACATATATACTATGTCATATAATTTAATATGCAACAGAATGTAAATCTTGATAAACTTACACATGCATCATAAGAGTGAGAGTAAGTCATTGCATTTGCTTTATTTAAAATTAAAACAACAACTAAAAGATATAAAATTAAATTTATTTTAAGTTTAATAAAGCATTAGATAATGATTAGCACTAGAATATGATTAGTATCCCAGTCTAGCATTGTCTTACAACTTGAAAAAAATATATTTTAAAATTTTGATTACAGTAAAAGTAATTAACATTCTAAAGTTTGTTATATTTCAATGTCAAGTTAAAATGAAAGAAATTGCATTTTGACACATAAGGAAATCTTACATCATGCAATTAAAACGAGTATTTTGAGAAAAAAATTATGAAAATCCACATTTCTTGCATATTAAAAGCATAATTAAGTCCAAAATATAAAAAAATAGGTTTTTGAAACATATCCATATAAAATTTCCCGATTTGGCGGGGTTTTGCAAGGTCAGAAATTTTTAATTTAAGAATTTCGCATTTGAAAAGAAAAATTGCAAATACAAAATTCAGTAATTTGAAGAGTAAAAAACCAGTAGAAGATGAAAGATAAATGAATCATCAAAGCCAAATAGCATACAAAATAAAACAATGATAAAACGTCACTTAACAAAAATACAAAGCCTAAGTTTATTTATAACAAATAAAAGATACATTGTTCCAAAATTATTCTCTGAATAACATTAATTTAATATAAAGGAACAAAACACATTATGATCTGAAAATCAATTAATAAATATGAGGAAAACTAAAATCGCAGAATATAACGGTAACACCTCATTAAATTATTTGAAAGAATCATTACCTTTAAATCATTTTCAGGCAAATACTTGCAGTCTTTAGCAATATCTACCCACTTATCTATATCACTCATATTTTATAAATTAGTTTTACACCTAAATATTCGCATTAAAACGAATATTTTTCCTGATCCATACACCACTTTCTCTTTATCAACTATTTTGTTTATGTGCTTTAGTTTCTTGCACTTCACTTCAGCTCATCTTAACAGAAGTTTGGTATATTTAAAAACAAACAAAAACAAATAGGTAAAAATCATTTTTATCCTCTAAAAATTAATATACTAACGTTGATAAATCTTCATAAATTCTTTTAGTGATACAAGAATATAACAAAGATTTTTTAAAAGCTTGTGCAAAATTTTCCTTTGGTACCCAAAAAGATCATGAAATTACGACTATCTGCCAAGCTTTGTCATATTTTTTGAATGATTTCGCTTACTTTTAATCAAGAAAAACATTTGATATTTTGTATTTCGTTGTTTAGAATTCTTAATTTGTTACAAATAGATTTTTCTTCATATTATAAAAAAGGTAGTTGAGCAAGAAAACCGATTTTCTCTCTTTCTGGACTGAAGGATAGATGTGAAGTGAAGAAGTAATACTTTATTTTATTTTATTTTATTTTTGACGGTAGTGTTTTGCGGAAATGTGTCGGCTCATGTGGTAGGGTGGTGAGTCGACATTCCAATCTAATGCCTACCGATATTTAATAAATTTATCAATTATGTCAGACATCGATAAGTGGGCCGACATAACGAAGGATTGCAGCTATTTACCTGATAATGAATTGAAGGTAGTAAGATTCCTAGAAATTATAAAAAATTATATTAATTTCTAAATTTATTTCTATTTATCAACATATAAGATTAGGCAATTTAATAAAATCTGTCAAGAAATGTTCTCATTTCCTTGAAAGTTGATATTTCGCCAAAAGGGCACTATCGCCAAATAAAAGTTGGCTGCATCCCATAAAAATAGCAGGCTTTTTTCGGAAAGCAGGAAGTTATGCACTGGTAGAAAATTTTGTTTTAATTTTAATTTTGCTTTTTAATTAATATATTTGGTTATTTTATGTTTCTTATATTTTATTTTAATCGTTTTTAGTTGAAAAAATGTTTTGGTAACCTTTAAAATATTTTTTTATTAATTTTAAGACTGCCTACGTGTTTACTTTTCAGTACAGTAACCCGTGTGTTAGCATATGTTCATTGCGCAATTGATAAAAATATTTCAGAGTTATCTCAAATTTCGCAATTAAAGAAAATTTTCTATTTTACTTAAAATCAGAATTAATAGTTTCGGCAGAAATTCTGATAGTTAAAATATAAAATTCTTTCTTACTTAAGTTATTAAAATTAAATTTAATGTGTTCCGTAAAATGTGCTTTTTAATTATTCAAATTTAATTTTAAGACCTTTTGATATGTTATCTATTCATAAAATAACTTAGTAAATCTCGGAGTTGAATGGAACTATCATTTTATTCCTCCTAAAATCATCCATGATTTCATTTCATTCAGGACATACTAGTAAAAAATTAGATTTTAAAAATGTTTTGATTAAATTATAAAATCCAAACCATCTTTTCTGTATCATTTTTTGGACTAAAATATTTTTTACTAAATTTGATTTTTTTTTTTTGTCCTGGGAAGTTTATCATAGCATATCAAAGTTGTATCAAGGACAACAAATTTAAAGTAATAGTTTTTCTGTATTTTTAAATATAGTGAAAGTATTTAGAAGAAAAAATAAAATGAAGTATTTGTGAAAAATATGCAATGCTTAAAAATTGTTTAAGTTTAAAAGGGGTGTTATTGATTCTGGAAATAGTGATTCATAGCTTTTTAATCTTCAAGCATCTGTTATTTTCTATTTTGTAAATATATCTTAATTGCAAATTATATTTTTGAAAACATTGAATATGATATATGTATAAAATTCATTTTAAATTTGGTTGTTAATCAAAAGATAAAAAAATAATTAGTTCATGGATTTTTTAAAATAATTGTTAATACATAGGAATTTTTTCAAATGATCAAATTAGCCCCCAAATTAGTACTGTATGTATAAGATAAATTTTTAAGAGAAAAAGGAGAAAATTAAAATATTTAAGTTCTATAAATTTTACAGAAACAAATTTGTTTATTAATAACTTTTATGGTTATTTTAATGCTAAATTTCCTTCATAACAAAACTTGTGTTGACTATTAAGTTTTATAAATAGAATCTTTTTTTATATGTGAGTATTGTTTATTTTAAAAAAAATGTATGTGGTGTCAAATGTGTATCATAATCTAAGATCTTTAGTGTGTAATCTTAATGAAATTTTCCTTGATTGTTATTTTAGAAACAAGCTAGTTTTATTCATTTAATTGTATTTATGTACTGTTTTATAATAAACTTTCAAATATATTTAAAAATGTTTCTGCATTATAAGTTTATTTTTATATAGTTTAAAAAAGAGAGAATTCAGTAGCACATATGTATAATTTATCTAAAACATAAATACATCTTATCTGGAAAGATAATTTTGAGTTGAAAGTCTAAAAGAAAGATTAAACTAATGAGCTTAGAAAATACCACTGTATCAGTTTCATTACTATAAGCTCTGTGAAAGTTAAGCACCAGATGTTTAAAAATGCTGGCTAACTATTCTTATATACCTGAATTAGTACACAATGTTTGTTTTCTTTCCATATTTAATATCAAAAGGATTTGTCTTTATCTTTTTAATTTCTCATGACAATTAAAACCTATCCTAACTTACTGTTTAGAGATGTTTAGTTTGTAATTAGATCTTATATGAAATTTTAAATTTTTTTTTACAGAATTTACCTTTAATATTCAGAATTTAAATTTTCTTATTTATTTACATTCTAACTGCATATTAATTTTAGTAGTTGAATTTATTTTATTTTATTTATTTATTTTTGTCTTTTATGTGTTAGGATATTTTAAGGTACTAAAATATATTTTATTTTTTATTTATTTTTGGAATTGTGTAAATTCTCTTCTATGGTGGAAGCTTATTTAATGAAATACTTGATTAAACTTTAGTCAGTATTTTAAACTTGAATTATGAATAAGTTAAAATTTTAAAGGAATTTGAAATCCAATTTACTTATTGTATAATTGGCATATTGTCTTGATACGACTTTATATTATAATTAGTCGATTATTTTTCCAATGACCAGATTCACTGTAATTTAGAATTGAAATATTCATATGTTTCTGAATCAGAAAATTGCTAGCCTCTTGTTTTCATTGTTGATCTTAATAATTAAGTTATGAATATTTGAATTGATGGAATATAATTTGTCAGATTGTAATGTAATTGATGTAACATAAATGTATTAAAAAAAAAGGAATTCTTAACCAAAGGGCAAAGTAAAGGACACCCCTGAAAGATTTAATCAAGGTCTTTTCTTAAGCCAACAATACACCATTTTCAACCATAATTGTCATTGTAAAATAAACTAAGATTGGAATGAAAATGTAAAACAACAGTTCCAGATTAATTATCTTTAAAAAAAATTCTTGTATTAAATTATGTTATTATCAGAAATGTATTATTTTGTTATTATCAGAAATGTATTATTTTATTAATTTATTGTATGTTTGAAATGATGCACACAAAACTAATATGAAAAATAAAGTTGATAGAAAGGTTAGAGAGAGAGAGCTCTATTTAAATTATAGAATGAGAAATATATCTAAATATATGTGAAATATAAGCTATCATTCATAAAATAAAAGAATATTGATTATTCAGATTTAACTGAATTTCAGTACGTAATTCTAAAAAAATATTCACCTTTGTTGGGACATACAAGTTATTGAAAATTTAATAGTTTAAACATTTTGTTAGAGAAAATGACTGTCTTTTAGTTTAGTGGTGATAGCATTGATGAGATAACTTAAAGGCCTCCCTTCCCCTTTGAATAAATTTAAAATATTAAAAAAAAATTCTTCTACTTTTTTGATTTACTTTTATAACAAATTAATATCAATTTTATGGCATTGTTTGGTTGTTCAGAAACTATTTCAATTAGTTTGTTGGATTCTAACTAAAAGAAACTATTGTGAAAACCATATTTAAATGTCTGATATGAAATATTGGTTAAATATATATTTATTACTCTAGTTGAATCTAATTTTTCAATAAATAGCATATCAAAATATTTTAAAACAAAAGACTTCAATAATTTTAGAATTAGTTTTCAGCACTCTTTTAGCAATTTAAGAGTTGGAAGGGAATTAAAATTAATCTTCTCATTGCTGTATAAAATAGCCATCAAATAAGATTTCAGAATAACTTAAAAATATTTTTCAGTATAATTAACTTCAATGAAGTTTTGATTTGTTTTTCATTGAATGCACTATTTTTTAAATTAATAACTGTAAATTTCTTAGATTTTTTTAATGTAGTATACATAAATTGATAATTTTTATTTTGCATGAAATGTTTCTTCGTTATTTATTACTCCTAGATTTAGCACTTATTTTGTTTTTTTAATTGATGGATTTTTTCAATTTAAAATTCAAATCATTTAGATGTAAAACTTACATTTATGTTTTTCATTTGAATTAAAATTATATTTTAAGAAGTTGAGATCATATAATATCAAAATAGTGATGTAGCTCTTTTAATGCACCATTAAGTGGTTTACATAGTAATTTTGTTGAAGCATTCAAATGAGGGATTTAATTAAAATTCTTTCTCAATAATAAATCTTTATAAATAACTTTGTAAAGCTTGTTTTATGAAGTGCTCCTGTACTTATACTTTTCTTTTGAGGTCAGTTTTTTTTACTTGTTTTTAATTAATTTTGAAGACCTAGTATATAATATTTTTTAATTAGAGAACTTAGAATAAGTTCTGGCTTTGATTCTATCTGAAGCTGAATATGTGAAATACTGGGAGCTGCGAAATGAAAATGGAACTTGACCTGAAATTAATAATCTTATAATACATTGATATTATCTTAGTCATTTTTCCATAGTACAAATTTGAAATTAGCATCAACTCAATTTTTAACAATGTTAATTCAAGTCAAATTATACTACTACAATTAATCATTGAGTTGCAATGTTTTAAAATTGGAATGTAGGTAATAAAAATAATTGAAGTACTTTTGGGGAAAATGACTTGATTTGTAAAGATATGCAGTGGTTAATTTTTCTTTGAGACATGGTATAGTTTTAAATGTCACTTTTAGATTAAATTTTACATGTAAATAGGATTGTAAATATATTTAAAATTTAATTTTAGATAGAAATGATTGTATTTACTTGAACTAAATATGTTAAATATTTTTTTTTTCAAATTTATATAATTTGTTGGACTATTCAATTTTATTCATTTTTCTCAATGTAAGAGTACATAACTAAACTACACAGAACTGTGAAGTTATTTTTATTTTCTTAATATTCTTGGTAAAAAAAAAAGATTTTAATTTATACTATGCCATAAATAAAAAAACATATCCACATTAAATATATTTTGATTAAAGTATTGGATTTCAGTATTCAGTTGACTATTTTGATTTCAAAGTATTGAACGATTCCATCTGATTTTATAGGTACTAAAGATGGTTACAGCTTTAGAAGGTGTGAATGATGGCTCAGAGTCTGAATATGACGACTCTAGAAAAAGGCCATTGGATTCGGAACTGGATAAAGAAGCAACAAAACGATCCCACCAAGGTGGTGCTAATGGAATATATCACTTCAAAATTTTGATACCTTCAGTTGCTGCAGGGGCTATCATAGGAAAGGGGGGAGAAACCATTGCTCAATTACAGAAAGAAGCTGGTGCTAGGGTCAAAATGTCTAAAGCCACAGATTTTTATCCAGGAACTACTGAACGTGTTTGTTTGATTACTGGAAGTATTGAAGGTATTCTGCATATACATGATTTCATTATGGAGAAAATTAAAGAACGTCCTGATCCGAATGCGAAGATGGCTATAGATTTTGATCACAAGCAACCAGCAGAACGAGAAAAGCAAGTTAAAATTCTTGTGCCTAATAGTACTGCCGGAATGATTATGGGTAAAGGGGGTAGTTATATCAAACAAATTAAAGAAGAAAGTGGTGCCTATGTACAAATATCTCAGAAATCAAAGGATTATGCCTTAGCTGAACGTTGTATTACTGTGATTGGAGAAATGGATTGTAATAGGAAAGCCTGTCACATGATATTAGTTAAAATTATGGAGGATCCACAAAGTGGTAGTTGTTTAAATGTTAGTTATGCTGATGTTACTGGTCCAGTACCAAATTTCAATCCTACAGGCTCGCCTTTTGCCAATCCAGATAGTGTTCCTAATGGTGCTGTCAAAAATAGCAATACAAGTTATAGCTCCAATAGCAGCTTAAATAGCCTTAGTCCTACTGTAACTAATAATTTCCAAAGTCCTCGAACTGATACTAATAATATGACAGGAATAACGCCTTTTTCGGAAATGGGAATTAATGTTCCTACCATCCATCCCAATGATGCCGCTCAAGCCATTGAATCAATAAAACTCCTGCTTCGGGGAAATGGTTATTCTGAGCAAGCTGTGGCTGACATCAGCTCAGCAATGAGTACATTAGCTAGTTATGGAATTTTAGGACTTGATATTAATGGAGTGAATGAGCCAGTTGTTAGTGGAATGAGGATGCCTAATTCTGCCATTGCAAGTTGCTCAATGCCCCCGAGTGGTATGCAGAATATGGGTATGTATACATCTGCATCTGGTGTTCCAATGATGGAAGCTGTTTCCAGTTCTGTTGCCACATCTGGTTCCATGGCAGCAGGATCAAGCATGTTTAGACCAGTTGGAAATTATGATAATGGAATGCCAGGATTAGGTCTAGGGCAAGGCTTCACCTCTCCTACATCTTCTCGCTCTAATGACCGCTTCTTTGTTCAAGATGGAGCACCTGTCTTTGAGCCATTCCAGAGAACCTCTCCAACTCTGGCTTCACCAAGTGCAGCTGCCTTACCTGTTAATAATAATTCTTTTGGACTTGGGACTAGTTTGAATTCTGGCACGCCTACTTTTAGGAAAAGCTCATCGACTGACAGGCCAAGTAGTTTAGAAGTTTCAAAAAAGACTGAGATTGGAGTGGCCGAGAACATCGTTGGAGCAATACTAGGTCCTTGTGGCAAATCACTCGTTGAGATCCAGAAGTTTAGTGGAGCTAACATTCAGATCTCTAAGAAAGGAATCTACACTCCCGGAACTCGCAATCGTATTGTTACCATCACTGGTCATCCCAAGGCTGTCGACACTGCTCATTACCTCATTGAGCGCCAGGTTGCTACTGAAGAGGCTGAAAGAGCTCATCAAAATACCATGGGTCTGCATTAACAAGGACTTCTCCTAGTATTACTTTGTCATCATCACATTTCTTTGTCCTATGGTTTTTATTCCCTCTTCTTCTGTAAAACCTGCAAGTGCCATGTGGTGCTGAGCTGTGTGGTGTTTAGAACCCAGGCCATCTTTTTCCACGCTCTTAAGTGAATAAACCGCCTAATATTCTTGTGATCATACATTAATATATACATATATAAAACATACATTGAAAGCTATATCATTTAGGAAGTATTGAAATATATAGATTTATTTGCACCATATGTTATAGCCGCTCAAGGATTTTTGCAATTGAAAGGGGATAATTCGATATTGCTACCTATCTGAAGCACAGTCGAAGAAGTAAGGTTGACTGATTGTGAGACAGACCACTCTGTGGTGCGATGAAAGAAGATTATTTAGCTTTTTTGCAGAGTTTATCTGATTTTTGTTACTTCATAATGTGCTCCTTGCCATGGAAAAAAGTAAAAAGTGCTTTGATAAATCTGTTTTATGTTGATGTTTGACTAAGTCATTTTTTCCCCCTTTTTGTTTTTTTACTCCTGCTTTTGCTTTGGGTAAATGTTGAACTTTGTTGGTGAAATGACTTGAGTGAGAATTTCTATCTTCCTTCCACGCTTTAAAAGGATTGGATGTGTCAAAAGGGACTTCAGGGTGTTCACCAGATGTAATTTAACAAGATGCTCAGAAGATTGCTTTTACTAACGTACTATTTGTTTTGTTCTTAATAATATTTGTATTGTTCTTGTAAAGTTGTGTAAGCCAAAATATCTTGAAGGAGGGCAAAATGTTGTGGACACCCTAAAAAAATCCCTCGAGTACAAAATCAGAATGAAAGTGTGATAGAAGTGCTAATTTTTTCCAACATTGTTTATTTATATTTATTAAGATTTGATTTAGTCTAATATTTATGTTAATCTTTAAATCAAATGGATACAGTTATTTTAGTTTTCTTATTTATAATTTTTAACAAATTGTGTTTATTTTCTTTCTGTCAGAATTTGGATGGTAAAATGTTTCCAATCATTATAAATTTGTATTTTTTGTATGAATTTAGTATATCTTAGCTCATAAAAAAATAACACCAAATCTAATGAATTGGATTTTGACTAGAATTTCTAATCTATTTTCATCTGTTTTCTTTCACTTACTCTTTTCATCAAATTGCATAAATTCTCTAGATAAAATTATATTCATCCTTAGCATCCATTACATTCATATTTCATTAACCCATAATGCTGCAGTTGCCATTAATTTTGTCATAAAATTAATTTCATACCTCTCCAGTTTATATGTGACACATTCTATAATGCAAAGATAGATTGTTACCTGTCAATAGTAGTAATGAAGCATATTTTATTAGTTTAATCCAACTTAAAGTAAAATAGTAAAATATGAATTATTTAAATATAAATTCTTGTTTAAGCATCTGAAGTTAATGTTTGATATTTAAAGAATAAATGTAGTAATTCAATTTTCGTCAAACCGAATTTTTTCTTATGGATTGGTGTGTACCTGTTAAACTGGAAGGTTAAAATAAGGCATAAAATGTAAAATTTTTTGCTGCAGCTAGTCATCATGAACATTGAATCTGCAGCTCCATGTTAGAACTCTTCTTTTTAAAAGCATTTTGATCTATTTATTACATACATATATTTCATAAAAAAATTTTAAGAAATACACATATCATCTGTAAGTTTTCTTTATCTTGTTTCCTATTTTTCTCTGAGAAGGAAACTTGTCATTTTTTTGAAAAATTCCATCTTATTATTAAATGAATCTGTTGTTATACTTTTTTTCTAGTTATGTAATTATTCTCTGTTGAATATGCAAAAAGAATTTTATGATAAAATTGTTTTGAAAGATTTTTTTCTGCTGTTACTTGAATTCCTTTTACATGAAATTTTATTTCATGTATGTAAACCATGGCAATCATTATCTTTCTTTTAATGTATTTTAAAGCATGTACTATCTGTTCATTCTTGTATCTAATTGAATACTATCAATGAATATCTTAACACACTCGCAAGCACTAAGCATCTGTAGCCTTGTTTTCAAGCACAAAACATGCTTCTTGTGATTGTTTCCAGTTTTTCCAAGACCTTTTTTATGTCAAATCATTTGTCTTCAATTTTTGCTAACTGGGCTTGGAACAATAATAATAGGATTGTATTTTGTGAAACTCTTTGCGACATGCCTAAACTCTTCAAAATGAATAAATATTTTCAAAAAATATCTGTTGCTTTTGATTTAGTTTTTTCATTCTGTTATTTCAGTGTTTTTTAATAGAAGTCCAGTAAGTAATCCATAATCATTAAGGGGACAAGGTGCACACACATAATGATATATTAAATCCGTGAATTATAATAATTGTAAAAGAAACTATTTTTCAACTTTAAAAGGTTTGGTGCGATTCAGTTTACCAGATACATCGCCAAATGTTTCCTATCAACCACAGAAAAAATAGCTGTCTGCAACCATTGACCTTCATGCATAAAATTATCGAGTAGGAACTTAACCACTATTTTTATACACTAAAAATCAATTTACTAATATCACACCACTGGCGTAGCTAGTCCTGATTGGGACCTGTATGGAAACTCCTTTGGCACTCTTTTTTTGAGAGGGGGAGTCTTTTAACATTTTGATTTTTTTTACTTACACATGCAATGAGAAACCCTTTAGCTTGGAAGCCTCGTATCATTGATACGGCGGGTAGCTACACCTCTGTATCACGCATAAGCTTTTACCCTTTATTTTGCGAAAGTCTAAACTATATTGCCGGTTTATCCATTGGGACCCAGATAAGCTGGACTTAACCAGATTTTCCGGTTATAAATTTTGATCCTCCAGTGCCAAGAAGACCTGTAGATCTTCTGCTCCTCGGGCCTAAAATGAGCTTAAGTCAGCACTGCTCTAAATTGATTAAAAATAATTTTAAGAGATTTATCTAAGCACTGATCTTAAAGCAAATCATTATCTACTCTTTCCGCATGTGGACACGCAACAAAGTCTTGCATAAGGTTGAGTGCGTTCTAAAGGGGCTTATTACTCGATATTTGAAATGTTTGTTACTTAATGAGAAACTTTTGTCTCAGAACAGCGAATAAAATTCCTCCTACCGGGCCAACGATCAGAAGAAAGGCCATCAAATTATTTCCAGAAATAGATAATTCCATTGACAGATCAATCATGAACGTTGAAAAATACACTCGTATTTAAACTTTCATAGACCAAAATTAAAATTTATTGATCCAGAATATACTTGGTCTAATTCTCAATATGCTCGAAATACTATAAAATCAATGATTGGTTGAGCTTCACTCAATTATTCTTATGCAGAAATAGTTGACCTTTCTCGTCAGCCAATCACAAACGCTCCTTTCGACACTTCGCAAAAATTCACTTTTCCTCAAGTTTTTTTTATCTCATACAAACGGACTACTTTGCTGCACTCGATTGGCTAGGACTAGCTCCTCCCACTTTGCAAAAAATTCTAATTTTCAGCTACTTTCAAAAAATTTCAGATGTACTTTTATATCAATAAAAGTTATTTTATTTTTTATAATCAACAGTATTAAAATTTTCTACTTGTTTAACACTGGGCAAATTTGAAAGTAAATTAGAGGCACTCGAATTATTTGATTAGGGTTCGGAAGAACCAAATGCTCCTCACCTATATCATACCACTACGTACGTATTGCTTTTAACAATTTGTTTCAATATGGAATTCGGGATCAGAATTGTGATTATGTCGGTGTAATCTATTGTTTTAACGTCTCAAAAATATCACAAAAAACAAATGACATAAAAACTCTTAATAATTCTCTAAAACGCATGAATGATAACTCGAAAACATTTTTTTTTCACAAAAATTAGAACAAAAAACTAGTGCCATTCGCAACTTAATTTTCTAAAACACATCAAAAACTAAGATAATCGGGTAGAGAGAATCAACCCCTTACATAGTTAATAGTATATTTTTATTTTGAGGTTTTGTGCAATGTCATGTATGCATCATTTGTTCGCTTGGCGATATTTGCGTCTGTCTAAGCCCGCGGTACTCAACCTTTTTCCCGCTGGGCCGCAAACACACGCTAGGTATTTCTCGCGAGCCGCATATACGAGTTATTTCATGCAGGCCGCAACACGCGGATAGTGAAAAAAACACTAAGACCAAAGCAGCATTGTCAAAAAAAAATTGATCAAAATATTAAAACTCATATTTTTGGCTTTTATTTTAATACTATATTAAAACTTTTCTATCAGACACACAAATATTTATTTTTATGAATTTTTTACTGGGTTATGGGACACATCCTATTTCCTTTCATCTATGACCAAGCCTCTTGCTTACTATTAAAAAAAAAGTTGATAGCAAAATCGACATATTTGATTGCTTGATTGATAGAATTTCCTGCTAAATTTTTAGTACATTGTGCTCCAATGATTGAATTTCTTAGCGCAATCGGTCATGACCGGGCCACTCAGAAAAGGCTGGCGGGCCGCAGGTTGAATATCACTGGTCTAAGCGAACAATACTGAAAGGTACATGTAATTCGAAAAAATGTCACTTTCACAAATATAGTATCAACTTGTCCAGGGCTTATGTGGGAACAAAATTTAATATTCACTCAAATCTCACATTAAATGGAATTGAGCTACAAAAGTGTATCCGTGCTGCGGAAAGAATTTTGGAAAAAAAATTATTTTTTTGTTACAAAGATACGTCTTAATTTAAGAGCTTTTAAAAAAATGTAATGCATGTTATCGATATTTTACAGCGATTCAAAATCAACTGAAGTCGATTTCATACAGACATTCTAAAATTGATTTCGTAATTTTATGTGATTAGGTAACAAGTTCTCTCTGGAACAGGAACCAAATTATATTTTGCATTACGAATATTTTCTATTTTTAATAGCAGCTTATACTACAACGTCATTGAAAATATTCTAATTATAAGTCACAGTTCGAGAAAATGTGAGCATGTGAAAATTACTACTTGGGATGTTTTAGTAAAATCATTTTCGAACACCAAAATATTTAAACTATTTTGCTATCCAATCTTACTGTCCGAACTGGAACAGTATTTGAAGTTTTTATAAATAACCAGTTGAAGCATTGGTTCGGGTGGAAGTTGTAAATTTTTTTAAAGGTGAACTTTCCCATAAGTAAATTCTATCCACACGAGCACATATTCTTCATTTCTAGAATATTAAAAGGGGAATTTTTTTCAACTTCAAAACACTCTTGATTCTCTTCGGATATTTATATTTTGAGACGTACATTGTAAATGAGGTATTTTAAAACTCGTAGAAATAAATAAAAAAAGACCTTAACACTAGATTGCCCAAGGAAGTCATTTTGACTTTTTTAATTTCAATTAGAAAAACAATAATTTATGTAATGACACAATTTCTTAGAATTTATTAGAATATATTTTTTTCCCAAGTGAAGCAAATTTTTTTTATTGTTAATATTTAGTAATAACTTGTTTTATGACTGTAAATATAAAAATTAATTTTAAACAATTTTTTTTGCATATTAGTTATTCTTTCACAATGCAGTCATTTTGACTGCTTTTGGACACTATAGATATATACTAAGTTTCAGTCTTTCCAGTGTTCACAACGTACAGTAATACGGAATTTACTGTACGCAACGCGTACTGTAATACGCAATTTTTGCGTTATCTCTCGAAAACGCAAACGTTTTCAGTTTCGTACGAAAACTCCCGCTGCCAACTTCTAACTATAAAATCAAAGCAAACGAGATTCCGAGATAACAAATTTACTTGTGACACATTTCAACTAAAGCAAACTATTAATAAGTAAATGATTTATTAAAGTAGATGCTAATAGTTAACTCAAATATCTAAATTAAAACAAACGATAAATTGTGAAATAAGTTTTATGTTGCAATAATGAAAATGGAAGATATAATTCTCTTTTCCAATTGCCACTAACCACCCTTAAATGAACCTCCGGTCAAAGGAAGGAAACCAGTATTTCACCGTTGTAAGTCCAGTTAGAAAATTCGAACTCGGCTCAAAGCTTGTTTAAATTTAATAGTGCTTACGCGTTCACTTCGTTTATTTTGACAAATGAGGTTGTAAACTTGCGATTGAATTAAAAAATAAAATAGTGAAATGAACTTAAAACCGGCAGTTACTGAATTCCAAGTTTCTTAATCCGGTTCAGTTAGCGGTGAATACGACGTTAAGTTAGTGATTAATTAAATTTAATATCCTAGATTTATATTCTGTGTAATGAAAAATATTCTGTTGCCTGTATGGCATTGTATGGATTCCCCATATATTTTAGCAAACTTTTGTGGAATGGTAGTAATCAAAGAATGACAATTTACTGCAGTATCAAAACTTTTCAACTCCAAAACATATATAAAAAAAGTTTTTAGACAAACATGGTGACCTAGCAATTCTCTAATAAAATTCTTAATTACTTGTGCCTATTTGTACCCATTCAGTTGCTAATTATATGTAAATTACATACTATATCAACGATAGATTAAGAAAGGCTTAATTTTTCTTTTGTGCGAATAGTTCCTAAAGCCATTTTTAAAAAATTTTGTAGTGTATGACTACTGTTGTGTGTGTGGCGGTGGATTATGGAATGTTGGCGCTAATCGGCGCGTTTCCGAAGAGGAGTTGCTGTTTTTTTTTTTTTTTTTTTAAATTTATTTATTTATTTATTTTTTTGAGAAAAAGGTGACTGACCCACGAGCAGGACGGTAAGGTGTGAGAGACAGTCCCTTGCTTTTGGAAGCGCGAAGCGCTGGACTATTTTTGGGGTTAAAGAAATTGAATTCCTTCGGTAATAAACGGACGCATAGCGCGGGGTTTGGGAGAGGTTTTAACACGAGAGAGACTGTGTTTGATTTGAGAAGTCTTAGAAAGTAAGTGAGATCGACGCACAGCTCGTGGTCTGGTGTACTAAGAAGAGATAGTTTCTTGGGAGAATTTTTAACACAACGGACTGTGTTTTGTTTGATTGTAGTGAGAGAAGCGAAATAATTGTGTTGGCTGTTAAGAAGTAGTTTAGAAGGTAATTGCGAATCTTCAAAAATTTCATCGTAAAATACTTTAAAAAATTAAATTCATAGCGTAGAAAGCACAGATTTCCAATCTTTGCAAGATTAAAAATCCGATACCCATTCTTCCATATAATAGTTACTTATACCAAATATTGCATATATTATCTGTACACTTATATTATTTATCTATTA
Organism: Trichonephila clavipes; assembly: GCA_019973935.1. Lineage (NCBI taxonomy): Eukaryota > Metazoa > Arthropoda > Arachnida > Araneae > Nephilidae > Trichonephila > Trichonephila clavipes. Next base: position 156,969 of record BMAU01017894.1, read on the forward strand.
ATTCCTGAAGCGGTCAATTTTTTTGCCCAAAATGTTCCGAAAACCGCACTTTTTTTTTCGTTGCTTATAACTAAGCATAATACTTAACAGAATGAGGAAATAAAAGGATTGTGTGTGTATTTTAATTTTTTGACACTATTTTTTGTTTAATAATTGTGTATTACAAACCCCCCTAAATATTTGCTTTTTATAAGTAGCCTGCTATGAAGATGTTTCAGATATCTTAAAAGAATTTCTCTCTCATACTTTTCAAAAAAATTTCATGATCTTACCTCATTTTCAAACAGCTCAGGATTTTCTATGTGTGTGCATATGTATAGGCACACAATTTGAAGCATGGTGTAATACAAAGTCTTATATTGTAATGAGGACAGAGATAATATCGGCTTTTTTGGATTATCTTTCCATTTTCATTTCTTCGCAAGCAATAAATTGCACATTGCCCTGCTAGTTCCCGTTCCTTATCCAGTATTTCCAAGAATTAAAATTCCTGCTTTCAATGAAAATTTCCCGCCTTCATCATAAAGAAAATCCCGGATCAAAAGTATTTCAGTACCGTGGGCAAACTGTCTCTCTTAAAAACACTAGCACTAATAATATCATAATAAGAATTAAAAACAGGCGCAAATCAAAGATAGAAAAAAATATATATCAGTGCCCTTACTGCGTATTGGCAAACCAGTTGTGGGGCCTGATTTCGGTAGCCGGTACAGTGAACGGGCAAACCAGTAAAGGGATTAAGTATCACAAAGTAGAAATTAATTTACACGACCATGAAAAGTGGTAAATTGTTTTTTTAAAAGTAATACAAAAAATTTATTTTAGTCAATTCCTACTTTGTTAGAAAAACGTACTGGCAACATCTGTAGTAGTTAGTTGTAACTACTACAGAAATAACGCAGAATAAACTTAAAGTTAAAAAATAAAATTTAATTAATGAATTAATATTGGAAAAAAAGAACTGTATTAACATCCAGTGTCAACCACTACAAGTTTTAAAAAAATTATTTGATCTTGGATGGATGAATAGGAAGTATTTTTATTGACGACTGAAAATTTGAAAATTTGAACAATATATATATATATATATATTGTTACGTAGATCCGAGGGTTCGAGGATTTTGTGCAAAAACAATCACAAAGAAAAATAATCAGTTCTTTAAAAGGGATGCGAATTTATTATCGAAAATCCAATTCTTTCAATACAGGATTCATCGGCAATATTCACAGGGTAAATATCCGAAGATCTTCACACCTTCGACAGCAATCAAACACAATAACAGTGTTTAAAAAAATATACGTAAGTAAAGATTATTCACAAGCAAAGCCGAGCTAGTCAAAAGAATCCTCACTACTCGCTGGCTTAATCAAGACTCTCCGCTGTACCGGCTCGCATCCTTTTTATATGCGCGACAGAAACTTCTAGAAATATAACTGCTCGTTTCATTAAACGTGACACTAGTGGAGAGATCTACTACTTTCTAGAAGATTCCAGAGGGTTCCGAACTCGCCAACATGGTTGCCAATGACGCCAAAATGGTCGCCAAAAATGATGTCAATTTGGATCTACCGCCAAGATTTCGCCAAGTTCTTATTGAATCGCCATTATAACGTAAGGGGCGGCACTACTTGTGAATAGTACAATTTTAACATGAAATAAATATAACACAGAGTAATATAAATGCATTAAACACTCAAATACAAATTATTTACACAAAATTCGTAACAATATATATATATATATATATATATATATATATATATATATATATATATATATATATATATATATAAAATGGTGTTTTTTTAGAGGTATAGAACTTTAAATTGCAATAAAACAACGATGTATTATTCGATTGACATGAATTTTTTTTTAATTCGAAAGATAATCTTGTCGCATTACATTTTAAATATGATTTCTGGCATATGACTACCACGGCTGGCTCGGATGTAGTCCAATCTGGACGTCCAATTTTCGATGACTTTTTCCAACATTTGTGGCCGTATATCGGCAATAACACGGCGAATGTTGTCTTCCAAATGGTCAAGCGTTTGTGGCTTATCCGCATAGACCAATGACTTTACATAGCCCCACAGAAAATAGTCTAGCGGTGTTAAATCACAAGATCTTGGCGGCCAATTCACAGGTCCAAAACGTGAAATTAGGCGGTCACCAAACGTGTCTTTCAGTAAATCGATTGTGACACGAGCTGTGTAACATGTTGCGCCGTCTTGTTGGAACCACAGCTCCTGGACATCATGATTGTTCAATTCAGGAATGAAAAAGTTAGTAATCATGGCTCTATACCGATCACCATTGACTGTAACGTTGTGGCCTTCATCGTTTTTGAAGAAGGGATTCCACCAGCCCATAAAGCGCACCAAACAGTCAGTTTTTCTGGATGTAACGGTGTTTCAACATACACTTGTGGATTAGCTTCACTCCAAATGCGGCAGTTTTGTTTGTTGACGTAGCCATTCAACCAGAAGTGCGCTTCATCGCTAAACAAAATTCGCTTATGAAAATCGGGAACAACGGCAATCTCGTTTTGGGCCCATTCGACGAATCTACGCCTTGCTTGATGATCGTTTTGATGAATTGCCAAACCAAACTGAGAATAAATCACTTGACAGCTGTTAAATCGGTCGCCATCTTGGAAAGTAATGCCAACTTAAACTTCTATACCTGGAAGAAAACACTCTTTATATATATATATATATATATATATATATATATATATATATATATATATATATATATATATATATATATATGTCATGATTTTAAAGACAGAATCAGATTAAAGTTTAAAAAAGGAGATCTTTATTCCATCGTTTCTACATCTCTTCTGACTAAGAGCAGGGAGGAAAAAGCACGCCATGGTGGTGGTTTCAAGTGGATAACACTTGAAAAACATATGGTAAGTATCGTTGCTTTGAAGAGGGGCTTGCAAGTTAATGCTGACATATGTTGACTATTAAATCTAACGATCTGGAATTAGACATGTTTATTGGCTAGGTCATATGTTCGGAAGAAATAAATGGGTGATTAGTTTGATACTTGAATATGGGAACGGAGAAAGATGAGTCAAGTGCTAGATAGGGAATTTAATTTTTAATCTAATTTAATTATCCTTACACACACACACACACACACACATATATATATATATATATATATATATATATATATATATATATATATATATATATATATATATATATATATTAATATATATAAACCAATCGCAATTCTACAATTAAGAAAAAAAACAAATTATGGATGAATTAGAAAATACTAAACCCCATTTCAAAATATCAAAGGCGAATATAAAAAATAATGAAATTGCAACGTTTTCAAACAAAATTAAAAAATTATTAAATTTATAAAATATTCAAGTGCAACATCTGACTTAGGACCGATAAGTGGGGTTAAACTAGTTTGATGGCGCCAACTTTTCCCCTATTGCAACTTGGTAAGTTAATCTGGAAATATCCAGTTCTCAAAAATTAAAAAAAGTTACTACCTAAAATATTAAGCTATTCGCCATCGCATTATGAAAGCTTTTATAATATAAAAATGTTAAAATTCTAAAACTATACATATATATATTGAGAGAGAGAGAGTGAACTAACAGTAGAAATTGAAAAATAAGCATAGAATCAATAAATATAGATGTTTGCAGTTGATGACGTTTTGACATTTTATGTTAATAATTTACTTGTTTTTTTGAATGAAAGTAAAATAGCTACAGCACTGGACTCCTGCTCAGTTAAGTTCGATTAAGGAAATTCAACAAATGAGTTTTTGTACTCTTGCTCATAACGTAGGGTAGAGATCTAGAATTGATTTTTGAAGTAGAATCTTTGGTATCCGTTTCTGTGAATTTTACTTTTAGTTCTTTGTGAATCCCTATTCCACATCTGAATTTGAGAAAGTATCTACCCCCATTCGATATATTTGTTGCCATTAAAGCTGGAGAGCAGGTTATTTGATTTGCTCCGTTTAAGTGTGTAATCAAGATTTTCCCGTAGGTAATTTACAGCGGTTAGGTAATCAAACTTCATTTCCTTTCATTGTACGGTTACCGTATCGTTAAAGTTCAAACATTTGTTTCTCTCCCATTTGCCAGCTCAGGTGTCGTCCACGTTGACCAGAAATTTTGATTGTACATTAAATCAAATCAAATCAACCCAGAATAATTAATCCTAAGCGTGTATGTGGAAACAAAAGTGGCAGAGACGGGAAATGTACTTGTAAAAAATTATTAATTTATAATTTTAATTACGACCACCACAGACAGTATCTCCTGGAAGAAAATCAAATGTTAAACGATCCAATGTTACAAAGTAAATATGTGTATACCGATGTAGCTATCACAGCCATGATACAATAAATTATTGCTCACCGAATTGCATGGCTGACTAAGACCCTTCGCCAGGGTTAACCAACCCTTTTAGGTAGAGTGCCACTATCTGATTAAATATATATATATATGCATGCTACTTTCAACTTTACCAACAAAAATATGAATTACTTATAGGCTTATTATGGGTTTTTACGCAAATAACACATTTTTTATGCAAGTCTAAGTAAAGTCGGATATTTCAAAACACGCTACCTCAAATTCCAAAATCTCGCGAGTGCACTTACTTTGGAAATCCAACGTATCTATTGTAATTCACTTCATTAAGTATATTTAAAATGAATTTCGAGGGGTATTTTGTCTAAGCCAGTCGCATTTCAATAAAATTGCCAAAAAATTTTATTTAGTAATATTTTTTCAATTTTTGGAAATTTCTCAACAAGTCTTCCAGTACCACTGCTACAACTACATCGTGGCACGTGTGCCACGGGTTAGCCACCCCTGCCCTGTGCCATTGATCCCCGAATTCTAATAGGCGAAGAACAAAATGGCAGCTAATTTCATTTTTCATTTGATTCTATCAACTCATTTGTTTGTTTGATTGTAGTAACGTGTGATTCCATAGATATCGAAAACAATATTATATTAGGTTGGCGAAAAAGAAATCCATTATTTTTTTGGTAGATGGCTGTAGTGTCGATATATCGTGAAGTATTGATCAAACAATTTCAAATTTAAGCTTGTTGTCAAGGTGACATTTCACACTAAAAAAATTCGTTTGCTATTTTTTGTTTGGTCCATTCAGTTTTGAGTTACAGGGTGTTAAAAATGGAAGTCAACAAAGAGAAAATTCGGTACATTTCACAGTTTTTCTTCGATAAAAGCGCAAGTGCAAGTCAGGCGGCTGAAATTGTGAATGGTGTTTATGGCACCGATACTGTAGCAGCTGATTACGTGCAATTTTGGTTTCATCAGTTCCATTCAGGCATTTTTTATGTTAAATATGCACCTGGCACAGGCAGCCCGTCCGTCGAAAATGTCGATAAAATCGCAGAAATAATCCAAGTTGACCGGCATGTTAGACGTAGCATCGCCCAGGAGCTAAAGATCGACCATAAAACAGTTTTAAACCATTTGTGCAAAGTTGGATTAAAAAAAAAGCTCGATGTTTGGGTGCAACACCAATTAGCACCAAAAAACATGATGGAGATAATTTCCATCTACGAAGCCTGGGCCAAGCGGAATGAAATCGACCCATTTCTTAAATGGATGGTGACTGAGGATGAGAAATGAGTCACATACGACAATATTGTGCGAAAACGATGGTGGTCAAAGTGCGGTGAAGCAGCTCAAACGGTGGCCAAACCAGGACTAACAGTCAGGAAAATTCTACTGTGTATTTGGTGGGACTGGAAAAGAATCATTTATTATAAGTTACTTCCGTATGGCCAAACACTAAATTCAGATCTCTGTTATCAGCAACTGGACCGTTTTGAAGTTAGCAATTGACCAGAAACGGCCAACAGATGAGGTGTTGTTCCATCAGGATAACACCAGGCCACGCACGTCTGTAGTGACTCGCCAGAAACTCTGGGAGCTTGGTTGGGAAATTTTAATGTATCCACCATATAGTCCGAACCTAGCACCAAACGATTACCACCTTTTTCTCGCATTGCAAAACTTCGTGAGTGATAAGAAATTAGGATCAAGAGAAGATTGTGAAAAATATTACTAGAGGTTTTCGCCAAATAAGGACCAAGACTTCAACGAGAGAGGCATTATGAAGCTACCTGTAAAATGGCAACAATTTATACAACAATTATATATTTGACCAAAATCGAACAATCCGAAACATGTTCAATAAAGTCTTGAGTGAGTGAATATTAACGTCGCACTGTTCAGCTACTCGAGAGCTTTTGGCGACGGACCACGTAATTTTAAACCATGGTCAAGTGACGTGGACGACACCTGAGCTGGCACCCCCTTTCCTAACTACCACACCAACGGGAGGACGTTTCAGCTCTCGACAGATTTAGCGTGCATCGCCGCCCTACACGGCGGATCTTTAGTGGCTGCCGCGGTCACAAATGTCTTGAATATCATGCAAAAATAATGGATTTCTTTTTCCCCGACCTAATAAGTCAATTTCCTTAATTGCAATAATATTTTTAAACCACTTGATTCTTTGTATTATAGTTTTTCATTTGATTCTATCGACAAATGTGTAAATTGTTCGATTGTATTAGCTTGATACTTTATATATAAAAAAATAGATTAGCAACATTTAATGTAAGCGTACAGAAACGTTGCTGTTGTTGCACCAAAGATCTTATTTTCACTTAAACGAGTATCTAGTTGGTGATGTGTAGATTATGTAGTTAATTTGCAGATTACCTGAGTAATTTTAGAAATGAAACGGTTTTCCGCACTTTAACTGATCACCCTAGTTAATAGACAGATTAACTGATTTCTGCACTTTAGCGTTAACATATTCGTATTTAAAAAATTCGGGGAAGCCCTCCATAAAATCAGCATTAAAAACATATAAGTTCTTGTGTGAGTAAATACTCCCGTTTTTCAGAGTCTTCTAATGTAGGGTTATATTCACAAAAAAATACCTAGATTTCCTAGATTCAATTCCTACTATTAACTCACACTCTCTACATATTTATTTATTTATTTGCTTGTTTATTTATTTGGTGGAATTTTCAATCGTTAATAAAATACATGCGCTCAATTGAGCTGAAATTTTATATACGCGATTATTTTGGATGACAATACAATAATTTAATTATAATTAATAAAAATTAATTGATTAAAACTAATTATTTAAAGAATTACAAATACAGCCCCGTCGGCGACTTAGCGATCATTTTAAGGACTTGTGTCAAAACTTTAAAAGATTTTTTTTTCTCCTGTTTTAAAGTATTCCGTTGAACTGAAATTTTATATACACGATTGTTTTGGATGACAATACGATACTTTAAGGATACTTTACTTCTTTGTTGATCTAAGTAGGAATTGACTCAATTTTTTTATATTACTTGTTTCAGTTTAATTCAATCACTACCTCTAAATTTGAAAGTAAATTCCTAAAATATTTTAAACAAATCCGTCTGATAAACAATGTCATTTTTGAATATATATAATCAAGCTTTCGCTCATTTTTTTGTATCTGTTTTTAAAGTAGTCATTCCATCACTGAATCAAAACAGATGTAAAAGGCGATTCTGGCAAATATGTTTTAAGAAGCAACGAACTTCTGTATGAATCAGCAGGCAATTTTAATTTTCAACATTTTCATTACTAATTTGACTAAGAAAGTAATGAGTGCTTGTACCTTTCTGCTGTTGTTACTAATGCTTCCCGTTCGGCGGTATCAAATCGAGGTCCACGAAATTCATCAAGGCGATAAACTAAATTCCGTCACGTCAGCCGCAGTTTTCTCCACCCTGCAAATGACAATACATTCTGGCTTCGTTCTACCTCACTTTTGAGGGAGAACACCCGAGGGGTGGTCTGGGATCTCCCACCTACCTCTCGAAAGAGCTTCCGGCTCTCCTGATACTTAGAGTGCCTCCATACCGCAAAGGCACCTTACATTTACAAACATCGATGCCTTCTTCCCGGAATTTGGACCCTGGTCCTACGGCATAGAAGTCAGCATCACTAACCACTATACCATCGGGACGACTTCTGCTCTTGACTGTTGTAACAACGTAATAGTACGACGTATATATATATATATATATATATATATATATATATGCTAGTGTTCATTCAGATGTTTTGCTACCAAATGCTCACGATAAATAACGCAACATACAAGAAGTACATTTGATACTGCATGTTTCAAATGTGCCATGAAACCTTTATCACACTCGTCATTTTTGGACCGCCAATGATGTTATGGATGATGGCGCGGTCAATCATCCGTACCTTCTGATAAAATAATGTTGGAAATTTAGGGGGAGGGAGAAAAGCAGCCAATGACTCCAATTATTTGAATAATAATAGATTTATTAATGAACAAGGACGAAGAAATGACTGCATGAAGACAATCGACATATATACTCAAAAAAATATAGCAGATTATTTACAGCTCTGAAACATCTTTCTGAAGCAGTTCCTCCAGTAGGAACTCAAACAGATAAATCCTGTCTTATCGCAATCAACGCACAAGTAGATTCTGTTCTTGATTGATTCGACCTTTGTCTCACAGATCCCTTATATCCTTTTCATGGAAATCTACAGAATGATCAATTCCAGAAACTTTTCTATAGTTCCTTGGCAAAATCATTTTCGCCAAATTTGTCGCAAAGATGATAAAGTTGCCAGTATGGTAACCCTGCTCTGTTTGTCATAATCTTAATTTTTCAAGCTCACACAGGAAAGCGAATTTTGCCTGTAAAACATGCTGTCCCACATGCTTGTATCACTGTAGGGAAAACAATATAAGTGGCATGTTTCATGCTTACGAATAAGACTTTTTTTTTAAAAAAAACAACAACTTGTTTATGGTAATAAATATCGATTCTCTCTATATACAGGTTTCAAAATTTCTAGCGAATAATAAATCTTGACAAATAACTTCTTCTTTTATGAATCGGAAGTCTAGCAAGAGTAGTGCCTAGTTATTTAGTAGAGTAGATTCATCGATTTGGATGGAAAAGTTTAAGTTATGCAGTAGTTGTATAAAAATATTTCAACGTCTCCAACCGAGGTCTGCGCTTTGAAATGGATTATTTTAGAAGAATTATTTCCTTTTCTAATAGTATCTTATGAATAGTTTTCATTACCTTCATGATTACTGATAAAACTTGATTATATCAAATGTGTGTGGTTTTTCCACTTTTTGTTGCGATTAATAATAAAATATTTTGTGGTTCATGTAGAGAGTCCATTGTCTTGTTTCGAAGATGACAGAAAATAGCCTGAAATACACTTGGTTTGTTTTAGCTATTTCTTTTCCAAATTTTGGAAATGGGATAAGTCTTTCTCCTTTTTTTTTTCCCCATTCATTTTGTTCAAATACTGTTGGTAGTCTAGAAACTTTATTTGAAAAACCTTTCGGAAAATTAGACGCATGGATAATTTTTGTTTTGTAGAAGTATGAGAAAATCCATTTTCAAATACACAACACTGTTTTGCCGGCGTTTCTTTTTAGATTCAGGCGTTTTTGAAACATAAAATTCCACGGTTTAAATGAATTGAGTTTTCAAAAGTTTTAGAGAGAGAGAGAGGGGGGGGCAGTTATAAAATAATTACTATAATGAATTCTCACAAAAATAGATTATTTATGCTGCGAAATTATACACACCAAAGATTGAAATATTACTTGTAGGGAAATTAAACTGTTATGAATTATTTGGATATTTTTTAAAGAAGAAAAATATATATCGTCGAAAAATATGCTGACTGCATTTTTATTAAATATGGAGAATACGAAAGTTTTATCTACTTCCTTTGTATTTGTAGTACTTATGTATTGTTTTATTTTTAACGTTGTCTAGTTTTTTAACACTTATTTTTTAGTACGAATATATATATATATACACACACACATATATATATATATATATATATATATATATATATGTATATGTATATGTATATATATATTTGAATCCGTGATCGGTTAACTGTATTTTGAGTTGCAGCGACTGGCCAGAGCGTTTTTTTTTTTTTTTTCATTTTTAACCTCTTCAGTCCTAATTATCTTTTGGAGAAGTTAGACGGCATACGTTCTTCTCTGTTCTTGAGTTTTCATTCGAATATATGTATTAGGGTCGCCCTAATGAAGGTGGCAGTACTGTCGGTTTGATAAATGGTTTAACGGTATTAATATAAATTAACAATACCAAGGAAAGAAGTAATACAAACAGATGGTATAGACAAAGTCACCTTGTGGATTGTGTGTGAATCAAGTGTCCCAGCGTTCCACAACATGATAGATACCCTGGATAAAGAAGCTCCGGTGTTGGTTGTGGAACAAATTTTCAACAGCAGATTGGACCTCATTATCGTTGTGTAACCGCCGTCCCTTCAGAGCTTTCTGGAGTGGACTGAAGATGTGTTATTCCTACGGCGAGAAGTCCAGACTGTAAGGAGAATGTTCAAGAACCTCCCAGCGGAATTGACGTACCAATGTTTGGCACGCCATAGTCACATGAGGACGAGCATTATCATGCAAGATGATAACCCTGCCGGACAGCATTCCACGTCAGTGGTTCTTGATATTCTTTCTCAGTTCATGCAATGGGGCACTGTAAGTGGCAGCATTAACGGTCGTATCGTTTGGAGGCATCCATAAAGCGAACGATGCCTTTTAATGGGCTCCCACGCTATAACACATGCATCTGGTGGAATCTGACGATATCGCATGCATTCACATCACTATGCGCCCTCTGTAGGGGCGTGCGCAATCATCTTTCTCTTCCAGTTGCAGAATTGTTACAGCAAAGCCACTTTAATTTGGGCAATCCTTATATATAACAAATTTAGGAGTAATAAGCATTAATTGTTTTTCCTTCATGGTTATTTACTTTAGAGACCGCAGTCGCCGATTGCTAATGATTACGAGCTAGTGACCAGCGTTGTCGAGTAGCGAGTTCGAAACCTAGAGTCTCTGAAGACCCACCGTGTAAAGGGTTAATGCATGTTAAATTTGTAAAGGCTCAAGGTTCTTTCGTTGACGTGGTATTGAAGTTTAGAGAAAGGTGTCGTCACGTGACTGATTTCAAATGTAAGGCGCTCTTCGTCAACAACCCTCGTGTCACTTCACAGTGTGACGTAAATTTAAATCAAATTAAATATTTATTGTAGTACTGATTTTATAAAAGAGCATTGAGTTCAGTGGGGTACACAAGAGTAGGGTTGGGAGGCTCAAACTCCATTCTTAGGCCAACAAATTTTAAATTTTTAGTGTAGAGGTTACGTTTCGTCACTTTCGTCTGTATCAGCGGTTCTTAAATCGCAGACCCCAAGGTCCCCAGCGTTTTTCTAGAGAGTCAGCGAAGGTCTTTCATTTAATGTTAAGATTTCCCATCTTTTACAGACATAAAAAGGCATATGGAAAATTGGAAATAATACATTTTTAATTAATTGTAATTGTAGCAATAAAATTTTAATTAATGCAGTTAAGTATATTACTTATTTATTTGAAATTAGTATTTTGTAATTAGATATTTATTGTCAGTTGCGCAACAGCCAATGAGAGCCAAGGCCTACTGTGCCCATTTCAGTATACGTGACCTTGGGCCCTGAGGTGCAAGAGCAGATGTTCCGGTCAGATGGTCAGTCTGGCACGAAATACCCAGTGTCAAGTTCCCAAGCAAGATTGGTACTCATTTATCGACCCACTGAAGGGATAAAAGACTTAGTCGACCTTGCGCAGCCCAGGGTTGTGGAAGCACGATGCACTGGGCTTCTTGTTTACTGTTTACTTGAAGGAAAAAAAGAAGTGTTAAAAAGTCTATATAAGTAGCAGATGCAGCATCATTGAGGAATCTTCAAATCATTCAGCCATGTGTTGAGAGTAAAAGAAGGGTGTTTCGCGACATCAAGGTGATACATAAAGGGGGCTCCGCCGTGATCGAAAGTTTAAGAACCGCTGGTCTATATGTTTTTTAGAATATAAATCTCTACTATGAAAGAAGTCCGTATACGCCACTGATTGAGCTACAGTTATAAGGAGACTACAGGACCACACTTTAGCCTGTTAGTTATGATAACATTTTCAAATAATGGTCAAATCGGTTTCATTAGACTTTTGTGTGGAATGATGAGGACCGTTGTTTCCTAAATCGGTTGAAGACGTAAGTTCTCGCATGATATAGATGTTTGGAGAGTGAAGTAGTAGCTCTAGCGTATTTTTTGACGTCTTTGATTATGGATTAGAATTACTAGGTTCAACTTCAAGAGATCTAGAGCAGAGCTTTCCAAGCATACTTTAAAAGATTGCACAAGGAGAAAAAAATTATAATCCAAGATTCTATAATACGCACAAAAAGGCCAATGAAAGAAAAAAATAAATAAAATAATTTAATAATGATAAAATTAAATAATGTTACAGAGAAAGGTCTAGAAACTCCTGGTTAGTAGTTACTCATACTTTTTGTTATCACGCACTTGGGTACCTCCATTAGTAAATGGAAAAAGAAAATTCTCGAAAAAGAAATTATTATTTAAGCTCCAAATAATCCCCCAAAAAATTATCCTGTCAGAAGAAATCGTTTTTATTCTATAGAGCAGGGGGAGGGGGTTAACTTTACCAGGCTACTGGCTACTTGTAATGTTTTTAAGGAGTTGCTGTCCTCCCAGAGGCGTAGGTGTAGCTATTCTGTATTAAGATTGTATTGTATTAATTTTCGACATAGTATCTCTTCTTTTAAAATATGACAGATTACTATTTTTACTACAAAAACGCAAGTAACAGAAACTATTAGCGACTGCTATACCGTATTGCGTGGATGCATCCAATGCCGCGAGCAGAGATTATACGTGAACCGATGAATTTGAAACCGACTTATGTATTTGTATTTACTTGCTGCCGATCCCGCATCATCGCAGGACATGACATGAATTCGAGAACCCAATCCCATAAAAGTGCAAGGTGTGGGATGATGTCACAATAGCCAATTCCGTGCTGTCGTGGGAAGAGCTAATTATCAACATTTATTCCCCCTTCAATCGGGGTGTGGAAAAAAATTCATTCTTTACGGTTGTAATCACATTGACCGTTTTTCAATTCCTACTATTAGCTCACACTCTCTATTTATTTATTTATGTATCTTGGTGAAATTTTCAATCGTTAATAAAATACATTTTAAAGCGCTCAATTGAGCTGAAATTTTATATACATGATTATTTTGGATGACAGTACAGTAATTTAGTTATAATTAATAAAAATTAAATGATTAAAAACGAATTATTTAAAGAATTACAAATACAGCCACGCTGGCATCATTTTTGGCGACTTGTGTCAAAACTTGAAAAGGTTTTTTTTCTCACGTTTTTAAGCATTCAGTTGAACTGAAATTTTATATACATGATTGTTTTGGATGAGAATACGATACTTTAATGATAATCAATGAAAATTAATTCTCCCTTAATGTTGCGATTCTGTCATATGTGTATACATATTTATATTAATTGTAACTATTTAATAAAAAGTAGCTAAAATAAAATTTTACTTTGTTGATCTAAGTAGGAATTGACTTAATTTTTTTTTATATTCCTTCTCTCTCTCTCTCTCTTTTCCCATACAGTGGCAATGAACATATTAAGCACCATCCATCGCTTTCAAAGAAGGTATATGTCTGTGTCTATACATTCATGTAATCTTGCTAAATCATGGCAAATTCATGGAATTTGCTCAAGTAAACACACACACACACACACAGTCGCGTCGATTGTGAAAAGCCAATTCTCCAATTCATAAATATGTTTCTTTTAGTATGCGCGTCTTAGGTCTTAGCACAGTTGGTCACCTTAAAATGTCTTGGTGGTCTATCGGTTGATTGCAATCGACTTAATGTTCCTCTCTGCTATAGTGCGTAATCGGTATCGTGTATGTTATTGATTTGATTTGATTTGATTTCGATTTACGTCGCACTCCGGTGCAACGCAAGGGCTAATGGCGACGGACCTCGTAATTTTGAACCACAATCAAGTGACGATGACGACACTAAGATACCTCCTTTAAACTTCCTCACCTATACGAACAGGTGGACTTTGAGCTTCGACAGGTTTAATGTGCATCAGCCACTCTAGACAGTGAGTCTTCAGCGGCACATAGTTTCGAATCCGCTACTTGACAACGCCGGCCACGAGTTTAGGACTATGACCACTTGGCTACCGCAACCCCCTTAGTGTTATTGAACCTCATTTTTTCCATGAGTACAGGCGTCCATCGTATAACAAGGTTAATTCGTACCGTGCTGTATCGAAACCGCGTTATACGAGATTGTTTTATTTATTTTAGTTGTTAGTTAGTTGTTATTAAATTAATTATGTTTGCACATAATATAAATCAGGGCAATATGTGTACTCTGTTGTTTCGAAACCGTGTTATACGAAACTTCTTATTTTAATTTTTTGCAGCAGCGCTTGATGATTACATCATTCACTGGAACGAAAACACTCCGCGCAAACACGAACTATAAACTTTGAAATAATATAAATCAAGTCAATGTGTACCGTGTGTTGTATCGAAATCAAGTCTTAAGCAGAAAAATTTTATAATAGCTGAAATTTCGTTCTAATAGAAGAAGTAGTCTAACTTCAAGTTTTTAATTAAAAGCGAAAAATATGAAATACAAAAATTAAAAATAAAAGTATGTTAATTTTTTTTTATTATTATTATAAAATAAATAGAAACGGGGCTTATTAAGATCATAAAATCAATTTCCATCATCCCTCTTTTCAGAAATTTCAGCTAATCAATTCTTTTTCTCAAAGTTGTTTGAGAGAAACTCCTCTTCACTAGTTATTTATCCATTATTACAAAAATTATCTGATGTAGTTGCAATTACCTGTCTGTTTCGATCTAGCAATTCTTTCAGAATTTCTCTACAGGAAGCTAAAGATCTTTGCAATTTGCTTTTAAATTATCCGCCACGTACTTATTGAAAAGTCTTTTTTGACAAAAAAATTTTCATTTAATTTTATAAAAATTAATTTAAGATTTGTGCTGTGTAATGTTGAATCCTTGTTTTATAAGTATTGTGCTATACGAGGGATGCCTGTACCTGTAAGTAGTAGAGGCTTCTGGCTGAGCAGAGCAATACTTTAAAGTTCTTCGAGGAATGATATTTTAATTTTCTCACAGATTCGATTTATATAGATTTTTTTAACTCTTATTTTACAATTTCCTTTTGAATATTCAATCTTCGATGTTAATTCTTTCGAAGAATTAAAAAAATCTTCGATGATATTTTTTTCCTACTCTATCTCGTACAGAGGGTGAACACAAATGAAGGACCCGATTTCAAAAAATCATATTTTCGAAAGTACTGCATATTTTAAAATACGTAATACATGAATTTAAAGAGGAATATACCAAGTATTTTTGCATCTATGATCAATAACACATTCAAGATCTCTGTGATTAAAATCCACATGTGGCGAAAATGACAGAGAAAAGATTTTGCATATTAGAATATGCGTGTTTTTTTTTTTTTTTTTTTTTTTTTGTCTTTCAGTTATTTCGGTGCTACGGGTATATAGAAATCACTACGGAAAAGAAGCACAAATCAGCAAGAGCATTCTGCGATGGTGTCATCAATTTAAGAAAACAGGTTGCTTGGGTAAAAAGAAAAGCAGTGGCCGGCCAAGCGTCTCGGAAGAAGCAGTGGAAAGGGTGAGGCAGAGTTGTGGTCTAAGTCCACGGAAGTCCTCGAGAGTTGTTGCATGTGAATTTGGAATGCCCCAGAAAATAGTATGGAAACTTTTAGGAGAAAAATTAAATTTCAAGCCGTATCATTTGTAACTGACACATCAAACAACAACGGACAAGTAAGCATTTGGGAAGTATTACAAACCATTGGTAGTAGTATGCTACAAAATTTATGGAACGAACTGTATTACAGATTGGACTTATACCGTGTACAGGTGGGCCACACATCGGGCATTAGTAACAGAAAATAAACTTGGTATATATCACTTTACGTTCATATATTGTAATTGAAATATGTGCAGTAGTTTCAATAATATGACTTTTTAAAATCATATACATCATTTATACTTATCTTGTATATAAAATACTTAGCAAACACTTTTTTCAAGTAATTAATTCCTTATGTGTACAATCATCTCTCCCTCCGTCCTTATTTCAAAGTTCAGACGATAAGTAACAATAAATATCTTTCTTTCAACAGAGAATGAATACATCCTTTACAAATAAATTGCCTTGGTGTTTTTTGTTGTAATGCAACAGAGATCCTTATTTATTGTATTGAGAGTATCTTTTTTTTTTTAATCATAGAAAATAAATATAAAGCTTCAAGTCACACACACACACATATTAAGTGTTTATTGGGTGGATCTCGCGGTTACAGGGAGAAAAAAATTATTATTAATTGGAATACCCCTGTGTGAAAAAAAATATTCTATGATATGAAGATTAAGAGAAAAATAAGAAACAAAAATAATTTAAAAAATTAACATTGCCACAAAAAAGATGGGAAAAAAGACTTAATTTTATATATAGTTTGATGATTTTATACCCAAAATAAAGTTATTTATCCACAATATAAGTAATCAGAAGCGATGCTTATTGAGAAGTCTGTGCTGTGTGTATGAGTTGTGAGTAGTACAATGTGTATTGCCAAGACCGGTCCTGTGATATCGGCTGCTCGCATGCAAAGACCTAATGTACCGCCCTTCTAGAGAGTTTTTCATAGTTTGACTAATACTTAACGTTGACGTTGTAAACTCATCTTCCTGTATAAGAGTAAAAAGTAAAAGGTTAATAAAAATGCTAATAGACACAAAAAAATCTCTTCTTTCCTCTACTTTGTTTTTCTAAGTTGTAAGGCTATTATTAAATTGAAAATTTTTAATTTCCCCGAATGCATATAGAATTTAAATATTCATCTGTGCCTAAGATAATACTAAATACATTAGACATTTTCATAAAGCAACTTGCGCACAAATCATTTTTTGAGACGTCTTTGTCAAACATCCACAATGCCGCAGATAAGCAAAAAAAATTTTCTATTGCGGCATTTCCGCGAATGTTTCTATGAAATGAAGGATGTGTGCAAAGAGTAGACCTTAATGGACAATAGACCAACACACTGTGCACTAACATTCTATTTTTCTTAAACTATGCAGTGCTGTCTCTAAGTCGGGACTTATTTGTATTTTTCAATAACTATTTAAAATCCTGCACAAAAATTTATTCGATGTTATAAATTTCATTTTGAGAGATTCGAAAAACATTTTGCTTGGTTGATAGAACTATATGCGGCCTGCGACCGCATCTTGTTTTAACCGCTTGCGTGCGGTGCACGCGCTGCACACCTGCTAGGATCGGCCCTGTGTATTGCCATATTTCATAATCCCAGAGCTCTCTCCCCGTACCGTCGAATCAGTCGGATTCAAGCTTTTTTCCGGCTTCAACTTTATCATGTAACGTCATTTCGTTAGAAGAATTTTTTTAAAAATTAATACTATAGAAGCGGTTAAATGTAATTGAGGTTTTTTTCTTATAACTATTTAATATTTGTTTTTTGAAAGCAATAAGTGTTACTAAGTACTAAAATAGTTGTTTTTCCGTAATGAAATTGCTTTGACTTTTTACCATATAATGTAGTATTAAAAAAATGTAAGTCAATTTCTACGTAGGTCAACAAACAAATATTTTATTTAATTACTTTTTAGTAAATAATTACAATTAATATGAATGTGTATACATATTCAATTCTGGCTTATGTATATATTACCAATATTAAGTGGCAAAATAGAAAGCGATTTTCCTTTCTATATACACTGGTGTGCAAAAATTAAGGACGAAGTCGAAAAATTAGCATATCAGCTGAACGAAGAGGCAGAGCGGACAGAAAGACCAATCAGGAGATTAAGTAAGGTGATGTACGGTAGCACATGCGCAGATATGCAGGTAGACGTAATGGGGGAGTGTCTGAGTAGTATAAAGCATGTTGTCGGTGTAAGATCAGTATTTCTGGCAAAGAGATTGCACGCCGTATAGCAGTTAAAATCACACCGAGTTGCTGCCTCAGCGAGAAATGGCGAATAATCAATCTGTTAGACGACATCTGGATGCTTTTACCCGAGGTCGAATCATTGGGAAGTTGGAGGAAGGCCGCAGTGTGACAAGTGTGGCTGCAGAGTTCGGAATTGCTCACAGCATCGTTTCACGACTTTGGAGACAATTTCAAACTACAGGAACAGCTTATCCGGGGGTTCAGTAGTGGTCGTCCACGAGGAACCACACCCGCAGATGACCGGTACATTGTCTTACAGGCCAGAAGAAACAGGCGGCAGACAGCGGGAGAAATCGCTAGACACACGACACAGGCGACTGGACGACTGATATCGCGTTTTACCGTGGCCAGAAGACTGCACGGTGGTGGTCTGTTTGCACGACGCCCTGTACGGTGTGTACCTTTAACGCCTGCCCATCCGGAGAAGGCGTTCTCTGTGGTGCCGGGAACACCGGAATTGAGAGATAATGAATGGGGACGAGTACTCTTTACAGATGAGAGCAGATTCAGTTTGAGTAGCGATTCTCATCGCATACTCATCTGGAGAGAGCGGGAAGCCGCAATCATCTCTCGAACATCATTGAAAGGGACAGGTATGGAGGTCACGGTGTTCTCGTTTGGGGAGGTATCATGCTTGGTAGTCGTACAGACCTTCACATCTTCAACGCAGGTTCAGTCAACGGGACCCGTTATTGTAACGAGATTCTTCTTCCATATGTGCGTCTTTTTAGAGGCGCTATGGGTCTGCAGTTCCTTTTCATGGATGACAATGCACCATGTCATCGCACAGTAGCTGCCGAACAGCTCTTAGAGAGTGAGGATATTGAACGTATGGATTGGCCGGCACGATCTCGGATCTCAATCCCATCGAGCATGTATGGGATTTTCTAGGCAGACGCTTGGCAGCTCGTACCTTACCACCAGTAACGATTCGGGAGCTTCGATTGGCGCTGCAAGACGAATGGGCAGCAATGCCTCAACAACTCATTGACACCCTCATTCTCAGCATGGGCAGACGCTGTGAAACCTGCCTAGCAGTCAGGGGAGATCATATCCCCTACTAAAGACCGGATGTTTCTTGCTGGACACCCATCACAGGGATGTTTCGGCCTTCAGTCGCATTGCGCTCCATGCTACTTTTTCAATCAAGCTTCTTTTTATCCCTCTGATTTCTCTTTTAGTAAGTGTTGCTTACATTACACATGTCCTTACGTATTGGGGATCTTACGGTATTAAATGTATTGATTTGGAAAGCTTTTGTACAAAGTTATATTGAAAAAACCGTCTCGTCCTTAATTTTTGCCCACCAGTGTATGGTGTTGGACTTCTCTTTTTTTTAATTCCTACTATTAGCTCACACTCTTTATATATTTATTTATTTATCTTGGTGGAATTTTCAATAGTTCATAAAATCCATTTTGAAGCACTCAATTGAGCTGAAATTTTATACACATGATTATTTTGGATGGCAATACAATAATTTAATTATAATTAATAAAAATTAATTGATTAAAACTAATTATTTGAAGAATTACAAATACAGCCACGCTGGCATCATTTTTGGCGACTTGTGACAAAACTTTAAAAGATTTTTTTTCTCACGTTTTAAATCATTCAGTTGAACTAAAATTTAAAAACACGGTTGTTTTGGATGACAATACGATACTTTAATGAAAATTAATAAAAACTAATTACCACTTAATGTTATGATTCTGTCATATGTATATACATATTTATATTAATTGTAACTATTTAATAAAAAGTAGTTAAAATAAAATGTTTCTTTGTTGATCTGAGGAGGAATTAACTTAAATTTTTTTTTATATTACTTGTTTTTTTTATGTTTCTATTTATTCATTTATAAATCGCATTCTCAGAAATTAGGTCATCCCAGGCAGGATTCGAACCCATGACTTTTGAATTAGAAGTTCAACTCGCTATCCATTGCGCTACAGGGACACAACGAGCGATTTTCCTTTTTATATAGGGTGTTATACTATTATTTTTGTTTGTTACTATTTATTCATTAATTAAATTGAATTAATGAATTAATATATATTTGAAAAAACTGTATCAACATCAAGTGTCATCCACTACAAGTTTAAAAAAATGTATTTGAACTTGTTGAATAGAAAGTATTTTATTAATGATTGAAAATTTGAACCAGATATATGTAGGGAGAGTGTGAATTAATAGTATGAATTAAAAAAAGTGCAAAAACATAAACTACATTCCCATTGTGACACTACTTAACATAAAAATTAGTTATTTTATTTTATGTTTCCCTTTACTACAGAACACTTTTTCCGTATAGGTAGGTTTTAAAAATAAAAAAAAAAAAAAAAAAAAAAAAAAAAATTGCGCGATCCATCCTAATATATATAAAGAAATATTTTATTCGATTTGGAATTTTTGAAAATAAATAAAATCTTAATTTATAATGTTGCATTTAAAATAGAGCATTTTTTCAAAAATTTATTTTTAAACAATTTTTAAAGCAATTATACCTTTATTTAAATAATTGTGAACAAAATTATTTTGAAAGATCCATTCTACGAAGTGATAGAAAGATGAAGGCAATAAAAAGAGTCGCTGAAGAAATATTTTATTTCTACAGGTTTGACTTCGAATGGTTTTATGCTTTTTGTTGACAGATCACTCACCGTTAAAAAAAGAACACTCGCACAGTTAGTTGCTGAGTATTATGTTTTAAAAGAATGCCTCCCCTCCCTCTCACCAACCAATTTGTGGAACGTGTTTCCTCTGGTTGCATTAAGGCCGCAAGATCGCCTGTCTCGATAAAGTTGCACTTAATCGTCCGTACTAAAACAGGTTTAGTGGGAGATCGTGATTTTACCTCACATTCGAAATGTCTCGGGCCCCAAAAATGTCACTTGGTACAATCGTTTCGTTGCAAAATAGGGACGTTTATGCAAAATTCGTGTCATCAAAACAAAAAAAAAAGACAAAAATTGAACGTTTTCCTAAAGCATACTTGTTCTATTCTGTCCTAAAAAATGATGGAATTATCTTTTTAATATTCTTTTATTTGTTTTCGTTTTAAAACAAAGAACTTAATATCAGTTTCTCTGCATGTGTAATTTTCAAATATTTGAGTTTCTTCAAAATATGATATGAAATTAATAAGATACGACTGGGGAATTGATACGATACACCACACACACACACAATACGATTGGAGTTGATACGATACGATTTTAAATGAATACTTTACGCACACCGGCGCACATAAGAGGGGAGGGGGTCCTCGAGTCCGGACCTCCCCTCAAAGCCCCTGATTTTTTTTGATTGATTATAATCCTATGTCTGTAGTATGTAAAATTTAATTATTTGTTATTAATAATTAATTTTATTAATTAATGCTAATTATTTGTTCAATAATTAATTTCTCTCTTACTGCTTTTTCCGAAAAATCAACAAAATTAAAAGAATATGTTGGGTGGCGTATTGGAGCATGATACGAGAATGGTGGACTTCTGAACCTGGACATCCCTTGAAAAATTCCTGTGAGCACCACTGCATATAATTTTATGCATATAAAATTATATGCAGTAAAAGTAATGTAGTATAATTTTATGCATATAATTTTTTCTTACCGCAATAGTGAAATAATATTCATTGAAATATTACAAAAAATTTATGCATTTTTTTCATTTAGGTCCCGATTTTTCGAAATTACTTCATTTGTTTGTCCAAATGTATTACAAGGAACTTTTTTATTTTATAGAATATTTTTTCCAGCAATAAAATATGAGTTCACTTGTAAAGAAATAGTCAAGGTGAATCTTGTAGTATTAATGTTGATTCTTTGAAAAAATAAAACTGGGGAAGTAAATGAAAAGAGCATTGGGAAAAACTTGGACATATTCCTTTCAGAAGAGGTAGCCGGCGTGTCGGGAGTTCATGTCTTGGCACCGCTGAAGACCTGCCGTGTAAAGGGAGGTTGAGCTGAAAGGCCTCCCATTGATACGAGTGGGGTAGTTTGTTTAGGGGAGGAGATGCCAGTTCAGGTGTCATACATGTCACTTGACCATGGTTCAAAATAACGAGGTGCGTCGTTATCTAAATAGCCGTCGAGCTACTAGTCCTCTCGTGAAGTTGATGGAAGGGGAAGAGATGTGGAAGGTCCCTGACCACCTCCAAGGTGTTCTCCCTCAAAATTGGTGTGGAACCGAGCCAAATCGTACTGTCACCTACGTGGTGCTCAAGGCTAAGGCTGACGACAGGCGTAAATCTAACCCTTTGTCGCGATGAATTCCGTGGGCCTCGATCTGACACCGTCAGACAGGTGAAAGTAGCAACAACAGACCTATCAGAAAGTTTTTAATTTCGCAAAACATTGAAGGAAAAAAGAACAAATAGAAAAAAAATATTGGAAATTTAAATAGATATTTTGAAACAAATTAAATATTTACCTAGATACATTTTGTGTTGGTTTTGTAACGTTGGCAGGTTATAAAAAAGGTTTGCAGTATAATATGGCGTGTATAAATCGCACAAAAAATGAGATCAACATTTATGGGCGCGCGATGTACGCCAGATATAAAAACCTCAATTTTAAAACAAAAGAAAATATGAGCATAAAAAAGTTAGATTTCGATATGTTTCTAAATACTGTTTGTTTAAAGCCGGGTGGGCATTAAGTCGAGCGCAATCGACCGGTGGACCGCCGAGACATTTTGGGGTGACCGCCTTCATGAAGCCCTAAGACGCGCATACAAAAAGTGGAACTGATTGGATTTTTAACACTTACAAAAACAAGTTAAAGCTATTATTTTCCCAGTTTTTGAAGAAAGAACTATGTACAAAAATTCAAAAACACTTCTGAAGAGTTGTTTAAAAAAAAGGAAGTACATTAAACAAAGAGAAATATTATGATGAAATAATAAAACTTCACTCCGAATTTTTGAGAAACGTTTTCAAGAACTTACTAGATAAGAACTACATTAATGTGTTACTCATTTGACGATGTTGATGTGGAAGAAATAACTAAAAATACATATTATACATTCTCTTTATCTCTTGAGGAAAACGAAGCTCTCCTTCAAAATAACATAATTTTAAAAGCACATATTTCAGAATCTAAGAATAACTTTTGGAATCTAATGGACGATGTAAAATATATCGATCTATTCAAGATTGGCAGACAGTAGGCAGAATAAATCTTCTACTGACTATAACTACGAAAATTAACTTTAGATGAAAATAATTTATTTTTTTAACATGCTTTGCATTGTTTGATAATAAAGGCAGCTTTTGATATTAGTATATTTGTGGCTATTATTATTATGTTTGTATCTTCGTCTTGGTTTAAACGTGGCTTTAATAGTGTAAATATCGTTTTATTGTAGTTAAGTATGGAAGTGCATATTCCATATTTATCATTAAGTTACAATAAATATTGTAGACCTTTTTTTGTTTTTTACTCGCCACACTTACATCACTGAGTGGACAACAGTCCCTTGGAAATATTAGAAATCACCCCTACCCTGAAAAATCGGCCCATTCCTGATTTAAAGGAACGACGCACCCATGAACTTTTATTATTGCATAACATGAAAAAATCGTCCTACTCATCTTCCAGTTTAGCTTCAGGCATATTATCGAATTCTGTTTCATATTTTCACTATCACTTCTATTCTGCTCCAGAAGAATGGTCTTCCGTTCCATCTGAATTGTTAGATATACTACATTTTTTTTCAAAGGATTTTTTAAATGTGTCACAGATTTAATCTAATTTCATCCTTTAATATTCCATTTACAAACCAGTTATAGACTTCAAAATATTAAAGTACTGCACATGTACGTTTCAGATTTCTTCCTAAAAAAAGTGCACGTTATATGGCAAATATACATAAAACCTAAAAAATGTAGTTTGAAAGTATAAGTGCGCGTTATACACACACACACACACAGATATATACATACATATATATATATATATATATATATATATATATATATATATATATATATATATATATATATATATATACTCAGGAACATTGAAAATAGAAACCGAAGAAGAAAGCATCGGATTGAAATGAAATTTAATACACATAATGACACAGATGAGAGATTCACTTGATCTCAAAAACAAGACAATTAAACGAATACAGGGTATGCAATGACACAAAAACTGGGCAACTTCCATAGTGCGTTGGACCACCTCCAGCTGCAATACATGCCGCCACACGGTCCGGCATTCAGTTGATTAGACACTTTATGTTGTCCTGAGGCAGATGGGCCCACAAATCTTGAACAGCCAACTTTAAATCATGTACAGAGTAACACGATAGCATCTTCTGTTTTAGCTGATCCCACACGTGCTCTACAGGGGACAAATCGGGGGAGTGGACCGGCCATGGAAGAGTCTGAAAATGACGTAGGAAGTCTTGAGCAACTCTTGCTGTATACGGACGAGCATTATCTTGCTGGAAAATTGCCCTTGAGAGACCATTTAGGAAAGGTCCTACATGGGGTCGAAGAATATCATCAACGTAACGTTTGCCCCTTTAAGGTTCCACGCATCACAATTAAAGTGAACCGGCTATCGTAGGTTATGGACCCCCAGGCCATTACATCAGCTGTGCGGGCAGTGTGACGTAGAACAGTGTGGGGGGAATTGTACCGCTCACCAGGGTGCCTCCACACCCATACACGTTTATCATCTGTCCCCAAAACAAACCGGGATTCATCCCTAAACACAACCTTTTGCCAATCTGTGATATTCCACATTAATCTGGCTTGGCATCACTGTAGACGCAGTTGCCGATGTTTTGGTGTTAAAGGGAGTGCACGGAAAGGGCACTTGGATTTAAGATTTGCTTCTGCAAGGTGTCTGGAAATTGTTTGTGGAACAATTGCTACACCTACGTCTGCTCGTATCGTTGAACGAGTCACTGTGGGGTCCACAAGTGCTTGCCGCACGATCCTTCGATCATCTCTCCTCGTGGTCTTCCTGGTCGCTCCAGACCCGGTTTTCCGCGCGTGGGTACCTTCTCGTGTCCACTGCTCCCAACAATTTCCAACGGCACACTCCAAACGGTCCACCTGGCCAGCAACACGGCGCGTCGACCAGCCTGCAGTTTTCATCCCGATGATCAGGCCTCTCTGAAACTCACTTAACTGTAAGAAATGTCTTCTAGCACGTTTACCTGGCATGTTTCGCTTACCAAAGTCTTCCTACAATCGGCGGGTAATCGTCACGTTTATGAATCTTCGAATTTGCGCTGGCTTATATAGCACCCTCTTCCTGATTGTAGCGCCACCTCGGCGTGTATGAGCATGCGTATTGGCACAAAACTTGGATCATTTGCATATCACATTACGCTGTACTTATTTGCAAAGTTTCGCGATTGTACTTAGCTTCCTTCTTGGGTCGCTATTTCAATGTTCCTGAGTGTATATATATATATATATATATATATATATATATATATATATATATATATATATATATATATATATATATACTCCAGAATATACAGTAAGAAGTTTACTAAAGAAAATTATGCCTCAAATAATATTCAACCATTGCATGATACAATAGACAAATTCTTGTTTAGCCAGTTAATTGTGATTAACGAGTATACTCGTCACGGAGAAACTGCAAGATTTTATATATTGATGACCATACTCGTCATACATAAAAGAAAAACAAAACATATTCAAAAAGTTTGTTCAGAATATTTTTAAGCCTTGCGGAATAAAATTTTTAAAAAATATGAAAAATTTAAAATTATATATACCTCACTCCCCGTAAGCACTGGCTGAAACAGCGTATGTGTTCGCATAACGAATTTATTTAGGTGCGATGATAATTTTTTTTAGATGTTAGCCTAAAAGGAGCCAAGGTAAAAATCAGAAAACTGATTTATAATAGGGCACCTTCTGGTATGGTTAGTGACATCGACCAGGCGCTGAGCCCATTGTTAGCTGTGGGCTCGAAGTATCATAGCAATCGAGTGGTGTAAATGCCAATTGTTTGATGCTAGAACTATGTGCTGACATTAGAGTAATGGCTCAATGCCATGTAGTCAAAATAACAGTTATTTTATTGGGGTGGTAAAAGCAAGGATGCTTTCTGATTTTATATATATATATAGAGAGAGAGAGAGAGAGGACTGTTATCAACCCTACAGCACCTACTCCAGAACTTCCTTAGTGCCAAAATAGGTAGAAAATACTTCGTCAGTAAAGAAGGAAGTAAATCAGGATGTGTTTAGGTCTCATAGTCCGGGAAATTAGACGGTCACTAAAATTCATAGATATCCATGAAAACTTAAGGTGTTCGACTACCCTAAAATCATGATTTTTTTAAAAAATGGACAAATTTTATTTATGATTTTATTTTATAGGCCATCTTATTAGCTTCATAAAAATACCAAGGTTTTTATTTTCCATTCATTAGAACAAAATCCACAAGTGTTTTAGTAAAAGTAGATGCCATAACTTTACATAAGATGTCAAACTTTAAAATGCGTTTTACTCGAAATGTGTTTTTTTCCAAAAAACTCAAACGGGGACAGCGATTGCTCGAAAAGTTTTTTAAATAATTTGTTGAAATTTTGTGTGCATGTTCTGTATAACAGCAGAAGTGTTTTAACCGTTAGATTTATCAATCACTGTTTTATTACAAAATTTACAGTTCTTTATGTGAATACAAACACTGTTTTTTTAAGCAATTTCATATAACAGCTAAGATAAAGGGCTCTAGTTTTTGTAAAAATTAAAATATCTCTTATCCTGAAAGTCACTTCAAAAAGGAATAGCAAAGTAATACATCAAAATTGAAAAATTGAGAATTTGTTTATTTACTATTTGTACAGAGCGGGCTCCGCTTATACAATATTTTGTCAATTTTTACCCATTTTTTCCCATTTTAGTAGTAATAATTTATTTTCCAATTCTTAATTTGTCTTTTTTTCTTGAAATGTACTAAATAAATCTAAAAACCACGAAAAAATCTCCATATATCCATTATTTTAAAAAAAAAAAGTTGTCGCAAGTAGTCGGATACCTTAAGGCTAGAAGGATCGTCGTTTTCAGGAAACCGCTGAAACTGGAGCGCCTTAGCTAAATGGTTAAAAAGATATTGATGAAAATTTGCACTAGATATTACGGTATGTTACATTAAAAGTTTAAGTGTTTTAATTACATCAAAACCAGTAGCCTAAATAGTCGTTTCTTTTCAATACGCTGTCATTTTTACTCATTCCCCCAAAACTTCAGTCATCCGCCGACTATTTTATGCCCTACAGCTCTTATTTGTGTCGTCTTATATTCACAACGACCGGAAAATAGGTAGACGAAAACCGCAGAACTCGTTATTATTAAGTTTTTAAAAAATTCACGAAGTTTGCCCTTCGTCCAGCGTATCGTATTTCGAAAGCTATTGGTTCCTAACTCCATACGCATGGTTACCGTTAAGCGAAGCATTTTTTCTTTTTATTATTTACTTATTTATTCCTTTCTTTCTCTGTCGCAACTTTCTGGAAAACAACTTATTTTGTGCTTTGTACCTGTTTGTATTTCTTACGCTTCGTATTGCCGAACGATTTGTTTTCGGCGATTGTTAACACGATGTCTAACGAAGGTGAAATAGTATATGCTATAAATAGATACAATCCATAAGGGGGGGGGGAGAACGAGCATTTTTTGACGTATGTTGTTCTGACATGCATTTCTGATGGTCGCCGATATGATATCGGCCATCATGAGAAAACTTCGAAAGTCGTTGCAAATAAAACAAGTAATATAAAAAAAATTAAGTCAATTCCTACTTAGGTCAACAAAGAAACAAATTATTTTAGTTACTTTTATTAAATAATTACAATTAATATAAATATGTATATAAAGGGTGTTTTTTTAGAGGTATAAGAACTTTAAATTGCAATAAAACAACGATGTAGTATTCGATTGACATGAATTTTTTTTATTCGAAAGATAATCTTGTGACATTACATTTTAAATATGATTTCTGGCATATGACTGCCACGGCTGGCTCGGATGTAGTCCAATCTGGACGTCCAATTTTCGATGACTTTTTCCAACTTTTGTGGCCGTATATCGGCAATAACACGGCGAATGTTGTCTTCCAAATGGTCAAGCGTTTGTGGCTTATCCGCATAGACCAATGACTTTACATAGCCCCACAGAAAATAGTCTAGCGGTGTTAAATCACAAGATCTTGGAGGCCAATTCACAGGTCCAAAACGTGAAATTAGGTGGTCACCAAACGTGTCTTTCAATAAATCGATTGTGGCACGAGCTGTGTGACAAGTTGCGCCGTCTTGTTGGAACCACAGCTCCTGGACATCATGATTGTTCAATTCAGGAATGAAAAAGTTAGTAATCATGGCTCTATACCGATCACCATTGACTGTAATGTTGTGGCCTTCATCGTTTTTGAAGAAGGATTCCACCAGCCCATAAAGCGCACCAAACAGTCAGTTTTTCTGGATGTAACGGTGTTTCGACATACACTTGTGGATTAGCTTCACTCCAAATGCGGCAGTTTTGTTTATTGACGTAGCCATTCAACCAGAAGTGCGCTTCATCGCTGAACAAAATTCGCTTATGAAAATCGGGAACAACGGCAATCTCGTTTTGGGCCCATTCGACGAATCTACGCCTTGCTTGATGATCGTTTTGATGAATTACCAAACCAAACTGAGAATAAATCACTTGACAGCTGTTAAATCGGTCGCCATCTTGGAAAGTAATGCCAACTTAAACTTCTATACCTGGAAAAAAAACACCCTTTACATATGACAGAATCACAATATTAAGTGGCAAAATATAAAGCGATTTTCCATTTTCCATGTGTTGAACTATTATTTTTGTTTGTTACTATTTATTCATTAATTAAACAGAATTAATAAATTAATATTTCAAAAAACTCTATTAGCATCAAGTATCATCAACTACAAGTTTTAAAAAATGTATTTGAACTTAAGATCCATTAAGGCTTGGAAATCACCACAGTCATTAATACTGGTAATGTTAAATTTCGCTAACTTGCAAAGAAACCTGAAAAAAAACAGCCTTCTTCGGTGGAGAAGTTTTTGAATAATCGTATGATTATGAATCGTTATTTTTGGGTGTATTCACACCGGACGCATTGTGATTTCTTGCAGTTTTTCCTTTTAACTAAATTCTCTATGAAGGAGTATAATCTGTGCTTTATTAATTAAATTAAATTTATTTTGGATAAACTGTGAGACCGAAGAAATATTACTTTTTAAATATTGAAAATATATACGGACTGAAAAAAAATGCACCCCGTTTCAACTTAATAATCTATAACGAACTTCCACTCACACTTTTTTTAGGGTTGATGGAATGAAGAGTCATCTTCAATAATCAACCAGCTTTCAAATCTTCAATAATCAACCAGCTTTCAAGTACTATCAGCTTTAGTTGAAGATAAGGGAGTGACCGTGGTAGCCTAGTGATTATAGACACTAATTCATGGCCGGAGTGTCGCAGGCTCAAATCCTGTTCCCACTGAAAATCCACAGTGTAGAGGGGAATGATGCTGTTAAATCTGTGGAGGTTCAATGCTTTTGCATTAATGTTGTGGGGTAGCTAGGTGAGGAGGGTCCCAGTTCAGGTGTCGTTCTCATCTCTTGACCGAAATCCGTCGCCAATAGCCCTAGTATTACTGTGTAGTAGGCATTGATATGCAGTGACTCTTTCTCTCACTCACTTTGTAGATAATGTGAATCGAATTAGTTTTATCTTAAACAAAATTCAGTGATGCCACAATCCATAGCCTACTGGGGCAGCCCATCTCAGCTTTCGTGACCTTGGGCACTAAGATGCATAATCAGATGTTCCGGTCAAGTGGTCAGTCTTATGCGAGTTTTAAATATTTATGAGAAAAGATACTTATCATTTAATATATAGATACTCAGCTTGATTACTTGAACCACAAGATTTCTAATCCTTTTTCTGAAAACACTAATAATGCAAAGATAAACTATAATTTAATATAACGTCAACATATCCAATTTCTCTTTTCCTCAGCGAACTTAATTTACTTAACATAAAATAGTAGTTCTCCATTGCATAAATCACGGTTTCTTTACAGGAAGAGATTTTCAAATAGCCCAATTTATTGGCAGTATTTCTTGTTGAAGATTAGTAGAAGGGTGTGAAGAGAACGCTTTACGAACTAAAATGGGGAAATATCAAAATTTTTATGGAAAATCTTAATCAGAAATGCATAGGCTGTTTAAATAAAGACTCTCGCATTCATTATTATTTGTCATGGCATTACGGTTATGAAGAAAAAGAAGCACGAAAAGAAAGCATATAAAGAAAGAAAAAGAAGCATGCCCTATGCTAACTACTTTGTATAAATTTACTATTTGTTATTACATGAAAAAAAATGAGAATAAAGTTATTCGAATGCCGTTAAAACTGGTAGAATTAGGATATAATATATGACTTTATTTTTGTAAAAAACAAAAAGCACAGAATTAATACACAGATTCAATTATTGAAACCTTCTCATTTTTTATTTATGAATTTTCATGATTGAAAAGAGCTTTCTCTTTAGTATATAATGACCCAAAGAAGCGTTCACCTTTTTCTAGAAAATATTTGTAGCTGATTCGATCGAGAAATTGTTCTTATTTATTATTTATTGCGTGATTTGTTAAATATTGAATCATACACAATGAACTCGGCCCTCGATAAATAGAAACAGTACTTGAGACCAGCCACGGATTGAGTGTATATATGTATATATATATTTTATCTAAATCACAGAGTTTTAATCGCTTATCAGTCATATAGCAGTATCTTCATCCTTTCAGGCAAATTTGACATTTGAATCATCCTTTCTTTATGGTGTGGCAATATTATTGGCCAGCAAAAATATATATATATATTGTTACGAATTTTGTGTAATGAATGCTTAAAATAATGCAAATAACTTATACCTGGATGTGTAATACATTAATATTTTTTTTTATTTATTTTATGCTAAAATTGTAATATTCGCAAGTAACGATTTTCCTTACATTATAATGGTGATTCAATGGAAATTTAGCGAAATGTTGGCGATAGAGCCAAGTTGGCATCATTTTTGGCGATCATATAGATCCTCCTGGAAATTACTGGAGAAATATATTAATATCACGATCTATGACGTAAGCAGATCTTTCTTGAAAGATTGGATCAGCCTATAAATGGGAGTCGCTCGCTTAAACTGACTCAGTATTATTTTAACCGTTGTAGAATCGACTAGCGATTAGTTGCTATGATCGAACG
This sequence comes from Trichonephila clavipes, assembly GCA_019973935.1. Taxonomy (NCBI): domain Eukaryota; kingdom Metazoa; phylum Arthropoda; class Arachnida; order Araneae; family Nephilidae; genus Trichonephila; species Trichonephila clavipes. Next base: position 188,371 of record BMAU01017894.1, read on the forward strand.
AGTGCTTGCGGATAATCTTAATCATTACACATTTGTATTTTTAGACACTCATAATTGTGTCTGAGCGCTGTGGAAGGTAGGAAGACCTTCCGGGATTTATTTTGTTGCTGTATCCTGTATTCATAAAGATGCTTTTTTTCTACTATAAACTTTCATCGCTTCTGAAGAACTGTTTTCCTCTTTGAGACTGATAGCATAAATTCCTCAATGTACGTAACAATATTGTTTACGCATTTATTTCCTCATCAAATGCAAAAAAAAATTACCAACAGTTACGAGTAATGTAAAGATAATAATTTTAAGGTATTATATAATTTTAGATGTCAATCTCATTTTCATTTAAATTCAGTTAAATAAATGTATATTGTTAATTTTTTTTTCTTTTTCGTAGTAAATTATTACAAATACAAAGAAAGAAATTATTTTCAGAAACTCGATGAGAATACGCTTGTAAATTAGTTAATGTGTTTATATATAGAGAGAGCTCAAATAAAAAAGGTCGAAATTTATTCGTAATATTTGATAATGTAACAAAATTTTCTTTCGTACCTAGATATATCTTTTAATTAATAGCTTGCAAGTTTAAAAAAATTCCAGGCATTTACAAGGGTGTAAATTTGCTTAAAAAAAATGGAATTTTTTTAAAAATTTGCTTTAAGAACAGCAAATAATCTTTCTAACATTCTTCTGATCTGAAACCTTAGCACATCTAAGAATTTAATTTTAAATCTTTGATAAAAAAAAATATCATTCTAGTAAGTTATGCACTGAGATTTTTACAAAACAACTTGTAAAATGTTAAGTTTTTTTAGTTCAATAAAATAACATTTTTAAAAATTTAGATTTTTTTTAGAATGAAACTGGACTTTTTTTCATCCTTTATTTGCTTGAAACTTATAAAAATAAAACTTGAGGCCTTATCTTTAGAATTTTGTTCAGTTTAAAGAATTTTTTCCAAAATGATACAAGTTTTGTTTATAAACTCAAAACATAATGAGATTTATCTTTAATTACAATCTCATTGTATGATCTCAGATTATGGTATAGTTGGTTTATTACGTAATTTACTCTAGAAGATTCTAAATTATCCAAACAGCTGCTTATCTTACATTTATTTCTCTCCGATTACAAAATGAACATCTTAAGCAAAATGAATATATACATTTCTTGAAATAAGAATGAAGAAGAAAGGAATAAATGCATTCTCTTTGTGTTTTTGTGTGCAATACACGATTGTAATTAGAACATATTAAAAAAGAGTTTTTGCGAAGAATGAGTTCAGCCACCAAGGAGAGGATACTCTCTTATCATGAGATCTCTGTAACTATTAGATTTACAGGCTTGAAATTTTGCAGTCATGATTCTTTTGCTGAGTAGAGATTTTCTAAGAACTGGTTTTGTAAAAATTAACTCCCAAGAGAGGTTTTACATGGGCCTACTAGATAATCTCTCTCTATATATGGGAGGAAATCGACTTTACGTAATTAAGAGAGTGGGGGACAACGTGCTCAGCACAAGTCCTCGAAAACCTTGGACATCGAGACCTGAAATTGCGTAGGCATGTTTCTTTTGTTGAGTTAAGGTCTACTCTAAGAATGGTTTTTGCGTAGATAGACTCTCGGGGGGGGATGGTATGGAGTGCTAAAAAAACATATTTTTTAAATATTAGAGCACCAGACGAGATTTGGCAGGCATCTTTCTTTCCCTTTATAGAGATGCGCTAGAAAAAGGTTTTACGGAAATGGATTCTCGAGAGATCTACAGAGGCGTAAAAGATAACTTATCTCTATAGAAAGCAACTTACTGACCTCGAAATCTTCGGAACAATAAGACTGACAGACTTAAAATTTACCAGTCATGTTTCTTTTGTTAAGTAAAAATCTGCTAAGAAGGGATTTTCCTAAACTCATCTTCCCCAGTGGCGTAAAATGCAATATTTATATATTTGTCTTAAATATAGTACTTATACACATTATCTAACAGATGAATCTGGGAAATCCAGGTAACTGAGCGATATTATTTACTTTACTTCTCAATTTTATTTGCTAAATCGTTTCTTTTCTTTTGGAGTTTAATTTATGATAAACTTAAAATGTTTAAAACATCAATTACATTTTGACTTCCTTTTTTTTTATCATTTTATCTCGCTTGTTATATTTTTCAATTGATCCGTTCGAAGAATGGGTTCACTTGGTAGTTCACATGTAAATCCTGATTATTGTCTCAGTAACTAAAATCTACAAAAATGTTTGGACATTTTCATACCATTTTCTATCATTTTACTTAAGCGTCATTATTTAAATTTTAAGGACATACTTTTATGCATTTTTGTGAACCCTTAAGAGTTTTAGTAAAGTAATAAAAATTAAAGACAAATTTTTCGGTGCTTACGCACTATTGTAATAATGCACTGCTTCTCACACTTTCTATACCTGCGACCCAATTTTCAACCGTAATTTTCATCGTCCCCCTTTTTCCGTGTAATAACAATGTATTGAATTCAATAATACCTAATATCCTTTGACGTTAAAGCTACTACACGACTTTAATTATAAACCGTTCAAATTATCCAGATAAGTACTAAATTTTGTATTTAATTTTATGACAAGCCCCACACATAGGGCCACTGGTAATTATTAAATTTGTTCTTAGTACAATTAATTTTATTATGAAATACACACATTGTGCAGTACTGATACATTTATAAGTGTATTATATCTAGTAATTGTGTATTGTATTCCTTATTATGTCAGAATGTATTTTGTTTTATTTCCTTTCAGAAAATAAGCAATTTTTTTTTTTGAATAATCCTTCTTTTGAAAGTTCCGATATACTCACGCTCCCCTTGTTGGGTCATCATGCCCCACAGTTTGAGAAACGCTGTAATAATGCCAATGTTCAAAATAATTCGCCAATCTGTCAACCCCGGTTTCGCATGCGTCGTAAGTGCTGAATTGGCAACCACGCGCTTCGCCTCATATAAAGTCGCAAATATGGTTGCGGTAATACGTAAGTACCAATTTTTCTTGTCATGATTTTCATTTAGCTGTAAAATATTGTTGTAACACTAGAAGAGAGATATAAGTCTAATAAAATAAGTGAAATCATAGTCAAGCAAATAACTTGTAAACGTAAAAAACAACTGAGAGTGTAAGCAGCCACTGAATCATTTGCATCTGTACGTCAAAGCGACTATAAAAATTCTACCGGCGCCAATTGCGTTCAACTGACCAGCGGTAAATTCATCGGTCGTATTTTTTTCTCTCTTTCCAGTCGAATGTGTAAGCTGTACTAAGACCACGGTAGCCTAACGGTTATGATCATGATCTCAAGAATGACGCGTCGCGGATCCGAGTCCTGGTGTCACTGAAGACCTACCATGTAGAGGGATGGCACCACACACATTAAATCTGTGACCGATGCACATTAAATCTGTTGAGTCTTACAGTCCTCCCGTTGGCGAGGTGCGATAGTTAGGAGAGGGGAGTTCCAGCTCAGGACTCATCCTTGTCACTCGTCCGAGGCTCAAATTTACGAGCTCCATCACCAATAGCCCTAATGTTGTTTTATATTAATATAACTCTCACTCCGTGAGTTCTAATTTACCGTGTATATTACGTGACTCGGAGTATAACACACTACTAAACTTTCAAACTGTAATATTCCTAATTTTCAGTATATTCGTCGTAAAACGTTCCCTTTTTTTTACGAAGAAGATAGAAATGTTCACATGCAATACTCTTTATCTTTTTAATGTGTAGTTGTAATGTGTAAATCGATAATAAAAGCATGGTACGAAAATAAACCTAACATAATTAAAAAATCATTTAAAAAAAACGTAATATAACTAACAATCTAGATTTAACGAAAAAGGATTATTTGCTTATGGATCAGAGTAACAGAAATGGTGAAAAGATGAAACACAATTCTCGGTGTTGTGCCTGAATATTGCTGTTATTGTTACTAATGCTACCCGATCGGCGAAGGCCAGATCAAGGCCCACGAAATTCATCATGGCAAAGGGCTAAGTGACGCCTGTCGTTAGCCGTAGCTTTGAGCACCATGCAGGTGACAGTACGATTTGGCTCGCTTCCACTCCAATTTAGAGGGAGTGGAGGTGGTCAGAGGCATCCCTCCTCTCTTCCCCTTCCACCAACCACACGAGAGGACTTGCAGCTCGACGGCTATTTAGAGTACCCCGATGCCGCAAAGGCACTATACATTTAAAAACATCCATGTCATCTCCGAACCTAGTCCCTACGGCACTGCAGTCAGCGTCACTAACCACTATACTGGTTGGGCGACGTGCCTGAATATAGAACAGAAAACGCGAATATAATAATTTTTTCATGTGATCCAATAATGAAACTTCATAAGGTATAACGTGCACCCATTAATTTCGGACGTATTTTTGTGATAAAAATGCACGTGTTATATTAGGTTGTAACATATGAAATGTATGATTTTAATGGTTTACTTTAAACTATAATATATCTTTTTATAGAACAACCTTTATTAGTCAAAGTAAGACACATTAGCTTCAATAAATACACTTTTGCCAACACGGGAAGCAAGTTTTTTTTTTATTCCGGAATCATAAAATTCAGCAGTTTTGCAGGTGATAAATTCATTGAATGCCGTTTCAGCATCCCTTGGATTTCTGAAGCATTTCTCCTGTAAAAAGTTATCAAAATGTTTGAAAAAGTGATTATTTGTAGGTGAGAGCACAAATGAATATGGTGGGTGTAGATGGCGCCCTAGGCATGTGACTAGCGTTGCCTGAGCGAAGCGATGTTCGACAGACAGACAGAAACTGATTAGAAAAAGATGACTTTCTTACGACAAGCTGCAAAAGTTCCCCCAACCTAACCCTTTTTCTCTTATTACACACTTACCCCACTGCTGGGGAACATTTCTCCTTCCAATGAATTCGGGGTCAGCGATCGTAAATCTTAGCCTTGCTTTCAGCTAAAACTTATACTGAATGTCGAAATCGACAATCCAGTTAAAACGAGCAACATCAGCCCCGTGTCGTTCCCGGGAATACAAAAAGCAGGAAAATCTTACGATTTTCCGGGAAAGAAACCCTAGGAAGGTGGCTTAGGTTTCGTAGCTCAACGCGTGCTATTTTTGACGAGTGATCATTGAAACATGCAATCTAGCATTGTCGTGGAGAAAATTGGGTCTTTCCTATTGACTAATTTCAGCTGTTTACAAGTATGTGCAATTTTCTGGTACATTTCGTCGATTTCACTACAGTACTATTCCACTGCGATGGTTTTGCCTGGTTTTGGAAAGCTGTGGGTGGATCAAACTGGTTGAGAAACACCAAACAGTCACCATACTCTTTTTTTTCAATTCCTACTATTTTAGCTCACACTCTCTCTAGTTATTTATTTATTTATCTTGGTGGAATTTTCAATCGTTAATAAAATACATTTTAAAGCGCTTAATTGAGCTGAAATTTTATATGCAGGATTATTTTGGATGACAATATAGTAATTTAATTTTAATTAATAAAAATTAATTGATTAAAACTAATTATTCAAAGAATTACCAATACAGCCACGTCGGCATCATTTTTGGCGACTTGTATCAAAACTTTAAAAGATTTTTTTCCTCACGTTTTAAAGCATTCAGTTGAACTGAAATTTTATATATACGATTGTTTTGGATGACAATACGATACTTTAAGGATACTTAATAAAAATTAATTACCACTTAATGTTGTGATTCTGTCCTATGTATCTACATATTTATATTAATTGTAACTATTTAATAAAAAGTAGCTAATATTAAAGTTTTCTTTGTTGATTTAAGTAGGAATTGACTTAATTTTTTTTGTATTACATGTTTAATAGAGTTTTTTGGTTTGGTAAAGTGTTATGGAGCTTTGTCAGCATCCAGTCACTACGCTGAACGTCACCGATTGTCGTCACACATCACAATTCGATTGAGAAACGGATCGTTTTGGTTGCGAAGAAGTGGAAAAAATGTTTCAAAACGTTTATTTATTTATTTTATTCTCATTCAATACAAGAGGAAACTATTTATCTTTTTTTTTTCAATTTTGCCAATCATTTTTAGGCAACGGGAAATGGTTGTAAGAGTTACAACTAGTTCTTCTGCTTAGTCCATCGCTCGTAGGACTTCGTTGTCTGCAACTGTCTCCAGCCTGTCCCGGTCTTCATTTATGAGACTCTCATCACCAGATTCGAACTTTGCGTACCAACTTCGAATGGTACGTTTGTTTACTGAGACGTCTCCAAATAATGTTGCTTTGATGTTTCAGGCAGCTGCTGCAGCATTACGATCACTCTGCCACTCATACAAAAAGACTACTCTGAAATCTCGAGGATTCATCCTATGATTAAACATATAAAATTATACGTAAATTTGCAATATTTTTGATTAAAATATATCAAATGAGATAGAGAAAGGTTTTAGCTTTAAATTGATGCATAATATACGAGGGTTTGGGCATAAGTCATGGCAATTATTTTTTTTTTCTTGTAGATATGTGAACGGATCACAAACGTATATGTGTCACGTGGAAGTTCTGCAGGCATAGTGTGTATGCGGAGCAACAGATGGATCTGTGATACCTGGTGGTAGCTCAGAGAGGGCTGTGAAATCAGTCAGTTGGTGAGTGTCGTGTGAGATGGAAGTAACTCGTGTTGAGCAGCGCGCTTACATCTAAATAGCCGTTCTCCCAGGGAGAAATCCGCCCTGTGACTTTGATCTCATTCCCTAGGTTAAGGAACCAATACGTGGTAGACGGTCTGCAACACGAAAGGACATTGCTAATGCTGTGGGCCAACAGAGGACCCGATTCGCACATGGTGCGGAAAATGCTGAGGCTGAGGGTATTCAGCGTCTCCCACATCGTTGGCAGCATGTGGTGACAGTAGCAGGGGACTACATTGAGGGTCTTTAGGCCTAGCTTTATCATGTCAACTTCATGTGTACTGTGTTGTCATTCTTTTGCACAGTGAAGGCCATATTGCCCTTCATACCACCGTAATAAATTAGTGTGTTACAATATTTCAGTGCTATTCATTGTCCACACATGTAGTTAACACCTTGTGTTTTCGTCTGTATATGCCATATTTTCCAACCGGACTGGTATCTTCAAGAAAGAAAATAGTTGCCATAACTTTTGCCCCAACCCTCGTATAAATATATCAAAAAAGTCTTATTAGAAAAAAAATTTCAAAAAACGCACTAGTGGAAATCGAACATTTTATATATGTGTTACAACTTAATACTTCGGAATATACGGTACTTCACTAGAATAATTTTGGAGCGGCGATTATGGTAAAAGATCCGCAGTGTAAGTATAATCGGCGTAAAGAAATTCGTTTTTCCTCCCAAACCTGGACTAATGTATCGATTTGAATGCAATAAAGAGCATCTGAAAAAACAAAAAATTATGAGAGATTCTCTGGAATTACACATTTTTCTTATTACACTTGAAGATGTTTGTAAATTTTTCTTAAGATAACTGATTGTGTTCGAAAATGTTATTTTCAAAAAGCGTATTAATGGACAATTTTTTAATATTTAGTATCAGTTGAATTAGAAAATACATAAAAAAGAGTTTTAGTAATATTATTACAAAAAAAAGTTATCTAAATGAAATTTTCAAAGCAAAAAATGAAGAAAAATAACATTTTCAAAGCATTCAACTTTCATCAAAAACGCTTTTAAAAGAATATTTTGCAAATATAAATCTAAGATTTTTTTGTACAGAGCCTGAATTATATATAGTATTTTTGAAATATACTTTTTAGAAGTGGGTTTATATTCATATTTTATTACATCAGAGTAGCAGAGGAGAGATTTAAAAAAAAAACACCACGTGTTTTTATTTCAATTGATCATAACTCTGAAAATGGTGATAATTTTTCAAAAATTTTTTATTAGCCCTGTAATCGAAGTCCTAGCTATATAACAGAAAAATATTATTGTTATGGATTGCATTTTTCATAAAAGGAGAATGTTTTGAATATATGTGACATTTTTTCTATATTTTTTGGCAAGAAATTGTATTTAAATACTTTTGTCTTGTAATAACATTCTTAAAACTATTTCGTATGTATATTCTAATTCAACTGACTCTAAACATCAAAAAGTTATTCATTTATGCGCATTTTCAAAATCATGGTTCTGAAAAAGTATTCAATCACCTTAACGATACGAAAACCTACATGTGAATAATTGAAATAGATATAAAAAGATTTCAGATATCAGAGAGAGAGAGAGAAACTTTCGTTGTTTTTTGCTCTCTCGTATGTATTTTATTACATACAAATCAATATATTAGTCTAGGTTTGAGGAGAAAGGTAGATTTTCCTTAGAATTAACGCTGCAGAGTCACACATTGAAAGTAGTCGACAGACGGGAGTCTTTAAATCCCTCTTAACCCATTTGAGAAGATATTAACCCAATAAGAATCCCATGTTCATATTTTTGTTGAATAGTTGTGATCACATTTACTTGATTTCTTTCATAAACATATCACTTTAGTCCTATAACCTTTATAAGTAACTATTTATAGTCACGAACATTTTTATAATAGAAAGTATCGTTAAAACTTTCAGAGAGGTTGTAAGAAATATATTATTCATGAAATTATATTTCTAGCTTATAATGAAAAGCTATGACCTTTTTGTTAAAAAAATATATATATTCTGGATTAAAAGATTTTAAAAAAAAATTTTTGAATTTTTTTCTCATTACACCTTACATTAAGGTATCCGACTACGTTCGGAACCGTGATTTTAAAAAAGCACATAAACGGATAATTTTCATGATATTTAGTGTCACTCAGATTAGAATACATGCATAAAATTGTTTTAAGGACATTTTGACAATTTTTTTTTTATTTAAATATAATAAAGAGTGTTTTTTTAGAGGTACAGAACTTTAAATTGCAATAAAACAACGATGTATTAATTCGATTGACATGAATTTTTTTTATTCGAAAGATAATCTTGTGGCATTACATTTTAATTATGATTTCTGGCATATGACTGCCACGACTGGCTCGGATGTAGTCCAATGTGGACGTCCAATTTTCGATGACTTTTTCCAGCATTTGTGACCGTATATCGGCAATAAAACGGCGAATGTTGTCTTCCAAATGGTCAAGCGTTTGTGGCTTATCCGCATAGACCAATGACTTTACATAGCCCCACAGAAAATAGTCTAGCGGTGTGTTAAATCACAAGATCTTGGAGACCAATTCACAGGTCCAAAACGTGAAATTAGGCGGTCACCAAACGTGTCTTTCAATAAATCGATTGTGGCACGAGCTGTGTGACATGTTGCGCCGTCTTGTTGGAACCACAGCTCCTGGACATCATAATTGTTGAATTCAGGAATGAAAAAGTTAGTAATCATGGCTCTATAGTGATCACCATTGACTGTAACGTTGTGGCCTTCATCGTTTTTGAAGAAGGATTCCACCAGCCCATAAAGCGCACCAAACAGTCAGTTTTTCTGGATGTAACGGTGTTTCGACATACACTTGTGGATTAGCTTCACTCCAAATGCGGCAGTTTTGTTTGTTGACGTAGCCATCCAGACAGAAGTGCACTTCATCACTAAACAAAATTCGCTTATGAAAATCGGGAACAACGGCAATCTCGTTTTGGGCCCATTCGACGAATCTACGCCTTGCTTGATGATCGTTTTGATGAATTGCCAAACCAAACTGAGAATAAATCACTTGACATCTTTTAAATCGGTCGCCATCTTGAAAAGTAATGCCAACTTAAACTTCTATACCTGGAAAAAAAACACTCTTCATTTTGGCAAAAAATTAACTTAGAATAATCTTTTTTCCAAATGTTCTCTTTTTGTGAAAAATGGTTCTATAATAATAATATTTTGCCTGTATATACTGAGACCTCTCTACAGAGACTCAACTAGAATTTTTGAAAAATTCACATTATTTTCAGAGTTACCACCCATTGAAATAATTATTGGCATTTTTTTCTTAAAATTGCTCCCCTCTGTTGTCGTAAAATATGAATAAACCCACTTCTATGTTATATGTTTCAAAAATTCTAGTGGAGCTTCTGTAGAGAGGTCTGAGCTATATACAGGCTAAATATTATTATAATAGAAGCATTTTTCACAAAAGGAGAACACTTGAAAAAAAGATTATTCTAAGTTAGTTTTTTGCCAAAATATTTTATTTAAATAGATTTTTTTTGTCAAAATGTCCTTAAAACAATTTTATGCATATATTCTAATCTAAGTGACGCTAAATTGTGGTGACCCCCTGGACACCAAGATTAATTTGAGGCAAAGAACCACTAAGAGTCATTTTGAATAATAATGATATTTATTATTTTCAATTTCTCAAAAAAACTCTAATAATATATAATACTTTTTATGTTACGTCACTTAAAGGGATTTACCTTTATATTAAATTAAATTATGAATAGTTCAATGAACTACTAATTGATCTCAAGATCAAGTAAGGTCTACCGAAATAGGAGATCCGAGAAATACACGTACTCGAATTCTTAACTCTCATTAACTTTAATTAACTGGACTAAACTAACGCTTCTTTTAAGCGTAAGTAAATTATATTTACCGCTGGCTAATATCAGCTTTCTGGTACGTCTAGCAGCACGACGTCTTCACGAATCTAATCTCCTTGAATCTTCTAATAATGCGTTTAAAGTTGCTGGCTCAATAGCCTTCCATCATCTACCTTGCTATCTCACAACGCTCGACTTAAATACCTGATCTAATTTGAATATCCCGTTCATCTCTTTTTGGAGTTTATTGGAAATAAACGTGAATTTATATTCCCCAAAAAGACGCCTAAGAAGATTAATTGAAAGGTTCCGTACAGATTCGTCACAAAATACCATGAAAATTATCCATTTATGTGCTTTTGCAAAATCACGCTTCCGAACGTAGTCGGATACCTTGAGCCAATATGAGTTTCCTGCCACGTATTTATTACTTAAGATGTTTATAATCGTTATACATTAAATTTTTTTCATAAAAATTAGACCTTATGGAAAGTACTAAATTTTTATTTTCTTGTCTTTATTATGCATAAAGCCAAAATTCCTTTTTTTTTAAATTAAAATAAATTTTTTGTGTTTTTTTGAAAATATTTTGTAATAATGGGCTATAAGTGAGATCTCATCTCTCTGATTTGGGTTTTTTCCCGTCTAATTAAATTGGCACCTTGAGCTAGAACAACTCGACTGCGAAAATTAATGTCACTATTTAATAACATAAAAATAGCCAGTGAGAGAAAGTAGCTATCATATGGACAATATGGCCCAACTAGTCCTGAATTATAAAAATTTATTCCTAAATTATAGTCGCTGTTAGAAAGCGCTGTGGGATCTCTCTTTGGCAAGTTTCAGAAGTTGAATCTCAGATCAGATAAGTAACCGTTCTATTATAATTTAGTTATTTTTAGCTCTAACGCTTAAATTAATAAAAACGAAATATTATAAATATATATTTGATTCATTTCATACCTGTTTAATGACTTCTCAATCTAGTGCATTCGAATTCATCCGGGAACCTCAACCAACACTAGGAGGAGGTACCGCGACAAGGTTACCTTATAGATAACGATTGCTTCTTTTGTTGTTTTTTATTTAAATTTGTGATTATTCATTCTTATGGGACATTTATTTCATTCCTGTGGATGGTTCTTATAGTTCATTTGACTTTTATTTTTCGCTCGAAAACTTTATTACCAATAAAAATAAAACAAAAAAAATACACCATGATGTTATGAAACACACATCTTGCACAGTTTTTCTACAAATTTTCTACCGACATTGAGAAATTTGCCGTAGCTTGCAATGAGTTTAAAGAAACCATTCTAGTAAAGGGTGTTTTTTTAGAGGTATATATATAGAGAGAGAACTTTAACTTGCAATAAAACAACGATGTAGTATTCGATTGACATGAATTTTTTTTATTCGAAAGATAATCTTGTGGCATTACATTTTAAATATGATTTCTGGCATATGACTGCCACGACTGGCTCGGATGTAGTCCAATCTGGACGTCCAATTTTCGATGACTTTTTCCAGCATTTGTGACCGTATATCGGCAATAACACGGCGAATGTTGTCTTCCAAATGGTCAAGCGTTTGTGGCTTATCCGCATAGACCAATGACTTTACATAGCCCCACAGAAAATAGTCTAGCGGTGTGTTAAATCACAAGATCTTGGAGGCCAATTCACAGGTCCAAAACGTGAAATTAGGCGGTCACCAAACGTGTCTTTCAATAAATCGATTGTGGCACGAGCTGTGTGACATGTTGCGCCGTCTTGTTGGAACCACAGCTCCTGGACATCATAATTGTTGAATTCAGGAATGAAAAAGTTAGTAATCATGGCTCTATAGTGATCACCATTGACTGTAACGGTGTGGCCTTCATCGTTTTTGAAGACGGATTCCACCAGCCCATAAAACGCACCAAACAGTCAGTTTTTCTGGATGTAACGGTGTTTCGACATACACTTGTGGATTAGCTTCACTCCAAATGCGGCAGTTTTGTTTGTTGACGTAGCCATCCAACCAGAAGTGCACTTCATCGCTAAACAAAATTCGCTTATGAAAATAGGGAACAACGGCAATCTCGTTTTGGGCCCATTCGACGAATCTACGCCTTGCTTGATGATCGTTTTGATGAATTGCCAAACCAAACTGAGAATAAATCACTTGACATCTTTTAAATCGGTCACCATCTTGGAAAGTAATGCCAACTTAAACTTCTCTATCTGGAAAAAAAACACTCTTTAAAACTCGATGTCATGCAATGCAAGAATTTGTAGCAGGGACGGCTCCATCTTTACATAGTTTTGGAAGTTTTGTCCCGAGAATGCGACTTTCAACGCAGGGAACACAAGAAAGTTCGATGGGACTAAGTTATTTTCATTCGCGGATGTGGAAAGAGGTCCACTTCGATCATCTTCCACGGTCTGTCTTCTCTGAAACATGCAACGCCAGTGACCAACCGTTTATCGAGACATGACCTTTTCACCACACATTGCCTGCTGGTGTTCATGAATATCGGATACATTAGTCCACAAGCCCCTTCATATATGATTTCAACACGCACTTCCGTTGGTGACCATATCAGCACACGTCTGCCTGCCACAGTAATTTGTACTTGAGTAGCCTTGGGCTACTGCTACTCTCTCTTCTTCGACATTAAGCGCAGGCGTCATTAACCCTACACTTTCTCTCATTCCATTGATGAATCAGCAACGAATAAATTTTTTTTTTAAATCTTGTGTATCATCTTCTTTTTAAAAAAGAGTGACGGAACTTACTTCCGGAACGTTCTTTGTAGTTGCACATTAAATATATTGGTCTTCTAATCTAGGCATGTGGACGCGCGGTAGTCTAGTGGTCAAGGTGACGGGCTCGTGGCCAGCGTGTCATAAGTTCGAACCTAATACGCTGAAAACCCGCCGTGTAGGGGTCGATGCACGTTAAAACTGTCGAAACTCAAACGTTCTCCCGTTGGTGTGTTGTTGAAGTTAGAGAGGGGGGGTGCCAGCTCAGGTGTCGTCTTCGTTACTTGACCATGGTTCAAAATTACGAGGTCTGTCGCCAAAATCTATCGAGTAGCAGAATACTGCGTCATTAATATCCGCTCACTCATCTAGGTATTGAGAAAATTGGAAGAGGAAGAGACCTGATGAAAAAAATATATAACAATCTAATTCCCTATGATGATTCAAAATCATGAAATACTTACAAATTGTTGGCAGCAAATATAGCTAAACAAAGAAATCTAACTTCGTGAAATATAAAGCTGCATTCACACCAAGGCTGTCAGCGTCGAGCGTCTAACCAATCAGAGACTTCAACTCGGGCGAAATGAAGTCTCTGATTGGTTCGACGCTCACAGTCTTGGTGTGAATGCAGCTTAACTAAGAAAAATGACATTACTTGTAGAACAGTTCAATTTTAGACCGCGTTCTATGCTTCGACCATTGCTTAAAAAAGGATTTTTCCCAGACCTGTCACCAAGTTTAAAGCTCTCAGTAATTTAATTGGCTGTTGATCGATGAATCTGGTGTGTGCGTCCTTTCAAGGTATAATCAGGGACTTAAATTGTGTTAGAGTAAATGAACAGTGTAAAGAAACAAAGTCAAAGTTTATACAAAGTCAGCTTTTTTTTGGACCGTTTTATTTTAAAACCGCGTAAAAGAAAGAGCTGGCTGCAGTTAATTTATATTAATAGTTAAATTTTTAATCCTTAAATATTTTTTTTAGAATGCGATATGCTTATACTATGTTCTTTTATTTAATTGAGTAGATAAGCAATTATTATTATTAAAGTCAGACTCTGAAGCAAGACGAGGCATTTAGGGACTGACCTCATAATTTACAACCATGATGAAGTGACGAGAACGACACTCCACTCTCTGAACTTCATTAAGACGCCAACTGGAGCACTTTGAACCTCGACAGTGATCGTGGTAATCTAATTGTCTTGGTCACGAGCTCGTGGAAGGTATCTCATGAGTTCGAGCGTTAGTGTCACTAAAGATCCACCGTGTAGAGTTGTTCATGTACTTTAAATCTATCGTAGTTTAAAGTCCTCACGTTAAGATGGTGAGGAAGTTTTGAGAAAGAGGTGTCAACTCTGGTTCCACCCTTGTCACTTAACTGTGATTCAAAATTTCGAGGTTCGTCGCTATTGACTTCGGTGTTGCTTTATAGTTGCGTAGTTAATAAACACTTACTCATTTATTGCACTTATGCGTATCCTTCTTTCTCAAAATGGGTCATATCGACATCAGGATTCAAATCTATTCCACATTAAGAACAATGGCTCACCACAGGTTCTGGGCCATGAATACTCTGTTACCGTAGCAATTAGCCAGATAGATTTGCAATACTATCGACTGAGAAGCAAAATAGCATTAAAACTAGCGTAATAGTAAATAACTATTAAATAATTTAATTAATATTGATAATCAGCTTTACCAATATTTAAGGAATTTTTGGAATAGTGGAAGGAATGGAACGATCGAGAACAAATGAAAGTCGAATTTACCAAATGAATTGGAATTCTTTGGGATAAACGTTACATTCGCAGAATTCAAATTGCAACTTTAATGCTTGAAAATGATAAGTGAGTGAGGAAGTATTAAAGTTGCATTATTCAGCTATTCGAGGGCTTTTGGCGACGAACTTCGTAATTTTGAACCATGGTCAAGTGACGAGGACAATACTATGAGCTGGTAACCCCCTCTCCTAATTTTCACACCAACCTGAGGACGTTTGTGTGTGAGCTCTAGACAAATTTAATGTAAATCGCTCCCCTATACACGGCGAGTCTTCTACGTTATAGGCAGTTACTCATGACACGCCGATCACGAGTTCGTTAACTCGACCACTAGGCTTCTGCGGCCACATGAAAATGATAGACTAGTCCAAAGAAGAAAAAAACGAGTAGTTGATTAGTAATTAATTTTACCGTTGTTTCTTCTCGCCGATAGGAAAATTCTGGCCCTATTTTGTTTTTATTTAAGCCCTTAAGTTTATAGTATATCCTTTTAAATTTAAACACGTAAATTTTAGAGTACAGTGAAGTACGTTTAACGTGATAACGCTTAAAACGAAATAATGCAACGGTCTCAACAAACTACTACGTATTTTCATGCATTGTTTTTCTCTTAACACGCAACGAAAATCACTTAAGGTATCCGACTACGTTCGGAACCGTGATTTGAAAAAGGAAATAAATAGATAATTTTCATGATATTTCGTGTCACTTAGAATAGAATACATGTATAAAATTGTTTTAAGAACATTTTGACAAAAACCAATTATTTAAATACAATATTTTGGCAAAAAAGTAACTTAGAATAACCTTTTTTCAAAATGTTCTCCTTTCATAAAAAGTGCTGCTTCTAAAATAATAATATTTTGCTTATATAAAGTAAAGACTTCTCCAGAGTCTGAACTATTTTTTTTTTTTTTGAAAAATTCCCATTATTTTCAGAGTTACAAACAATTGAAATAATTATCGACGTTTTTTTCTTAAAATTTCTCCCCTCTGTTGTCGTAAAATATGGATAAATCCACTTTTAAGTTATATATTTCAAAAATTCTAGTTGAGCCTCTGTAGAGAGGTCTGAGCTATATACAGGCAAAATTTTATTATAATAGAAACATCTTTCACAAAAGGAGTTAATTTCGAAAATGGGTCATTCTATGTTCATTTTTTGTCAAAATATTGTACTTAAATAATTTTTTATTGTAATACTATTCTTAAAACAATTTTATATATATTTTCTAATCTAAGTGATACTAAATATTATAAATATTATCCAGTTATACGCTTTTGCAAAATCATGGTTCCCAACGTAGTCGGATACTTTAACACGAAAAGATTTCACTTAATGAAAAGTTTGAGAAAGTTTCTGTATATATTTTGACTGTCCTATTGTATCATCGGAAGAATTCTCTGCAGTAGACAATGATACTGTGTGTTCAGACAAGGACATCTTAAAATTTGTTCAAAGCTCAAAAAATATCATTGATGTAGATCCCGACGATGAAAATGAAATGAATAATGCAGTTCCTCTGTTCCTACGTCATCCAAAATGAGGACCATCATGAAAAGTATGCTCAGTTATTTAAACGCACATTCCAATGGTGATATGAATAACAAAATGCGTGACATAGAGCAATTCATAGACAATTTGATGCTAAAAAAGGTAATGCAAATAAAAATATCGGATTATTTTCTAAAAGCCCAATAAATGTTCTTTTTTTTTAAAAAGAAAATTTTATATTAAATTTCATTAAGTTCTTGTGAATGTCTTTATTTCATTAATTTTTATTAAATCTATGCATATATACGTATTTAAGTAAATAAAATATACTCTAATAAACTTAATTTTGTTGAGTAAATGCTTTTCTTTACACTATCCTTTAAGATGTAAAAATATTTCAGTTCCCTCAGTTTCGTGTTAAACGATTTTCACTGTAAAGTAAACCGGGGGAAGTTGCTACTTTTAAGGATTTTACGATTAATACATTGCAAATCGAAATAACAAGACCATGATGAAAATACATTTTATTTTTCAATGCTTAATTGGTTATGTATAAGTGTTAATTCTCTTCTTAGTAATGAAAATAAATAAGAAATTTAATGTTAAAGAAATTCATTTAATTCTGGCATCTTCCCCATATATATGAAGAAAATGCCACCAGTCATGAAGAAAGATGCGACATCACCACAGTAAATAAAAAAATAAGACACAAACATTACCAAATTAAATGTGAAATAACAACTATAGAAAAACAACAAAAAAAATTAGATTATTTCATAATTAGTTTGCTAAAAACGAATTTTCCTGGAGAACGGTCTACAGAAGGCTGAAGTAGTAGTAGTTGACTTCAGCTGTGCACATACTCGTCCTATGGAGATCTTGTTTCATCCTCACAGCCTAATTATAAAATGTAGTTATATTTTATACGATAATATACTCTGTGTTATAAAATCAAAAGAAAAATTTAAAGTTCATTTCATTTATTTCTGAACCATGTGGTACCTTCCCCCAAGTATAAGGGGAGATGCCACACACGCTTATTTCCTTATAGCTGCAGTGTTTATGGCTGTTTCTACATGCACCGTATATGTAACATTATACTTAACTCACTTACATTGCTAATATCTTATTTAAAACAACAAGTACGTTTATAAACTTTAAATATGAGGAGCGGAATATTATAAAAGTTGTGCTCACCGCTTAAAATGCTCACAAGATCGAAAAATAAGGCTGCGATTTAAGACGATTAAATTAGATAAATTCACAAGCTTCACTCAATGTCGAACCAGACTTTTCACTCGAGTGGCTGAAAATTAAAATCTATCGACGCATAAATGTACTATTAACAAACTGGCGTCTTCCCCCGAATTACCTTATACAGTTGAACCTGTTTTTGTGCGATAGATAGGGACCGCATAAAAATAAACGCACAAAAAATGTTCAAAAATTTTATAACTTCTTACATATAACAAACTAATTCGTGGAAATACTACAGAAAACTTTTTTTATGCGGTGGATAGGGACCGCATAAAAAAGTCACATTTATAAAATATGCCAATTATTTACGAAATTTATGTAAGAATACTTCCATAACAAAATAAATAACTAAATATTACGCATGGAAACATTTTAAAAACATATAATTTCTCATTGTATACACGGATAAGTTTTCAAAATGTACATATATAATTCATTGCTACTCATCGTAATCCAAAGCTCTGTAATGAATAAGTTCAAAACCGCTTTCGTCTTTTGAAGTTACAATTTAAATTGGTTTATTTTTTGTCACCATTAAGAGATAAGTTTTTGGTCACAAAGGTCTGGTGGTCAGTTGCTTGTAAAGGTCACGATAATCAGCTATACATGATTGAAGCCCTTTTTGGAATTTTATACTCCTTCCTTAATTAGTATCTATTTTAAATAAAATGCTTTTCCAATTTGGTGGAAAGCTGGATCTTTTTATCCATTCTGAAAGAATCGGGCTTCTTGTCCGTCTTCATAATCTATCAAATTATTGATAATGCCACTGTCATTGAAAGTTTCTTCTTCAATCAAGCGCGGGCTGCTGGAGCGTGGAGAGAAAGCAACTGAATGCGCATTGGCGGCAGACTGTTTATAACAAATTAACAGAGTGTCTTGAAGTGTCTACATTTCAGTGGCGTAACGTACACCCCGCTTCACGGGGGAGGGCAAAACTCTAGGAGCCTAGATAGAAAACAGATAGAAATAGATAGAAAAGATTACAGTGGCGCCAAAGCCATTAAGTCCTGCCACGGGGAAGGATTTTAGGGGGCCTAAGCCTTGACTAACGCTAAATACATATTTACCCAACTTATAAAGTATTAAAGACGAAAACTGAGTTTCAGGTGGGAAGGGGATCCTAACATTCACCGTTACTTCACTGGTAAATAGACAGAAACACACACATTACAGTGGCGCCAAAGCCATTGAAAATCATACACCACATAAAAAAAAAAGATCGCACATAAAAAATCGCATGAAAACAGACCGCGTAAAAACAGGTTCTACTGTTTTGTTTCAACATGTTTAACATTGCTTGATATATTTACAACACAAATTCTCTCCTTGTGATAAGAGCAGCTCGTCGATTCGTCTATGTGTGAAATATTCATAACTCATTATCACTTAGAACGCAATGCATTATAGAAAACATGAGAAAATTATGATAATGTACAGTAAATAAATAGTTTTAAAGGTTATAAATGAAAAGGGGGAAATGTAAACTGTGGTTGTGATATTGGATTGTTCTCTTCTTTATAAGTGGTCGCAGTATCCGAAGGAGGAAGTGAATATTTACAAACATTGTACTATAAGGCAACCCTAGGGCTGTTGTGAACGGACATCGTAATTTTGAATCCTAGTCAAGTGCGGAAAGAAACCCTGGTGTGGACATCCCGCTCTTCAAACCTCCACATCATGTTAAGGTATCCGACTACTTGCGATAGCTTTTTTTTTTTAAAAAAAAATTAAGATATGGAGATTTTTTGCGGTTTTCGATTTATTTAGTACATTTTAAGAAAAAAAAGAGGCTAAAATTAAGAAGATAAGAGTAAATTATTACTACTAAAATGGGAAAAAAACGAGTAAAAATTGACAAAAATTTACATAAACGGGGCCCGCTCTGTACAAATAGTAAATGAACAAATTATCAATTTTTCAATTTCGATGTATTACTTTGCTATTCCTTTTTGAAATGTGACCTTCAGGATAAGAGTTATTTTAATTTTTACAAAAACTAGAGCACTTTATCTTAGTTATTATATGAAATTGCTTAAAAGAACAGTGATTATATTCACATAAACAACTGCAAATTTTGTAATAAAACAATGATTGATAAATGTGAAGGTTAAAACACTTCTACTGTTATAAAGTACATACGCAAAAAATTTCAGAAAATTATTTTAAAAACTTTTTGAGCAATCGCTGTCTCCGTTTCAGATTTTCGAAAAAAAAAAAAAAACACATTTCGAGTAAAACGCATTTTTAAGTTTGACTTCTTATGTAAAGCGTGCATCTGCTTTTACAAAAACGCTTGTAGTTTTTGTTCTAGTGAACGGAGAATATTAAAAAACTTGGTATTTTTATGAAGCTAATAAGATGGCTTATATATTAAAATAAAAAATTTGGCAAAATTCACAGTTTTAGGATAGTCGGATACCTTAATATGAGGACTTCGAAAAGTGACATATTTAACTCTCATCCGCTCCTCTTGATCTCCTCCTGGTGGTCCGCGAGAAAATTTCGCTGGTCCACAGAAAAATATGTGAAATATACTTACTCGTCGCGTTATGTTTTAAGATGTATTGAAATGTAATTCAATCTCTTACAGAATCGTTTGCTCGTTATTACCCAAAGAATGAAAATCCCAGACATGGCAATATGTGGATAATACAACTAGATCCCTTTGCAGCTAAAAATCAGAATAAAAATTTAAGTATGCATGTAAAAGAAAGTCTCATCGATCTATCGTCCGACGAATCTTTCAAATTTAGATTTCATTCATTCTTATCAAGATCTCAGTTTTGGCTTTCCATAAAAAATGAATACCATTTTCTTAATGAACAGGCGATGAATATTCTGATTCAATTCTCCACAACTTAATATGTGAAAAGGCTTTTTCATCTGTCACAGGCATCAAAACACAGTACCGATCTCAACTTGAAATAAATGCAGTTCTCCATCTTGCAGTAATAACATTGGATCTAAATATCTATAATCTTATTTCAAGTAAGCAGGAACACATCCATCACACTAGGAATATATAATGCAAAAAGTTTGATATACTTAAACCATTTTTTAATAGTGTTGTTTTGCAGTGTTTGTTTATTTTGTTTATTTTATATGGATTATTAAGGTATCCGACTACGTTTGGAAGCGTGATTTTAAAAAAGCGCGTAAATAGATAATTTTCATGATATTTAGTGTCATTTAGATTAGAATACATGTATAAAATTGTTCTAAGGACATTTTGACAAAAAAATTTATTTTAAATACAATATTTTGGCAAAAAAGTAACTTAGAATAACCTTTTTTCAAAATGTTCTTCTTTTATAAAAAATGCTTCTAAAATAATAATATTTTGCTTATATAAAGTAAAGATTTCTCCAGAAAGTCTGAATTATTATTTTTTTTTTTTTTTTGAAAAATTCACATTATTTTCAGAGTTACCACCAATTGAAATAATTATCGTTTTTTTTTCTTAAAATTTCTCCCCTCTGTTGTCGTAAGACATGGGTAAACCCACTTCTATCATAAGCATAGTAAACAATACTCTACACTAAAAGGTTAACGAAAAATTCAAAAGAGTTACATTTAAAGTGATTTTTTGGTATTGCATATTATCCACTCATTTTTCAAAGTCAGGTGTATAAGATGATATTCCCAATCTTATAGAATCTTCGAGATTGCTGTCGTTAAGTCGAGATCTGATGGTTGATTTAATTGTGTTCATCGTTGTTAACAACAATTCATATAAATATGTGGAACCGAAACAAGATTTTAATTTGTAAGCTCCTCTAACAAAACAATGTTACCAGTACCAGTAGTAACAAAACAGTGTTGCAGGTACAATCATTTTACGGCTTATATTTTATTTTTAAAAGTATGTTGAATCTTTCGGCCATACAAAAAATCGTGGCAGGTCACGGATTGGCCACGGTTGATATCTATCTATCCATCCATCCATCCATCCATCATCTATCTATCCATCTATCTATCTATCTATCTATCTATCTATCTATCTATCTATCTATCTATCTATCTATCTATCTATCTATCTATCTATCTATCTATCTATATAAATGGATGATGGACCTCGCTTCACTCCAACACCGTTTAACCGATTACTAAAAACTGGCATTCATATATATTTCTTTATGGAGAAGGTTTTTGTGCTATGTTGCAGATTCCCACCAGGTGTCACTACAGGATATCAACTTCTGCACCGTTTAATCAATCGCCAAGTTGCCAACAGAGTCGCCAGAAATTATGCCAACTTGATTCTATCGCTGACATTTCGCTATGTTTCCATTGAATCGTCGTTATAATATAAGGAACGGCGTCGCTTCCGATATTACAATTGTAACATAAAATAAATACTGCAGAAAGTAATAGTAACGTATTACACATGCAGATATAAATTATTTACACTATTTTAAGCGTTTATTACTCAAAATTTGTAACAATGTGTTACTTTTGCTGAGCAGCGATCAACTTGGGAGGATGTTTTCAAAAATCGACCTACAAGGGAATTACGGGGGCGTTATAAATAAAAAAAATCTTTTTTTATCAGCTATTAGATCTACAGACTTAAAATATAACAAATATGATTTTTTTTTGTTCTGCTGAGATATGCAAAAAGCTTTTTTTGTTTAATTTGCAATTCACGTAAAACTAACTCATTAAAAACTTCTTTATCCTTCAGTCTGTTTTGTTTAATCTTTCAATTAACCCGTGTGAAGAACGGGTATACCAGCTAGTGTAATACATAGAGGACAGTCGCGTACCATCAAAAATCGTTTCGCGAGCACGGGGTTAAGAACCCCGTGTGCTAGCTAGTTTTGAGTGGGCCCCGTATCAAAACTCCTTCGGGGCCCTATTTTAGAAAAGAAAGTCTTGTTAGTGGTACTGTAGTTACACATGTTGGGGCTCCTGTAGCTTGGGGGCCCCATTTCCTTGATATGGTGGTACTTACGCCCCTGCCTGGTCTACTACAGCCTGGCTGACATTGAAGAGGGCGGAAAATTTTGAGATTGGGGAAACAGATCAAGCGTTGTCTCCAACATGTTTATGAAATATAAAACTGCGATGTCCATCGCCATTAGTTCTCGTGTTGCTTCAGAGTGCCCTTTCCTAAACTTGGAGCCCAAAGTAGCCCCGTTGACTCTGTAAGTACATAAGTCTTGCACATGATCGAAGTATAATCCTTAAAAATTTATGCTGAAATGTACGTAAGAAATATTATACAAGTTCTAGCATTAAATTTAAATGATCTATGAAAAATAATATTTCCGTAAAATCAGGCATGTAACGCGCACCTATAATTTCGAACAGCGATTTTTAGTTTTTGATACCTTCGCCATATAACGCGTACTCCCTTTCTTACGAAGAAACCTGAAACGTACGTGCACAATGCTCTTATACTTTGAAGTCATTTATTCAAGACGTTATTCCAAACTTTAGAGGAAAAATAACGCGCACCCGCTGATTTCGTTCTTATTTCAATTCCTACTATTTGCTTACACTCTCTATTTATTTATTTGTTT
This sequence comes from Trichonephila clavipes, assembly GCA_019973935.1. Lineage (NCBI taxonomy): Eukaryota > Metazoa > Arthropoda > Arachnida > Araneae > Nephilidae > Trichonephila > Trichonephila clavipes. The sequence continues at coordinate 211,738 of BMAU01017894.1, forward strand.
ATTTATTTGTCTTGGTGGAATTTTCAATCGTTAATAAAATACACTTTAAAGCGCTCAATTGAGCTAAAATTTTATATACATGATTATTTTGGATGACAGTAAAATAATTTAATTATAATTAATAAATATTAATTGATTAAAACTAACTTTTTGAAGGAATTACAAACATAGCCACGTTGGCATCATTTTTGGCGACTTGTGTCAAAACTTGAAAAGGTTTTTGTGCTCATGTTTTAAATCATTCAGTTAAACTGAAATTTTATATACACGATTGTTTCGGATGCCAATACAATACTTTAATGATAATTAATAAAAATTAATTACCACTTAATATTGTGATTCTGTCATATGTATATACATATTTATATCAAAAGTAACTATTTAATAAAAAGTAGCTAAAATAAAAATTTTCTTTGTTGATTTAAGTAAGAATTGACTTAATTTTTTTTATGTATGTAACTTGTTTTTTGGGTTAAAAGCATGCTGGATTTTACGGTAATTGTAATGTAATCACACTTAACGTTGTTCATAATTGCAAGCGTTATGGAAAATTTAAAATTACTTTATAAATTCCATAATATATATTATGGCTGATTTAAAACTATTTTCTAATACATTTGATTTGGATTAATTAAATTGTGTTTTAGACTCGATTTAAAACTCAATAGTTGGGAGGTGGATGAGATTTACATTTTTCGAGCCCATGAACCGGATGAAAATTACCTCATTCGACGCTAACCTCGCCGATGTAACTGAAAACGCCCGCCCTGTAGCGCACAATTTCAAATGAAACTCTTGATCCAGCCGGCATCCAGTGGCGTAACGTACACCCCCGCAAACCCCGCATCGCGGGGGGCAGGGCTCTAGAGGGCACACAGCCTGACTATCGCCAAGTACCTACCCTTTGTAAAATCCAACTTGGAGGCCCAAAACCTGACTTTGCATGGGGTCCCAAATGTTCTCCGTTACGCCACTGCCGGCATCAAATGCCTAACTTCTCTGTTTGAAATAACCTTTCTTATTAATTATTTTTAAGGATCATTTCTGTGTTATTTCTCGTGTGATTGAACCAATATTATGGAGTGATCAAAAAAATAAAACGCTTTTTCACGAATGAAAAATGCCGACCTGGCCTCATTGCTGAATCCGGCCCTGACCGTGATAGTGAAATAATAAAACTTCAGTCACTTGAGGTCATTTTTAATAGTATTGTAAAGTTCATGGAGGACAGAGAGGGAAAAGCATGAATGAGCGTTAACTAAGAAAAAATATTTTTTTCATTCTCTTCTGGAGGGGGGCTTCCCGTGATACTCCCCAAATAAAACTAGTCTTTTTCAATTTAATTTCAATTTTTATGTCTCTGTTACAAATATGTCCCTTTTCGTATTTATGCGTTTTCATTCCATTCTCATAGTTCAATGTCAATGGCGTAACGGAGGACATTACCCCCCGCAAACACAAGTTTAGGGCCCCAAGCCCGAATACGTACACAGCGTCAGTTAAGCTTTGGATCCCTAGAATCCCCCCTCAATGCGGGTGTGTACGTTACGCCACTGTCATAGTTGCTTTTTATTACTCTTTTTACTACAACTCAGTATTTTTTTTATAAAAAATATACTTCTTTTCACTAACCAGGCTCCTCCCAGACATTTATATGTTATTTTACAGAATTCAATGAATACTTTCAAGAAATTAAATTTTATTTAAATGTCATCTCCAATCCTTCTTTTGAACGAAGGAATCTTGCTACTATAGTTTGGGATGGGAGAAGTGTTTTTTTAACGTTTTAATGGCAAAAAATTGTTTCTTAAATAAATTTGCCTTTAATTCTAGAATAGATAAATAAAACAATGCTATTGCATTTTCCTATCATACTTCTTATTGCTATTTCGTCATTCGAGGATTTCAGTTCACTCTTTTTTTTTAAACAAAGATAATTTTGATTATAAGCCTCTTCTTCAATGTAAACAAGTAATATAAAATTTTTTTAAGTCAATTCCTACTTAGATCAACAAAGAAAAATTTTATTTTAGCTACTTTTTATTAAATAGTTACATTTAATATAAATATGTTTATACATATGACAAAATCACAACATTAAGTGGTAATTAATTTTTATTAATCATCTTTAAAGTATCGTATTGTTATCCAAAATAATCGTGTATATAAAATTTCAGTTCAATTGAATGCTTTAAAACGTGAGAAAAAAAAACCTTTTCAAGTTTTGACACAAGTCGCCAACGTGGCTGTATTTGTAATTCTTTAAATAACTAGTTTTAATCAACTAATTTTTTTATCTTAATTATAATTAAATTATTTTATTGTCATCCAAAATAATCATGTATATAAAATTTCAGCTCAATTGAGCGCTTTAAAATGTATTTTATTAACGATTGAAAATTCCACCAAGATAAATAAATAAATATATAGAGAGTGTGAGCTAATAGTAGGAATTGAAAAATAGTTTTCATTTGTAGGAAAACGTGGCCATGGTAGCCTAGTGGTCATGGTCGTGGACTCATGGTGGGGGAGTCATGGGTTCGATCCCTCGCGCTAGATACACAAGGATCTGTCCATGCTCAAAGACCTCCTTTTGTCAGGGTATGGATGTGTGGAGAGGAAATGACCAGCTCAGGTGTCGTCCTCATCGTTAAGCCTTGACCATGGTTTAAAATTACGAGATCCGTCGTCAATATTTCTCGTGTTGCTGTCTATTGCGACTAAGTACACACTCACTCACTCGTGAGAAAAAAAAAGGAGAGGGGGTATCCGAATTCCGTAATTTATAAAATAATCTCCGATCTTCGTAATGCAGTAAAAAAGAGTGATTCTGCTTATCTTCTAATCTGTGGTATTTGTATATTATATATTGTAATTTAAAGATACTCTTTGGTGCGAGTCTTAGATATGACATACGTCTAACGCTGAAGCGGGATTTGCTTTCATACCACCACCTGAATGACATGCTGTGTGTCCCGTACAACCTGCAAAGATATAGGATATGTTATACCCTTAGGAAAGCTTTTAGACACATTCTCGAGGCAATAGGTTGGTCTTCGGTAGACACCAGCCGCTCAAGTTCTGTAATTTATGCGACTTATCTACCTCTCTCATTTGTCTCGTGAAAGGTTTTCGGCAAACATGTCGCCGCGTTTGTCGTGGTTGTTTCACACGTGGCAACTTTGGGCTAGTCAACTCGTTTTCTGTCACCACTTTTCTAGAGTGAAGAGAAGAGAAGATTCCTTTCGCGCACATTGATACAAAGTTGACTGAAAAGAGAGTTCAGGGTTCATTGGTACAATAAAGAGCTATAAAAAGCTCTCTTCATTTTCAATACACAAGTAACCGCATGTGAATAGCGTAGCTTCCACTGTATCCATTTATTGAGTATAGAGCATGTCTGGGACGCTCTGGGAAGGGCAATTGCAACTCTCCTTCGAGAATCATCCAAGGCTTGAAAATAATCAAAAAAGAGTTGCAGAACGAGAGGGATTAATTGCTACAGGAACTCATAAATTCCCTTATTTCCGGTATAAAATCACGTTGTGAGGCTTGTTTATCTGAAAGAGGGAAACATACCCCTTGTTAACCAATTTTTTTGTTATAATCTGCAACTGATATTTCATACCTTCCGACTTCGATGAGTGTTACGCAGGATCATACGTGTGTATTTTAACCGTTACAGGGTTATTATTATTATATCAGCCCTTTATGCATGTCAAATTTCATTAAAATCGGTCCGGTAATTCTAGAGATAATCGACAAAATCTAAAAATTTTCTTAGTTTTGAACACCAATATATATTCTGAAATAATTGTTAATTACTTTTAAAATTGCTGTTTCCAAAAAGATATTTCTGAAGCAGTGCAGTGCGTAGCTTTAGGATCAATACTCGAAGAAATCCGTATTTTAGTAAGCCGCATTCTTCGAGAAAAAACCCCCTCGAGTGGAGAATTTGAAAATTACCTCGGTTTATGGAACTTCCGAGTTATTTTAAAAACTATTTGTTGGGGGGTTCAAAGTTCAGCCATTGTACCGCATTCCAATTGACAATAAGTTGATTGATAGGCGTTGTTTTCAGAAGTCGATAATTGGATTTTTCACGGTCTGGTAAACGTATGAGGTACTCAATCGGCATTGTACCTTGAAATCTTGTTTCCTTCTGTAATGAACATTGCTCTTTCTAAAAAGAAGCGTCTTTCTGCTCTTACTTGGGAAAGATTACGGAATTTTTCTTCGGAATTATGTACATGTGATCTCTTTGCCCATTAAAATAATTTTTAATTCATTAATGAATTAAAGAATCGGCAATAACTGTTACGTGTAGAATAGTAGCAAGTGTTGTACCATTTTGAAAAAACTTAGATCTCGGCTGTAATTGCCCATGGGAAATGGGTCTTTTTTAAAAATAACTTGCTTGGGGTAGTATGTTATTGCACTCACTATGCATGTATTAGTTCGTCGAGAGTCAAAATTAGGAGATCTAATTTCCTTAAAACTGGACTCAAACGAACTACGCTTATTTTATAACTAAACGAGTAAAATGTTTTGCTTGATTTGTGACTATGATTAATAGTACGGCTATGTAAGATGGCGTCAGTTAAAAATTCTCTGTGAAATTATGGAATTTGTGATACAGTACATAATAATGGGATGGAATGTTTCAATTTCCCACATTTTCAAAAAAATGTTAGAAATCACCTAACCAAATGATATGGAATTATCTATTTATTTTTCCCAGAGTTGATATGACGCACCCCTTTTTTTCCGTGCCAGCTTGACATTGAGTTTTGAACACCCTTTATATATATAAAGAGAGAGTAGCTTTTAGTTCGATGCAATCATGTGTCCGGAAGTATTCAGAAAAGCACAGAGATGATAAATTCGTTTATTCATGGTGTGATAGATTTCCTCTCACATCCATCAGTGTTCGGGAGTTAGAATGAAGATCAGCCACATTTGAAACAAATACAGTCGGACCTATATATAACAAAGTCGCTAAAACCCGGAAAAAATTCGTTATAAAAAATTCGTTATATGGAAAATTCGTTATATAGAGGTTCATCTTTTAATGTACTTTAGAAACCACATAAAACAAATTTTAAATTCATAAACACTATGTATTAAAAAAAATAATTATTCACACCTTTTTTAAAATTAATATATGTTTACTTTATATATTATACCCATCAAAAAAGAATGTCGAAGAATTCACTGTATCTTCAATATTAAGATAATAATTTTATACTAAAATTCAAGAATTTTAAGGACATTTTATAATTTAAACCATACAAGTAATATTAAACATGCATTTTTTTATAATTAGAACACGGGGACACGGGACAACTCCACTGAGGGTGAAAGAGGATATCGAAGATGTTTCCCGTGAACTGGGCAATGTGTGTTAAAGGTTGCACTTCTTGGATGAAACGTCCAGAACTCTATCACTCTGGGCGAGCCAGGATCTAATAAAACCAGTTCAAGATTTATGACCACTATAAAATGTGTTAAAGAGAGAATAACTTGAAATTTTTTTCAGAAATACTTTTAAAAAAAAGGAAGAACAAAAATTGAATCACAAAAGAAAAAGTTCGTTATATGGAAAATGCACTTCACTATAGAGAGATTATTTTACGAAGAAAATCGTGAAATTTTCCAGGTCCATTGAAAGGTTCCAGGAAAAAGTTCGCTATACAGAAAATTTCGCAGTATAGAGGTTCGTGTAATTTATTAATCCTTTAACTCTCTCGCTGCACAACCCGTGATTTCTACGGGTACGCATTTTTCTGACTATTTAGCTGTGCAACCCGTGCTACTCTTGTTTAAGTTTTCATTTACGTTTTTATGTTCATATTTTGAGGATCTAATTCTATATATTAATATAAAAACTTTTTTGCAAGTTTTTTTTTTTTTTTGTATATTTTAACTTAAAAATGTAGATTTAATATGTAAATTCGAAATACGTAAGAAAGCCATACGCAATTTTTGAACTTACTTTGATAAAATAACTACGCAGAGAGAAGGTTAACTATTCTCGACAACCCAGGCTAGGAAATGCACCTTTAATTAAGTATTGGAGCAAAAGCGAGGTAGACGAGATTTGTAATATTTAATTATGAGTTGAATCACTTACTTTTGGAACGTTTTAGTAATATACGTTCTAAATAAACGTAATTCCGTTCTGAACTCTATTCGACTTCTAGTCGATATTATTTTAATTCCAATGTATCTTATTGACTGAGTCGTCAATTATCAATCTTAAATATTAAGTAATTAATCTACGAGTCACTCTCGACTAGATTTCTACTACTTGACGTTATAATCACTAGCTTCTATCATCTAACTTTGAACTTTTTCTTTCAAACCTATAAGTTAAGGCTTAAATATAAGCCTTGATTTACATAAACCGCATCTTCTTCTTCGGGAGAAAGTTTTTAATAGACAATATTTAAAGAAATAGTTTTCTCCCCCAGAGGATTAGTAGGAGGCTTGTGGATAGACGTGTTACAATGGAGATAACTTAATGTTCTTTTATTTTGCAATACAGCACACGGCACAAAAGCAAATCATTGTTCAAAAAAAAAAAAGGGCAATCAAAAGCATTCTTTTTTAAGCTTATGAAAACGTAAGCTCTGGAGTTTTTCTTTGGAATCACCTTGTTTAATCTTTGAAAACAAATTGGTCAAGCCCCTAGTGGAGGATGCATTAATGCTACAGCTAATCGTAACGATGACGGATGCTTTGAGAGAAATTTCGCCTAAATTATTATCACCGTTAGGCAGGTAATTAACAAGCATTATATAAAAGTCGCAGTATGTCTTTGAAGGTTCTGGAGAAAATTATTTAAGAAAATCAGGAGAAATAAAGTAGTAAATCTTATGTAAAAATCTCTCTCTGACATCTATCTTTTATAAATAAATCTTTCCTAAATCAAATTTTTATATAAATAATCATGTATTAGATTTATATGGCGTACTTACTGATATAAATAAGAATAAAGAAACAAATTAAAAATATTCATTATACCATAAATGAGAAATCTAATAGTGAAAAGCAAATCCAAATCAAATATGGAACCTAATATATAAATAGCTTTTGAAGACTTTAAGTTGAACAAAAGGGTTAACCCTTTATCTACCGACGGTACTTATAAGTACCACTCACTTTAAAGTTGCATAGAACAACCATTTTTACGAAGATTTTGACGATACTTAGCAGGAATATTCTTTGAAATCCACTCTTCCAAAATATATGGCAACACGGGTTCTAAGATGAGTATTTTAGCGGGGAAGATGAATAGTTTTATGGCAGAAACTGCGTTTTTAGCTGACGGCATTTTTAACGGATTGCGAGGATTATCATTTTTGTCCCGAAAAAATAGTTAATGTAAAAATTTAAGTGTCTTATCTTTTTGTATGTTATTGAAGACCTTAGAAAACGATTTGACTATTTATTTTAAGTGAACAGTGTATATAATTAATTTTACAGTTGAATATCTTTAATTAATTAATTTAGCTCTAACGGAATAAATTTCCCAAAGTTGAGTATTTTGCTTATGTATATTCCTTAATTTTCAATGTAGTAATTCAAAAAAAAATTTGCATGAAAAAAACTGCAGTAAATCATAATGCGGTAGATAAAGGGTTAGACTTGATTTAGGCAGCCAATCATTTTTCCCTTTCTGCTCATTTGGTACAAGAAAATGTATTACTTCAAAATCAATAGAAGAGAGAAGCAGAAACATAAACTAGCGAAAAACAATACGTGCACACACACACTGCTGCCAACTGAAAGTGCAACACACCAAGAAAGAAAACAAATAAGAATACTTATTAAGGTATCCGAACACTTTTTAACAAAATAACATATTTAAACATTATAAAGGCTTTTTTAGGACTCTATAATACCAATAAATACTAATATTTAACTAACAATATTTAAAATAAATTGCCTAAATTCCACAGAAATCACAATTATAAGTGAAATTTTAGCAACATTTTTGTAAAACTTCAAAGCAATTAAAGAAAAAAGTAATAAACTTATATTAGTAAAAGTATTACCAAAGCAATCTATATGCATTTATCTAGAGAATGTACTAAAATTTTAATGTTTTATTAAAATTTGAAAATTTTAGAGTTGATTGAGTAAACATTATAAGAAAAATCACATTCTTTATGAGACCATTATTTAAATAACAAGCCTTAACTCAAAAAATATTCATACAATAAGAAATATTTTAGTACATTAGAAAATAGCATAAATATCAGGTTCAAAAAGTTTTATAGAAATACATTTGTAATATTTTGAGTAATCAGATTCGCCATGATAGATTGCGAGTAATTTAAATTCCCACTTCTGGTAGATGAAAGACCTACTTCCGGTTTTTCTAACTTAATAAAATTGATTGTAGCTGGCCTCTAGGTAAAGTAGAAATAAAACATAATATGTTTTGTAAAGCCGAAAGATGACTCTATTTAATAAAAGAAAAAACAAAAATGTCTGTCTTGACCGAATTTGGTCATTTTCAACGTGTTCGGATACCTTAAACGTATACAGCATTGTTGGAAAATATATACCTTAAAATCTGGCGTATAACTCTCAACTCCTTTTTCACGAAGAAACTTGAAATGTACGTGCGCAATGCTCTTATGCTTTGTGAAGTCATTTATTCTACGTACTCTATTCCAAGCTTTAGGGGAAATTAGTGCATTTCTAGAATTACAACCCTTTAAGTTCATATATATAAGGAATGCCATTTCTTTTCATTAAACAATATTCACACTCTTAACACAAAAAATAAGATCGAAATTTACTGGTGCGTGTTATACCCCGGGTATAAAAATGATATAGTTTCAAAAATAAACAGATGAGCATGAAAAAAAGACTTAGACTTCTAAAAATATCCGAATAATGTTCATTTAAAAGAAATGTCATACTTTATGAATTTATATATATATATATAAAGAGTAATGTTTTTCTAGAAATCTACTATTTTTTTTCAAAATCCTTGGATAATACTTCGAATAAATGCCTTTAAAACATAATAGCATTGCTAAGGTTCATTCGTAAAAAAAAGGAGTGCGCGTTATACGGTGAATATAACTTAAAATTTAAAAATGCAGCTTGAAAGTATAGGTGTGCGTTATACGCCGGAGTTAAAGGTATATAGAAGACTCATTTTTTTCTATGCTCCTCATCTTTTCATATTGAAAGTTCTTGTTTTCATACCCGGCGTATAATGCGCACCCGTAAATTTCGACCTTATTTTTTGTTTTAAAAGTGCGTGTTATAACACCGAATTTTTTACGGTAAATAAATTTATAGACAATATGGGGGTATACAGAGTTCAAAGTTAAGGTTCAACTGCCGCTTCTAGTAGAGGCTGCGGTAGCCCAGTGGTCAAGGTAGTGGATCATGTCAGGCATGTCATGAGTTCGAGCCCAGTACCACTAAAGACCCGCCGTGTAGGGCAGCGATGCATGTTAAATCTGTCGAGAGCTGAAACGTTCTCCTGTTGGTGTGGTGTGGTAGTTAGGAGAGGGGGTGCCAGCTCATGTTTCATCCACGTCACTTGACCATGGTTCAAAATTACGTGGTCCGTCGCCAAAAGTCCTCATATAGATGAACAGTGCGACGTTAATATTCACTCACTCAGCCGCTTCTAGTAGCTAAAACGGTTCTAACCCGATTAAGCATTGAGTCGAACTGATATTGGATGACAGATATGGGCAAGTTCGTCCATGGTGCTTCAAATGTATTCCTTACTTCATAAATCGTAGCGGCAGGAGAGCAGTAACGGCCCAATCTCTCAGTAGACCGTGGTCAAATATTTCAATGGATGAGAGATCTGGAGGAGATGCCGGGCAGATGCGTTGGACACCCTATATGTCAGGGTAGATCAGGACAAGACAGACAACGTGCGATTTTACGTTATTCTGTTGGAAAAAAAATGCCTCAAAACGTTGAAGATAGGGAACAGTCACTGGCTATAAGGTACTCTGGGAATGTAGCTCTTTCTGTTCTATCTATAAGTGTGAGAATTCCGACCAATGTTAGTGGTAATACATTGGAATGATAAACCACCCTCTTGATAGACCACCATTCTACCTCTGTCAAATTCAGACACGTGCTCGTAGCCATTTCTCCTCTTTATGCGAGACAAAACACCAAACGATCGGTATTCAAAAGCGAATTTTCGAATGAAAAATCCGCTATGTAACTTTCCTTTTGTACAGAATTTGAGATGTCGTTTCTCCCTTTACCGTCGCTTGATTGCGCTCAAATGCTCATCATTCACATATCCCAGCATCCGTTTCCTTGCATGAGAATTCAAAGTTTGTATCATCCCTCCTTCACAGTGCTGCAATTTTAATGGCCAGCAGTATACACTGGTGTGCAAAAATTAAGGACGAAGTCGAAAAATTAGCATATCAGCTGAACGAAGAGGCAGAGCGGACAGAAAGACCAATCAGAAGATTAAGTAAGGTGATGTACGGTAGCACATGCGCAGATATGCAGGTAGACGTAATGGGGGAGTGTCTGAGTAGTATAACGCATGTTGTCGGTGTGAGATCAGTATTCCTGGCAAAGAGATTGCACGCCGTATAGCAGTTAAAATCACACCGAGTTGCTGCCTCAGCGAGAAATGGCGAATAATCAATCTGTTAGACGACATCTGGATGCTTTTATCCGAGGTCGAAACATCGGGAAGTTGGAGGAAGGCCGCAGTGTGACAAGTGTGGCTGAAGAGTTCGGAATTGCTCACAGCACATCGTTTCACGACTTTGGAGACAATTTTAAACTACAGGAACAGCTATCCGGGGGTTCAGTAGTGGTCGTCCACGAGGAACCACACCCGCAGATGATCGGTACATTGTCTTACAGGGCAGAAGTAACAGGCGGCAGACAGCGGGAGAAATCGCTAGACACACGACACAGGCGACTGGACGACCGATATCGCGTTTTACCGTGGCCAGAAGAGTGCACGGTGGTGGGTCTGTTTGCACGACGCCCTGTACGGTGTGTACCTTTAACGCCTGCCCTTCGGAGAAGGCGTTCTCTGTGGTGCCGGGAACACCGGAATTGGAGAGACAATGAATGGGGACGAGTACTCTTTACAGATGAGAGCAGATTCAGTTTGAGTAGCGATTCTCATCGCATACTCATCTGGAGAGAGCGGGGAAGCCGCAATCATCCCTCGAACATCATTGAAAGGGACAGGTATGGTGGTCGCGGTGTTCTCGTTTGGGGAGGCATCATGCTTGGTAGTCTTACAGATCTTCACATCTTCGACGCAGGTTCAGTCAACGGGACCCGTTATTGTAACGAGATTCTTCTTCCATATGTGCGTCTTTTTAGAGGCGCTATGGGTCTGCAGTTCCTTTTCATGGACGACAATGCACCATGTCATCGCATAGTAGCTGCCGAACAGCTCTTAGAGAGTGAGGATATTGAACGTATGGATTGGCCGGCACGATCTCCGGATCTCAATCCCATCGAGCATGTATGGGATTTTCTAGAAAGACGCTTGGCAGCTCGTACCTTACCACCAGTAATGATTCGGGAGCTTCGATTGGCGCTGCAAGACGAATGTGCATCAATGCCTCAACAACTCATTGACACCCTCATTCTCAGCATGAGCAGACTCTGTGAAACCTGCCTAGCAGTCAGGGGAGTTCATATCCCCTACTAAAGACCGGATGTTTCTTGCTGGACACCCATCACAGGGATGTTTCGGCCGTCAGTCGCATTGCGCTCCATGCTACTTTTTCAATAAAGCTTCTTTTTATCCCTCTGATTTCTCTTTTAGTAAGTGTTGCTTACATTACACATGTCCTTACGTATTGGGGATCTTACGGTGTTGATTTGGAAAGCTTTTGTACAAAGTTATATTGAAAAAACCATCTCGTCCTTAATTTTTGCACACTAGTGTATGTATGTCCAAAGTTAAGTCTTTAAAATCTATTTATCACTATTTAGTAAAGCCGTTAAAGTATTTTTTAAAATTCTGAGCATAATCAAAGCAATCAGATTTTTATTTTTGCTTTAAGAAAGTGTTAAATAAATATTTATGACTTCTGATATCTTGTTTACTCTAGCGATGTAATGGTCATATTCTGCTTATCTCTATTGTGACTGACTTACGGATTTGAATAAAAATCACAGTACTCGTCAGAAAAATTTGACAAAAAGGCTACTTTTTGTGAGTAACACGAAACATACTTGTGTGCAACTTAGCCAACAGAAACGTGTTTTTTTTTTTTTTTTTTGCACATTTTCATGAAATTGTAGAAAAGGACTTTATGCGCAATCAATACAATGAAAATCCAACTCAGTAGTAAGGTGATACATATATATATATATATATATATATATATGTGGGAGACAACAAGGGGTCCAAGACGTTGGTCTTTCTTCTATTTTATTTTAACATTAAACAAAAATTAATTAAAAAGGTAGTTTTTACAGATAAGTTTGACGATGATATTCAGAAGGTAACGCCTGCTCGCGCACCTCTCGCGTTCTCCTTTCTCTCTCTGCTCTTTCTGTTCTAATGTCCAAAAGTTTTAGTTTTGGTTTGTTGCGCCTGCGCGCGAAGACTGCTTGGCTTTGGCTGCATGCCACAACGGCCATTCTGACCGTACGCTGTTCGCAGCGGTATTTCCATGGAGACCAGAGGAGAATCTGAAACATACAAAAAACGGAACAGACAAGGACTATACGACAAATATATAGAGATTAAACATATCAAAATTTTGTTGAACTAGACAGTTTCTCCATCATGTGAAGGCACCTCTTCGACATCCGGAAGGTTCCACAGGAAAACACATTGTTTTTCACAGGTATAAGAACGTCTTTTTCAACAAGTTGATCTTTGGTTGAACGCATCGATATTCTCCTCTGTAGAGTTCTGGACGTCTGTTCAAAACGATTTCTCTTTTTCCTTCGCTTCCACTGCCAGGGCTCAAAAATTTTCCGGAACAACACAAACCGTCGATAATTACTATTCATAGGTGAAGGGGTAGGAGATTGGGAGATAAATTCCACGGAACTCGTTTTCATGGCACCATTGGCTTTCTTACACAATACTATATCAGAACATTTTTCTCTTACAATACTCAATTTTAACTTAGTACTCTTAATTTTATTACATTTATAATCCTTAATTAGAGAACTCGAATCATTTCTAGTATTAAAGTTCTTAACATATGGCAAATCATAACTAGAGTTTTCTATCACATTTGGAAAAGAAATAGCACTAGAATAAGCATAAGCATGAGCACCTAAATCTGCACTCAAAGAGGATCCACTTTCACTCAATAAAACATCGCTCTTTGCGTGGCCTAGTTTCTCTATTTCAGAATATATACTGGGATGTATAATAAATTCTTCGGTCAAGGTCGGTGATATTGCCGTTCCAACACTTAAGCTAGGAGAGTGTTGATTAAGAGAAATATTTATGGGTTTAACTTCTACCATACGCTGTTCGCCAAAACATGAACTTAATGTTATGATTTCTTCGGAAGGTGTTTGCACTCTAATTAGTGAGGAATTTAAAACTGGGATCTGGCAACCTGAATCAATCAATGCTGTTACGGGCTGATTTTCCACAAAAATGTTTACGTATTGAAGATTTGTGCATTCATCGCTATTTTGTTTTTCGCTCTCGATTTTCAAAGTATTCACGTTTATTTTATTATGGATGTGATCATTAGATTCTTTAGGTTTAAAACGCTTCTCACAGTCTCTTGCGCAATGAGATGAATCACCGCATATAAAGCAATTTTTATTTTCTCTTTCATGATATTGGGGATAGTTCTCTTTAATCTTTGTTTTAAAGTTTTGTGATCTATTTTTAAAGGGGTCTTGGGTATATCCATAAGTAATAGGAATTTCTTTATGTGATCCGCTTCTAGATGAAATATAAATATCACACTCTTTAGCTAAATCAATAGGCCTAAACCAATCTTCTGCTTCTCGAATGCCGATATGAGTTGCAGTTTCCTTATTTAAAAGTTTCATATAATTTATCAGAAATTATAAGATCACATAGAGATTCAAAGGAATTAACTTTTCTTAACGAACAATAATATTGGAAGTTTGCCGTCAATCTTGCAGCAAATTAGATGTATGTTTCGCCTGATGATTTTACAGCATTTTTAAATGAGTTTAAACACTCGCGAGGGGTTAATTGGAATTCTCTGAGTACTATAGATTTTAGTTTTTTTCATAGTCATTTAATTCCTCTTCTTTAATATACAGTAAGACGTTATGAGCTCTTTCGCCCAGAAGATTTATTAGAATTTCAGATTTATATTCATCATTTATTTTCTTGGTTAAAAATGCGCGTTCTAATGATTGGAAGAACAGATTAAAATTTTCAGATCTGGTGGGAACAGGAAAAGATAAAGTTTTTATACTTTTTATCATATTTTCTATGTTAGTTTCGAACTGTTTTTCTTCGACTTTAGCTGCAGGATTTAAACTTAATGCTTTATTTTTAGCTAATTGAAGTTCGATTTCTTTTTCTAATTTTTGCCAACTGAAGTTTCGCGAGCTCAATTTTTTGTTCTGAAGTTACCTCTTTCGTTTTTGATACTCTCTCATCTATACAGTTTTCAATTAAAGTTTTAACGAAATCTGGATCACTTTCAAATGTACTACTGTTCTCAATTTTAGTCTTTAGTTTAACTATAGTGTCAGTACTTTCGACAATACCGTCTAGCTCTTCAACTACTCTTATGAGATCCTCTTTAAGAGCGTTTTTATACATTTTATAAAAATTTAGAAAGATCCTACCTTTTTTTTCTGGCTCCCTTGTTGCTCGCACGTACAATGTATCCAATAAAAACGTTGATTCCACTGATGTCACCTCTTCGCAGGTAATATAGTTGAAATTGTAGTTCCGGCCTCTACACAGGCGGATTATTCACACTGAATTAGTTCCAACCTCTACACAGGCGGGATTTTCGTCGATGGGTTTTCCAACCTCTACACAGGCGGAATATTTGTCGATGGTTCGTTGCAAAATACCTCTACACAGGTTACTTTGTTATTTGTTCCGACCTCTACACAGGCGGAATGAAGTTGAAAATCCAACCTCTACACAGGTTGAACGAAGTTTCCGAAAAATGGCGGAGCGTCTCCTTCACGGACGCTGTTGTTCATTGTCCAGACTTTGGTTCAAAATCGAAATTTTGTCGATCCCGGCCGAGCCCCATAATTTGTGGGAGACAACAAGGGGTCCAAGACGTTGGTCTTTCTTCTATTTTATTTTAACATTAAACAAAAATTAATTAAAAAAGGTAGTTTTTACAGATAAGTTTGACGATGATATTCAGAAGGTAACGCCTGCTCGCGCACCTCTCGCGTTCTCCTTTCTCTCTCTGCTCTTTCTGTTCTAATGTCCAAAAGTTTTAGTTTTGGTTTGTTGCGCCTGCGCGCGAAGACTGCTTGGCTTTGGCTGCATGCCACATATATATATATATATATATATATATATATATATATATATATATATATTTTAACTTGTGGGGTGATGTAAAATGCATGTTCAGGGTAAGAAAACTTAAAAAGGAGGAAAGGTGTATTTTACAGATACTCGCTGCAAGTGATAGTGCAATGTGCAATTTTTATTTATTCATTGCTGACATGCTACCTCTGACATTTAGGTAATACATATAAAGCCTTTAAACACTGGTGAAAACAATTAAAGGGGGAAAAAGAACAAAGAAAAAAAAAGAACAAAGTAATTAACGCCTAAGCACAAATAAAGTATCAGATGATAATCGAGCTCTTCACGGATACCTCTACCACGCAACGGCCTGTGGCGTCGTTAATCAGTGACACTATGATCGACTTTGAGTAGAGGTAAGCTTGTAGCGTAAGGACGTTTTGAAGCATCGTAGCTTAACCCAATCCTTAGTTTTCTTTAAATTTATTTGTTCACCCTTTGTTAATAAGGTCAATCGTCATCGCCTAGATTCTAGACAATGCCACAAGATGACGGATCGTTGAAAGACTCGTGGCAAGCCAATCACATGCTATCTGTTCTAAAGACTTCGGAGCTATGAGAAATGTGGTGTCTACTCTGTGGAAACAGCTCATAGTGACAGGAACAGTGATCCACCAACCTAGTCCAGGCGGCATAAGGGCAACATTACTAGCTTAAGACCGTTATTTGAGACTTTTAGCCAAAACAGTTAGGACTGCGATAGCGATACAACTGTCTCGCAACCTGTATAATGCAACTGGAACATCTATTTCACGAATAACAGTCGCACAGATGCTTACAGCATGTGGCCTGTATGCAAGGTGCTCTGTAGTCTATATTGCTTTGACTGTAAACCACAAAAAGGACCATCAAGCATGGGACCAAGAACACCTGTCTTGGACAGAGGATGATTGAGGACGGGCTCTCTTCAGGGATGAGTCGCGATTCAGTCTCGACAGTGACTCGAGACGTGTTCTCATGTGGAGAGAACCCGGAAGACAATATAGGTCCTCTACAGCAGTGTTCCGCAACCCCCGGTCCGTACAAGAAACATTAAATTATTTCTCTTTTATTTACTGTGGTGTGTTTTTCTTAGGTTTGGGCTACTTTTTATGAAAATCACTTAATATTTCTTGTTAAATCACTTAATATTCATTTTTTGGTGTAGCTATATTTTATTCAGAAGTCACGATTAAATACAATGAAATGAAAATTATTAAATCAAAGCAGTCTAAAATATAAACAATCAACATTCTTCCCCTCAGTAAGCCGCGGTAAAATTAACAAATGTTGACCGGACCGCCTTTATAAAAAAGGTTGCGGAGAACTGCTCTACTGTAGCGCACACAGGAATTTTTCAAGGGGGGGGGTAAGGGTCGAAAGTCTACCATTCTTGTATCAGGCTCCTTTTGATTTTGTCGATTTAGGGGAACAAAAAACAGAAAACTAATTATTGAATAAATAATTATCATTAATTAATAAAATTAATCATTAATAACAAATATTTAATTCAATTTTACGTACTGTATACTTAGAATTATAATCAATCGGCAAAAAAAATTCAAGGGCTTTTGGGGGTTATCCTAGCGCATTAAGTCCTAGGGGGGTGTCCTTGGGGTCCGAACTCCTAGGACATCTCCCTTGTGTGCGCCACTGGTCCTCTAACTTTGTCGAAAAGGACCACTGTGGTCGAGGTGATCTGATGATTTGGGCAGGCATCATAGTAGACGGGCATAACGACATTCATGTGTTCAACTCTGACAGATCTGCGGGACAGGGACGAGATCCGTGCTCCCTACATCAGAGTTTTCCGCGGAGCATATCGAACAAATTTCATTTTTATGGACGATAACGCACGCGCACGCAATGCTCAGTTGATAAACGAATACCTCCAATCGGACGATATTAATCGATTGGCCTGCGATGTCCAGAGACCTTAATCTCATTGGACACGTATGGGTCATCCATGGACGCTCAATTGCAGCTCGAAGACAGGCTCCAGCTCCAACGGCCATCGATAAGTTCAAGAGTAACGCTGCAAGAGTGGATGTGGTTACCACAGGAGTTGATAAGGATCCTGGAAAATAGTAAGAAACACCGACACGAGAATTAAGTAGCTGTTAGAGGATCCTACACCTTATTAGGCACGTTTTCTCTGACTGACAGGGTGTCAGTCAGCTGCTAAGCTGAACAAGTGACCCGTTTCCTTATTTAGGGCACAGGTTGTGCCAATTTTTGTTTTCCCACATATTGGTCTTATATCGGACAAAATATTTGGCCAAGTTTGGTTTTATTTGCTTTATTAGTTTATATGTATAAACATTTGTCTTTTCAGTTGTTTTCATCAGTGCAGTTTGAATTTTACGTCTCCCAGCAGGTTTCTTTTGCGGAATTCCGCGTAAAATCAGAAAAATTAGAACTGTTAGCCTTACATCTATAATCAAAGTTTAACAAAAATCAAATATCATTTAACAAGCCTAAAGTTAGATAGTCTATTTAATAAAGTATAGAAAAAAAATTAAGATATCTGTGTGTAAGCTGAGTTGGTATACATTTCCAAAGATAATACTTGTGATAATTTTTAAAAAACTCTATCTCAATCATTATATTTAAAAATGCTTACGATATGAACTCATTACAGACATTTTTTTCTTTTTTGCCTTCCTAATGTATTGAAATTACATGCACAAGACATAGACATCCAATCATTCTTCAAATAAAAAGAAATCCAACATCTTTAGATAAAAAGGTTTGAAGTTAAAAATATTCATTTTATGCCTTTTCTGCATTTTCAATGCTTACAACAGCAATAAAATGTGTTTTTACAGCTCCTACATCAGCAAAAGCATTTTTTTCTGCTACCTTTTGTTTATTGCGAATTCGAATTTCAGCTTGTTTATTCATCCCCCTCCCACGTTCTTTTTTAGACATCTTTGTATGTCTGATTTTGTACCCTGGTAGTATTTTTATTGCGTGGGTAAACTGAAAAGGGAAAACATATAATCTTGGTTGTTTTGAGTGTTTATTTTTAATGTAAATAGTATATGTACAAAAAAAAGTAGTTGTTTATTCATAAATGGAACTATTTTATTATGAAAAAGAGAAAAAAGGAGACTCATGAATACTAATAAATGTGTGTTTTCAAATTGGTCGTAAATATGTTTGTAAGCAAAAAATATATTATCCTATGTATATCGAAACTTCGTACCTATTTAATAAAATAAATAAATAAAACAGGGAAACACAAATAATCCATCTTATAATGAAAAAAATCTATAGGAGTCATTAAATTTATGTCTTTTATGAGATATATGTAAAAACTAAATTCAAGGTATTTGTGAATACAATCGACAGGATAAATCACAAAAGTTTCATATTGTTACGAATTTGCGTGGGCGGAAAGCAGGTGGGTACACCAGTGCTCAAACTTTCAATATTTGCGACCCTATTTTAAAAAAGAATTTTCACCACCCTCCCTTCCATACGTTAACAATGTATTGGATTCAATAATAATAAACTTGACGCTAAAGCTACAATACAGATTTCATTATAAGCCATACAAATTTTTAAGATAAACATTAAATTTTTTATATACCGTAAAGTCCAGCGTATAACGCGCACCTATACTTTCAAGCCACATTTTTTAAAATTTTAAGCTATATTCGCTATATAAGCTATATTCGCCGTATATCCCCCTTTTTAACACGCTTTTATTATCTTCACCTGTATGTAAAGCAATCTTTGAACTCGATTTTTACCCACTTTAAAAGGTCAGATTAATTCGAAATTTTACTCACTTTTCAAGGACAGATGACAATACAATAATTTAATCATTTTGTTCCATTGCTCTGATCACGATCATCAGAAAACGGTTTCCTCCCGAGAGGAATATTTGTCACCCTCGCGCATTTCTGATCCCCAAGAGCGATCGGCTGACACTCAATCTTGCCGGAAAGACACTGGACGCCCTACAATTCCTTAATTACTAAAAATCAAATTTTAAATGTTTTACTTTTTATTTCGGTTAATTATGAAAGTGTATTTTTTAGTTTTTTTTAAAAACTACAATTTTTATTATTACGAAGAGACCTGGAATATACGTTTGCAATGCTGATATGTTATGAAGTCTTTTATTGGAAAAATTATTCCACGCTTTAGAAAAGATAGTTTACTTCTAGAACAACAGCTCTTTAAAAGTTCATAAGGAAAATCATTTCCTTTAAGTAAACAGTCAATGTAGAAGTCTAATTTTTTTCTATGTTTATCTTTTCTTTATTTTTAAAGCTCTCACTTTTATACTTGGTGTATAACGCACACCCGTAAATTTCGATTTTATTTTTTGTGTTAAAAGTGCGCGTTATACGCCGAATTTTACGGTAATTTTATGTATGACAAGTCCATGGGTTCACTGGTAATATTATTATACAGAGTGTTTTTTTCCAGGTATAGAAGTTTAAGTTGGCATTACTTTCCAAGATGGCGACCGATTTAACAGCTGTCAAGTGATTTATTCTCAGTTTATTTGGCAATTCATCATGAATAGACTCACGCCTGAACAACGCTTTCAAATTGTGCAATTCTATTTCGAAAGTAATGGTCGATTTTCATAAGCGAATTTTGTTTAGCGATGAAGCGCACTTCTGGTTGAATGGCTACGTCAACAAACAAAACTGCCGCATTTGGAGTGAAGCTAATCCACAAGTGTATGTCGAAACACCGTTACATCCAGAAAAACTGACTGTTTGGTGCGCCTTATGGGCTGGTGGAATCCTTCTTCAAAAACGATGAAGGCCACAACGTTACAGTCAATGGTGATCGGTATAGAGCCATGATTACTAACTTTTTCATTCCTGAATTGAACAATCATGATGTCCAGCAGCTGTGTTTCCAACAAGACGGCGCCACAATCGATTTACTGAAAGACACGTTTGGTGACCACCTAATTTCACGTTTTGGGCCTGTGAATTGGCCTCCAAGATCTTGTGATTTAACACCGCTAGACTATTTTCTGTGGGGCTATGTAAAGTCATTGGTCTATGCGGATAAGCCACAAACGCTTGACCATTTGGAAGACAACATTCGCCGTGTTATTGCCGATATACGGCCACAAATGTTGAAAAAGTCATCGAAAATTGGACGTCCAGATTGGACTACATCCGAGCCAGCCGGGGCAGTCCTATGCCAGAAATCATATTTAAAATGTAATGCCACAAGATTATCTTTCGAATAAAAAAATTCATGTCAATCGAATAATACATCGTTGTTTTATTGCAATTTAAAGTTCTATACCTCTAAAAAAACACCCTTTACTTATTCTTAACTTAGAACTGTAAAAAAATTATCAAACACTAAATGCGTAGGGCTGATACATCTATAAGTACATTATAAGACTTTTCGATATACTCACGCCCCCCACATAAGGCTATAACGCTTCCCTGTGGGGGTTCGCCCCACATTTTGAGAAACGCTGTACTACACGAAGA
This sequence comes from Trichonephila clavipes, assembly GCA_019973935.1. Lineage (NCBI taxonomy): Eukaryota > Metazoa > Arthropoda > Arachnida > Araneae > Nephilidae > Trichonephila > Trichonephila clavipes. The sequence goes on from BMAU01017894.1 coordinate 232,714, forward strand.
CAAATCGACGTATATACATGAAGATTATCTATAATAATAAAATCGCACTAGTTATAAAAAGCTTTACAACGCTCCAGAACAGCTCTCCATAATAGTTCCACTATCAGGAACTCAGACAGATAAAGTTTCTTATGGCGGTCAAAGCACAAAATTGTGAAATCTTTCCTCAACCGACTCATTCCTGAACTCTACAGATTTATTAATTCTATATTCTCATAGAAATCTCTAGAGCGATCGCTCCCGTATTTCAATGATTCCTTGACAATATCTTTTTTCGCCAAATTTGTCACCAAGGGCGATAAAGTTGCTAATCTGATAAACCTCTGATAACATCTTCTAGGATTGCCTTACCTCATTTCTCAAATTCATGCTGGGTAGCGAACTTCAGCTGTGAAACTCAATTTTTCCCGAAAGGAAATTACCAGGGCAGAGAAAACAACACACGGTGCTTGTTTCAATACTTTTTGATATATATATATATACACTGAATGCTAACTGAAATGAATGTATTAAAGAATTGTTACGCATATACTGAAGTGCCACTGAATTAGGAATGGCTATGTAAATTGGTCAAAGGCTATGTAAATTGTGTACAGCAGCGCATCATTTATTTGCAAGTGAGGGTGCTGTAATAACTGCATATATTGCGCGTACTGTGGTTATTCTGAATTAGTTATTGGGATTGCCAGAATGGGTAAACTGCCTGATTTAGACGCCTTCGATGGCGGACAAATCTTAGATGCGAGACGTATTGGCCATTCAGTTTCCGAAATCGTTAGACAGCTTGGATTTTCAAAAAGTCGACACTGTCAAGAGTATACCAAGAATATATGGAAGGCAGATAAAAAACTAGCGATCGGGCAAACTGCAAAGGACAATTAGCCTTGGCAGTGAGTGGTGAGAGATGACTTTGGCGTATTGTACGTAGACAGCGAAGCCAAACATTAGCTCAAATTACCACCCAGTTGAATGGCTGTGATAGTCGTACATTTAGTAAACGGACATTGCAACGCTCGCTTCACCGTACGGGTTTCGGGAGCCGTCGACCTACGAGAGTACCACTGCTCAATGCTCGCCTTCGGGCTGCACGTCTTGCCTGAGCAAGAGAGCATAGAGACTGGAGTGTAGATGAATGGAAACGAGTAGCATGGAGTGATGAGTCTCGATTCCGACTACTTAATGCTGGTGGGAGGCTGAGAATATGGCGTCAAGCTCATGAAGCCATGGATCTTGCATGCTAGGTTGGAACTGTACAAGCGCAAGGCTGCTCATTTATGGTCTGGGGTGTTTTTTCGTAGCATTGTTTGGGATTTTTGGTGCGTGTACCAGCCTCCTTCAATGCAATTCGGTACGTAGAGTTGCTGGGTGATCCTCCTCCTATTATCCGCACAGTAATGAAGCTTTCCAGCAAGACAACTGTTCCTCTCACAAGTCCCGGTTGGCTACTTACTGGTTAGATGAGCATTCCTCTGACTTTTCTGTCATAAATTGGCCCCCCAAAAGCCCAGACTTAAATCCTATTAATCATCTTTGGGATGTTTTGTAACAAGGTGTGAAAGGCCATCACATAGCACCAACGAATTTTGGATAGATTTAGCCAATATTTGGCAAGTCATTCCCATGGAACGTTTCCAGAAACTTGTTGAATCTATGCCTCGTCGTGTTGCAGCCGTTATCAAGGCCTCAGGAGGCTCAATTCGTTACTAGGTAGGTATCCCTAATTCAGTAGCACTTCAGTGTAAAAGTGGAAAAATTGTACATAGTTAGGAAATGAATCGGAGAAAAAAGAATTTAGAATGAAAAGCTAGGTTGGTTAAATTAAATCACAAATTTCACCATAAGCTTAACGCATATTAGCTTTAAAAATGTTAATTCTTTATAAGTAAAAGATAGTTGTAAAGATAAAATATGAAATATTCTGATGCAACAAAGGGAATAATAACTCTAATGTTTTATGAATTGTGCGTCTAATTCATTTCAGAATGGAAGGAATTATTTTAAAATTAAGAATTGTCCAGAGTGATATATAATAAAATAAGAATAAAATAATAGGGAAAAAAACTGTAATCGTTAATTGCAAGAACCAATTTACATGTAATATAAGTATCGAGACAAGATGAAAGAAGTACCGAGAAATCTAAACAGTCTGATTTATTTTTGAATTATTAATGTTATCAGGGAATATCTCAAAAGTCCACTCTTAAAAAAATTCAAGATGATATTATCAATTGTATTAGGAAAATGCACTACATTTAAACATTTCTTTTGTGATACATTTTTTGAAGTAAAGAAGTTAGCAAAGAATTTTGTCAGTAAAGAAACTGCAGCATTTTTGGTAGCTTGTAAAAAACTTATAAAAGCTTATAAAAAACAACACATGTAAAAAAAAAAGATTTTAAGTGAAACAAATTTTTTTTCCTTCAAAAAGGAAGAATAAAAGTAGGGTGATTTCATTTAATCCCCATATTCTCTGTGTGGCATAGCTAACTATTAACCAAAACTTCTTTAGTTTTGTTAAAAGATACACAATAACTACACACGAAGTGTGACACACACACACACACACACACACACAAAAACAAAACTGGTCCAATCAATCACTGTACTCACTGAATCGGTTCTCTGTGACAGTATCACTTTCACTGTAGTTCCCTTCAGCATTCACACACTTTTGGATTCGGTGCTGCCATTGTTGGCAACAGTTCTGAAACGAGATTTTTGGATGGCCTTTCAGATTTTCTGTTTTTGCCTGAATCTCTTCAACTGTGGTAAGATGGGTTTCCTTCAAGCAAGATTTAACTGTAGGAAATTTAAAAAAAGTCTTTTGGGGCCAAATCAGGTGAACAAGGAGGATGCCTCATCACAGTAATGTATTTGCTGGTCAGAAACTGCTTGAGAGATAGGGCCGTGTGAGCGGGTGCATTGTTTGGTACAACAGCCATCCATCCCGCCTCAATTCTGGCCTTTTTATCCTAAATACAGGTTCATCATCTTCCACACTGACCCTTCCCCCTGAAAATCTCTTATACCATTCAAACAAATGTGCACAAGACAAAGTTTCATCGCCATAAGCCTCGGTTAATATTTGAAATATTTTCGTGGCTGATTTCTTAAGTTTCACAAGAAACTTGATGCTGGTTCGACATTTTTCCGGCAGAATGCAGTTGCACGTGTTCACTCAATGACGCAGTACTCCCAACTAACAATGACAGAACACTCTCCGAGCGTTCACACCGCGCCAACAGGACATTGAGCTTTGACAGATTTAACGTGACGAAGTTCAAAACTGATGCTTCGTTCCCATTAGCACTTACGTAACTGGAGTCGCTATATTTTCCTAAAATATTAACACTCTAAATAATTAAAGATAAATACAAATAAGTTAAAATTGTCTAAATACGGTGAAAGCAAATAAATTGTGAAGTGGGCTGGTTTATTTATTTTGTTGTATTTTATATTAAATGTACTAAAACCGTAATTATTTTCAAAATACGGCAGCTAATTGTGTTGTTAGTGTCTAATTATTCATTTAGTTAAAGAAGCTACGTTAAGTTTATATGATAAAAGGAGACTAAATGTCGTTGAATTGATAAAAAGTTGAATATTTTTTATTCTTGTTTTTATGCAAGTAAAAGGTTTTGTATTCCATCTAAAAACAGAACAAAAAAAGGGAGGGGGACTGAAATCGATATTTTTTAAAATTCAATATGTTCTTATTGTTAAAATATATTTCTTAAAAAAGAAATTTTGACTTCGTTATTTGTTTCCTTGGTTATATTTTAAAGACACAAAGAATGGGTTTAGCTGCAAGCGATATAAAATTGGAAGTAAGGCATGCTTTACTCCATTTGCAATTTATTAACTGCTTTAACCTATCTATCTAACCTATCCTGTATATAATTGTGTAAATTCAGAACGAACACTCATTATTCTCGTAACTTGAGGAAATAATTTTGTTGAAAGAAAATAATCGTCTGTCAGTAAATCAATTTTTTTTCGAATAACGTGAAAATTTAATGAAATTCCTTCAATTTTGTTATTTCTTATTTAGAAAATGACAGAAAAAAGAAAATTTTTGATTTTTTTTACGTTGTGTAATATCATTCCAGACTAAATATTTTACTCGGTTTAAATCAAACTGATTTGCAGCAGTGATTTGGTCACGTGATACGCTTATTGAAAGAAAATAATTGTCTGTGAAACAATACAAATATTTCTTTTCGCGAGTAAGGTGAAAATCACATAAAATACTTTCGATATTACTTTTTCTTTCTTAGAAAATGACAGAAAATAGAAAATCTCTGACTTATTATATCATTCCACACCAAAAATATTTTATTCTATTTAAATCATGTTTTTCCACCAGCAATCATTTTGTCACGTGATACGAGAAAAGCATTCTTGTTGAAAGTTAATGACTTTGTCTCAATGAATTATTATTTTATTTTTGATGACGTGGGAAATGCAGTAAATGTCATTTAGTATTTCCTCAGCCTCGTTATTTATTTCGAAGTTATGCAGATTGTGTTCAAAACCCATAATATTATTTATTTCTAAATAATTTTTTAAAAAATTATTATTGTTATTTTTTTCTTTTTTTGCAAATAAATGAATGTGTGGTTAGATTGTCTATCTTTGATTAGAAAGAAAGAATTAGAATTACATTATCCACAAACACGTCCTCAGTATTATCTAAACCACGAATTTAGTACACGGAACATGTACGTATACGGAAACAGACATATCAGATTCTGAAATTTCCTTCTTCAGGTACAAATTGACTGGCTCGATGCTTTTGTAAGGCAAGTAGTCTCAAATGAAAACAGAGGAATACGGAACTTCAAAAATCGGACGTTCCTCCAGGCTGTGTTACGAGGAATGTGACGTGATAGACTAGTTCTGTTTCAGTGTTTCGGAGAATGCTTTCAGTATGCTTAAAAGGTCATTTTGATGCGGAATTTAGATACAATTGTCGTCCTGTATACGTAGGGATATCAGTCGCTATTTTCCCCTACTTTTTCCCCACTTGTTTATCCTCTATATTTCTACAAAATGTAGCTTTTGATAGTAATATATTTTTTCCCTTCCTTTTCTAAATATCATTTACATGAATTTTAAGTACCAATATCAAGCAATTTTTAAATACTACATACTTTTTTGAAATGCCGTACATGTATGAATATATATGTAGTTAATTATTCTCTACTATATAAAGAAGAAGAAATTTTTAGAAAACTAAAGATAGATGAATCATTCAAAAACAGATATTTGAATTTATAAATATTGCTGACTTAAAACAGCTCTTAGTATATATAAAACAATTTATATAAACGTGGGGTTTAACAAGTTTTCTGGCTGGCCAACCTCTTCCCCTTTTCTGTCTATAATGCTTAGCGAAATCCTGTTGAAAATAATGGATAGAATTTCTAAATCCATTAAAAGAAAAAGGTAACTTACCCAAAGTTGCTTTTAAAAACACACGTCCCGTTCTGAATTTGTGTACAATAAAGAAGTTATTGCCAGATTCTGGACCTAAGTACAAATTCAAAGCATAGCATTGACTGAATTGTAGCACTCAGCAAAAAGTATAGAATTAATTGTATTAAAATAAATATACAGTACATGTATAAAGATAAATTCTACAGTTACTTGAAAAATACTCTAGAAATATATTTATATTTGTTTATAAAATATTACTATGGTTAAAATAAGACCAAAATAGATAGTAATTTCAACTATAATCTGAATATGGGGGTATTTAAGTATATCTGACTAGGAAAAATTATAAAAAAATTATAATAATAAGCTATTAATCTTCCAAGGAATTTAATCCTTATTATTTAGAATTTCTTTATGCAAATAACTACCGTAAAATCCGGCGTATAAAGCGCACTTTGAACACAAAAAATAAAATCGAAATTCACGAGTGCGCGTTATACACCGGGAATAAAAATGATAGCTTTAAAAATAAAAGGAGATGAGAGCATTAAAAAAAGTTAGACTTCTCTCTATATATAGAAGTACTGCTTATTTAAAAGAAATGAAACATCTTAAGAACTTAAAGAGTGGTGTAATTCTAAAAGTATACTATTTTTCTCTTTAAGCCTGAGATAACACTTCGAATAAACTACCTCAAAGCATAAAAGCATGACATACGTATATTTCAGGTTTCTTCATAAAAAAGGGGATGCGGGCGATTAAAATTAAATAATACCGCTTCAAAGTTAGGTGCACGTTATGCGGCGGTCCATGTTATACGCCGGATTTTGCAGTATTAATAATATTAATTGGGTATTTTTGAATTAAACAGTATTTAATGAGATTTTTATAATTTTTTATTTTTTCTGAATTTCTTGAAACAAGAAACTTGTTACGTTGATGTAATTAATAATAATATTTTTGAATATTGATACACATGTGCATGCATGCATACAAACATATTTATAAAGCTCAAATAAAAGAAATAAGTATAATTTTCTGATATAATTTATGACCAAGTATTTCCTTGACATTTAATTTGTCATTCGTGATTTTTATTTATTGTACCTAGTTTTTGTTTCTACTAAATATTGGCGTGATATTGCGCTAAGAATTATGAGCTAGTGTCACGTGACTTTTACTTAATTTAATAAAAAAAATTTTTTGAACATTTCAGTTTATTATATTTATTTGTCTATTTTATGTAAAATCGCTTGGCAATGACATATTTTGTGATCAGGAAAAAAAATAGTTTATTTGAAGTTCGATTGCAAAAAGAACTTTGTAGTAAGATATCGTTATAAAAATACTGTTCTAGCGCCAGAGATATACTTATTTTGTTGATTTATTCTTAGAAATTGTTTAGGGGAATCCAGGTATGTCGCCAAATTTGGCCATTAAATTCATTTATTTATTTATTATTATTATTATTACTTTTCCATAACCGATATTCTGCAGTTCTTATTTTCCCTTTTTGATTGCGTGTTTTTTTTTTTTTTTTTTGGAATATCTACATTATTTGAAATTCGGTGTTCCGTTTTAAGGATTACATATTGCATATACATTTTGCATTAAATGTCGAATGGAGATGTGTAAACAATGTTGTTCTAATTTTAACAATTCAAAAAGATAATAAATCGTAATTACTATCATATTTCCAATTATTCAAGTACTTTCAATTAATTCCGTGGGATAATGAATTATTGACTAAAAGAAAAAATAAAATTCTTAGAAAATGAAATTAAGTCGAAAAAAATCAATTCTTTGTATAGAAATAGTGAACATAACGAATCCTTAATGTTAAAATTTTTCCTTTCTAACTAAGAAATGTTTTCAAAAGTTTTAATTTCAAAGCGTTCTTTGTACTTAAGAACTGATTTTGTCAAAGTAAAGATTATTTTGATTTATTGGAATTTGGTTGTAGTTTGGCGATATTTCGTTTGGGCCTGCAACAATATTTCACAATTTTTTGCAGGCACGCGGCTAACCGAGCACTACAAAATTGGATATGACTTATTATTATTTTATCTACTATACACACAGTGGTCAAAATAAGCATTCGACATGCAACGATTTCTGGGAGTATTGATTTTAAACTTCTTACTATCCAACAACAACGAAACCATGTTTTGTTATTTGTTGCATATAACACTTCAGTTTCTAATGTAGAAGTTTTTGTACTTACAAAAACAAACCTGAGCTAAAAAATTACCTTTATTACTTTCAAAACCAGTTTGGCAAGCAAAATAAATATTCGACATACGAGGCTTTTATAAATTTTTATACCGATAAGTAAAATTACAGTTATGTGTGGTTGCAAATTTTTGTAATTCAAAGCGTTTGGACTACTTCTGAGAACATTCAGAACGTTTTATTTAAGCAGTGAGCAAGATGTGCATAAAACAAGGAGAATTGTCAGAGGAAATTAAAATTTTAATCATAAAGTACTTTAAAAATGGTTTATCTGAAAACAAAATTTCGGCTATTGTAAATAGTCCAAGAACAAGTGTTCACTAAATAATTAAAAAGTATAAAGAGAAAAAATCGATTGATAACAAGCTAAAATCTGGTCGTCCAAAAAAATTTTCCGAGGCGGTGGAGTGATGGCTTGTACGTTAAACTAAAAAGGATCACAAAAAAATGCATCAAATTTGGCAAAGTTACCAAGGATTGTATGCTCATGGATGTTACACCCCAAACTGTTAGAAATTACCTGTATGGCAATAGATTTAAGGCTAGAACTGCTCGAAAGAAGCCATATACTCGTATATCCAAAAAGAGCGAAGTGCAAACACTGGAATTTGCTAGAAAATATGCAAACAAACCAGTAGAAATTTTTGTAGATGAGAGCAAATTTAATCTTTTTGGATGCGATGGCAAAATTATAGTGCACAGAAAACACGATGCTGAGTTGAAAGAACGAAATATGGTGTCCACAGTAAAGCATGGAGGAGGAGGTATAATGGTTTGAGGGTGTATGGCGGCTTCAGGAATGGGAAGTATTTTCGTAATTAACAGCATAATGGACCATCTGTATTAAATACAGATTTTAAAAGACAATTTGCGTGCAAGTGCTGAAAAACTTGGAAATGAGGAGGGCTACCAGTTTCACCAATACAATAACCCAAAACACTCTGCTCACAATACAAGACTTAAGCTGCTATACAACTGCCCAACAGTTATAAAAATATCCTCCCTAAGCCCAGACCTCAACACAATTGAGCACCTGGGGAGTATATTGGAAAAAAGGTTAAGCGAGCGCTATTGTTCTAACAAACATCAAATGGAGGAGATCCTTAGCCAAAATGGGCCAAAATTGACCAAGAGGTGACAGAAAAATTTGTTAAATCAATGCCACAGCGTTAAAGAGAAGTCATCTGTCGGAGAGGAAGAGCAACTAAATATTAGTTTTATATTATTTGAATTATCTTTATTTATTTTTTTAACTGTCTTTGAATGAAATAATGGCGATTTTTTTAATGTAAAACATTTTAATGTATTGAATATAAAATGCTGCATTTATTACTTAAAGATTTTTGATTTAAAATCTATAAAAATATATTATTTTGTTTTTTTATACAGTTTTTATTTATTAATGTAATATATGCAGAGATCTTCGCATGTCGAATACTTATTTTGATCTCTGTATAAATATACATAACAATGACGCACACAAGGGGGTCCTGGGGCTCATGACGGACCCCCCAAAGCCCTTGATTTTTTTTCCGATTGATTATAATTCTAAGTATATAGTACGTAAAATTTAATTAATTGCTTGTTATAAATGACTAATTTTATTAATTAATGCTAATTATTTATTCAAAAATTAGTTTTTTACTGTGTTTTGTCCCCCAAAATCAAAAGGAGCATGATACAAGATTGGTGAACTTTCGACCCCGGACCCCCCCTTGAGAAATTCCTGTGTGCGCTACAGATACATAACATGACTTGGAGTACTTCTAAGTAAATGTGTTTGTCGCTGATATGAATAATGAAGAATGCAGCCGTTTATCGTATGATAGATTATTCCAAGGATTCAACAAATCATTTTATTCCCCAAGCCATGACTAGAGCGGAGTCTTATTTCTAGTGTCGATCGTGAGAGAGTTTTCGTTCGTCCACAAGTCGAAATCAAAGTAGTTATGCGGGAGGTGGGTTGGAGGTTTATCCCGACTGATACATAAAGCGCTGGGGATTAATTATATATATATATATATATATATATATATATATATATATATATATATATATATGTACAGTGGCGTACACAAGAGGGGTGTCCTATGGGTCCGGACACCCCCACAGCCCTTTATTTGTTTTCGTTTGGTTATAATCCTATGCATATATATTGAGTAAAATTTAATTACGTATTTGTTATTAATAATTAATTTTATTAATTAATGCTAATTAGTTACTGAATAATTAATTTTGTATTGTTTTTGCTCCCGAAAATCAACAAAATCAAAAGAATACGTTGAACGGCGTGTTGGAGCATGATACCAAAATGGTGGACTTTCGACCCTGGACCCTCCCCCTTGAAAATTTTTTGTGTGCGCAACTGTATATGTATATGCATAAGTACTTACGTATTATACCGTAGACCAGTTACGTCAAACCGAAAAACTTCACCAAATGCCTCGATATGTAGCTAAGAGTGGAAAACCTTTCCTTCACATGTTCAAATAATATTCTTGTTCGCGCCTCGAAAATATTATGTCGCCTTTGTACAGTTCCCGTTCTTGCTTAAACACGATAACCTTTGTCACACATGTTTGAAAATAATTGCATAGTTAATAATTTGCAAGATTTATATTTTTCTCTAATTTTGTTGTGATATTTTTTTTTTACGAAAACGAACGTAGTAGGATATTTTAAGTATGGGGTTTAACAAAATGGCGAAACAAAAAACATCGCTGAATTGCACAACAGCGTTCAGATTCGTACTTATGCGAATGAACGTGGTGTGATCTTCTTATGTGAAACTCATTTATTCCCATTCTGAATGTAATTACGGGACCACTTTTGGTGAATTCAATCAACTTTTGAGAAATTTCAAACAAATTTCAAATTCTTAGGTTGGTAAGGATCTTTGATGCTTAAATTTTGGCATGTAGTTAATCTTTGGGGACAAAATTCTGGCATGGGGTTCATACTATGAGAACCAATTAGGCAACATCCAGAAAAATGAAACGATCTTTCGCAAGAAAAAATTGAACACATTCGAAAAATCACTCATAAAAATTATTCACCTTTCGAGCATTTCAACTAAATGAAATATTTAATTAATTAATATTTAATTAATATATATATATATTAAAACATTATATATTTAATTATTTTGTGCAAAGTTTTGTAGAGAACAATTAGAACCACAGAGATCTATGTTAAGAAAACTATACTTCAGTCTTGTAAAACATCAAAATAAATTTTCTCTCATTATAATAATATTCTTTTAAAATTAAGTGCGTTATAGGTAAAAGCAGGCGCAAATTGTAACAAAAACGAAGTTGAAAACTGTTTTGATAACCATTTCTTTGGTAGCAAGCTATTCGCACCCCTTAATAGCTTTAGAATTAATATTAACATGTGCCGAAAAGCACTGTAGTTTTTTACTAATTAAAATTATGAAGAAAAAAAAGATCTATGTCACAAATAAAAGTAAAATTAAATAATATTGCTACTTATTTGTGGGGGGAAAAAAGCAGCGGATAACTAAAATTATTTGAAAAATAATAGATTTATGAATGCACAAGGTCAAACACATGACAACACGAAGACAAATCAGCGTAGATACACAAATAAATATTAAAAGAGATTATTTACAATAGAGTGCAAAACACACTCATTATAAACAAGCTCTACAACATTCCAAAAACGTCTCTGTAGAGCAGTTTCAGCAGAAACTCAGATAGTCTCTCTTTTTTTTTTATCGCAGTCAACGCACGTGACTGAATTTCCTTAACTGCACTCATCTTTGTTTCACAGGTCCTTTATATATCCCCAATGAGATTTTCTGGAGGGTCTATTCTATAGACTTCTCAGTGATTCCTTTGCTATATTGTGACGCCCCCTCTCGAAACGAGTTTCACTCTTTCAGGACAATACTATTTCAGGACAATACTAGACTGAGTTTTGGTGCACCTGCAGCTGGTGTTCATTATCGTTTATTTAGAGTCTGGACTTTTGTGCCAGTGAGACTGGACATACAATAGTCTGGCCATACTACTGTGGACGAGATCGCTTCCAAGGCAGTTGACTGTCGCCTTACATATACAATGGTGAATTATCATCAAAGGCGGTAAAATGGCGACAGTGGACCGAAAGAGCTTGGTATTCGGAGCCTGTGTCGGACACCTGCAGGTTTGTGAAGAAACCAGGGGAGAGGACGATCGGCGGATTATGCGCCAATGGGCTCTAATGAGTTGAGGATCAGGAATCGACTCATTTGGGCCTACCAATGAGAAAGTGTGAGGGGTGAGAAATGGATTGCCCCTGATGTTTTAAAAGGGCTGGAAAAAACGGAAAGAAAGGAGAGGGAACGGAGTAAAAAGAAAGAGCTCGAAAAAAGACGAGGGCTGGTCGTTTTAGGAAGCGGAGCAAGGAGGATCCCGGAGTTTTGGACCGTGATGCTGACCAGGAATCTTGAACGCGAATAAGGAAAAACGTCTTGCGGACTGTACCGAGACAAGCAGTGGAGAGAGCGACTTCAAAAAGGGCCTACCATACTGTCTAGGCACAGAGACAATTAAATTCTAAATCTGATTCAATCTAATTACCCTGTAGGAGAAAAATTAAAAGTATTTTTTTACTCCCGCAACCTTGCTGTGCTGTTATTTTCGTACGCTACCTTCTCACGACGTTACAATATCATATATTTCGCTTGATTCGTCGCCAATCTGGAACCAAAATCGCATATTCTAGAGTTAACGTAATTTTTTTAATTAATGCTGGGAAGCAAACTATGCCTGTAAAACTTAATTTCCCCCAAGTATAAAGCATTGCTCAATATAATATAAAATCAGAACGCGTTTTCCGACGTCAAATTGAAGCATTTGGCGTCTTTCTTCTTCAAGTTTTAAAGAGAATTTTGGAAAAACATTTTTTCAAACTTCTTTTCTTCTTCACTTAATATTTTCCCATTTTATAGAAAACTGTCCAAATTAGCAAGAAATTGGCAATATTATCACGAAGAAAGTAGCCAAACTAAAATCATCTTGGGTGAATGGAAAATAACTACAATACTGTTGCATGTTAAAGTAATACATAAAATTAGTGTGTATTACAATAACAAAAAAAAGTTATATGTTTAAGCATATTCACAACCTCAGTGTCGAATTTCTACGCAAGCAGTCGAAAAAACGTACAATCATTAATTTATAGCGATTTGTTTTTATTTATTTTCCAACACTAAAAAAATATTTGCGATAAAAAAAAACTGAAATATTAGCGACATGAAAAAAGCATTAATGGACCTAAAAAGTGACTCGAAATGGTGAATATTGCGTGCTTATACCTCAAAAGCATTCTATTAATATCATAATTAATAATCCATATTTTCATTTCGCTTAATTTGTGTGACAAAAAACATTCTAATTCGTGCAAATATGCGCAGATCACATGACCACAGAAAATAATTCTTTTGAAAAGAAGGGATAATCCTTTGCCAATGAATCATTAACATTTTTTTAAAAAAGAATTCTAAAAAGTGTTTTTTCTTTCCATTTTTAAAGATTCCTGCATTTGTAACATTAAAATTTCAGTTTCGGAATTCTTAATTCTTTATCTTTTCCTTTTTGAGTAAAAATTGTTCTCTATTTAATTTCACTTTTTGAATATTTACATTTAATATGCATTTCTATTCTTAAATTTCCATCATTCCGTTTTAAAAAAGATGGTTAAAAACTATTCATAATAAATTTCAAATGCTTATTCCACTTCGATTCTCATTTTCTTTTCTTCCATTAATTGAAAAAAAATTTCACTCTGAGCGGAATCGTAGTACATGGCCTTACTTTTTTTAAATCAGATTATGGAAGTGATGAATTTCAAATCATTCTTTTCGATTTGACTTCAGATACAAAACAACTGTTTACGACTCATAAATATAACAGCTGTTTCATGATCTGTTACACCAGAGACTATCTGATTTCTCAGGAAAGCTGAATAAATTTGTTGTTAAACACATAACTTACTTGTACACAGCAAAAGGCATGTATACTGCAAAAATTTTATTCAAAATATTAAAAGTTTGACGTATGAAATTATTTTCCGATTTATATTTCTTGGAGCGATATAGAATTAAAATCAATTGCATTTATACTATTTTTCACCTTCTATTAACATTCACTGGCGCAATGTAGAAATGCAACCCATGATAAAATATAAGGATTTGATATAAGATATAGATTTTATACCTGTCAATTGAATTTGATCAAACAATTTAAAGTAAATTAAACATATTTTTTTGTGTTTTAATAACCGACGTATAACTAAAATTTACCAATCCCAACGAGCCATCAATTAAGAACCAAGAGGAATTTGTCAGAATAAAATGAGACTGCATGTGTTCATTCCTTACAATAGAAAATGCAAATGATTAATTTTCGAGGGTATTGACTGACCAGCTAGAGCTCTAGGACGTTGTAATTGAGCATCCGAATGGTGTATAAAACAGAGGATATTCTAATGCTAATGCTTAATAAAGGCGCCATGTATGTTGTTTTCCCTGTAGTAATTCACTGCTTGTGGGAAAAAGTAAGTTTTACTGGAAAATTCGCTTCCCAACAGGAACTTGAAAAATACGATTATCGCAACCCTAGTAGATGCGACAAGAGTCACCATGCTGGCGACTTTATCACCCTTGGCAAAAAATCATATCACCAGGGAACCCTCAAGAAGTCTCTGGGATTAACTCTTCTAACAATTTTCATGAGGTTATATTTGGGACCTTTGCGACGAATGTCGAGTAAGTCGAAATTAGAATCTACTTGGGCATTGTCTGAGATAAGACTTTGTCTGCTTGAACTCCTGCTAGTGGAACTGTTCTAGAGAGACGTTTCTGGTACTCTGTAAAGCTTGTTTGAAACGAGTGAGTTTTCCACAAATGTAAATAATCTGTTTTAATATATCTTTACGTATGTACGTCGATTTGTCTTAGTGTTGTCCTTTGTTCATTAATAAATCAGTTATCATTCCAATGATTGGACAATAAGCGAATAACTCCCATGCGAAGGAGGCTCCGTCAACCCATAAGGACAGTACTAATGCATCACATGTGTATTCGAGAAGAACATGAACAGATATCACCTTTTGACAGTTGCACTAAATGAAGCAAGATGGTCAAATTCCATGATTGCCCGACATTTGTTCAGAGTGATGCTACTCGTATCAATCTTCAATTATGCTTGCGGGAAAGGGTGAATAATGACTGTATAGAACAGGAATTGGCAACCTACGGAACGCGTGCCACATGGGGCACACGGTACAATTATCAGTGGCCCTCTGCAACACTCCACAAATTTGTTAATTTGTAAGTGGATGGAAGTTGATTAATTTGTAAAGGACCTCATTTGACAAATATCTTCAGAATCATAGACATTTGCAGAATTACGGAATAATCGGAAAGTTAAATCTAAAGGTGAATTTTCAGCTATTTTGAAAATTATTGAATGTTGATTAATTTAATTATTTGAAGAGAGAAAATTGCACGTACTCCGCTTTCTACAATTAGTTTTACATATCTTTGTAAAAAATTTTTTTCCTCATATGAAAAATATTTCGAGTCCACAGATAAACTGTTTCACAACTGAATGCTTAAAATTGTGTCATATTGAAAGTCACAAATTATACCCCTGATTTTGAGATATGAAAGTAGAGTTGTGCAAGCACTGTATTTTTATTTAACTACAATGATGGGAAATACTTATATTTTATGTTGTCTATTTCTTATTTAAAAATATATATATACTAGCTGGTATACCCGTTCTTCGCACGGGTGAACTGAAAAATTAAACAACACAGATTGAAGGATAAAGAAGTTTTTAATGAGTTAATTTTACGTGAATTGCAAATTAAACAAAAAAAGCTTTTTGCATATCTCAGCTAAACAAAAAAAAACACCTTTGTTAAATTTAAGTATGTAGATCTAATAGTTGATAAAAAGGATTTTTTTTGTTTATAATTCCCCGTAACACTCTTGAGGGTCGATTTTTTAAAATAACTCCCTAAGCTGATCTCTGTGCTCAGCAAAAATAACACATTGTTAAAAATGTTGCGTAAGGAACGCTTAAAATAGAGTAAATAATTTATATCTGAAAGTGTAATACATTAATATTACTTTCTGGTGTATTTATTTTATGTTAAAATTGTAATATTCGCAAGCAAGGCCGTTTTTTAAATTATAATGGCTATAATGGAGATTCAATGAAAAACACAGCGAAATGATAACGATAGTGAAATTGGAAAAGATCTAGCTACTTTCATAGCGAGAAGAGAGCTTTGTAAGACCCGCCTTGTAGGGGTGCGATGCACGTTAATACTTTATCCACCATATTATGATTTACTGCAGTTTTTTTCACGCAATATTTTTTTTTTTGGATCACTACATTGAAAATTAAGGGATATACATAAACAAAATACTCCAATTTGGGAAATTTAATCCGTTAGAGATAATAAATTAATTAAAGATATTCCACTGTAAAATTAAATATATACACCGTTCACTTAAAATAAATAGTCAAATTGTTTTCTAAAGTCTTCATTAACATACAAAACATAAGACACTTAAATTTTGACATAAACTATTTTTTCGGGACAAAAATAGTAATATTTGCAATCCACTGAAAACGCCGTCAGCTGAAAACGCATATCTGCTGCAAAACTGTTCGCTTCCCCGCTAAAATACTCATCATAAGACCCGTGCTGCCATATATCTTGGAAGAGTGGATTTCAAAGAATATTCCTGCGAAGTATTGTTAGAATATTCCTTCTAAGTTGGCGTGGTGTGGTAGTTAGGAGAAAGGGATTCCAGCTTAGGTGTCGTTCACATCACTTGACCATGGTTCAAAATTACGTGGTCCGTTGCCAAAAGCCCTCTTGTAGCTGAGCAGTGCGACGTTAATATTCACTCACTCCAAAAAATTCAGTACAGTAGTTATAATTACTTTTATACTTAAAAATGCAATATCCACCTATTCAATTAAAATTATAGCGTTATAATTAACTACTAACCACAAACAAACTATGCAAATATGTGCGAATGATGTAGTGGGAAAGACAAAGTTTATCTACTGTAAGTACCAGAAGCCATAAAAGTATTTATTTTGAAAAAATATCAATTTCTTACTACCAAATGTGCATAATAAAATCATTAAAAAACATTTAAATAGAGATTTATAACAATCTCTCCCTTCAAAACATGATTTTATTCTGAAATAAAATAAATTAGGGCTTATGCTGTTTACAGGAATTAATTAGAAGCGAGCGCCTTGCGTAGCCAAAACAAGAAGAGTTCTCTCACTAACAAAAGATAGATATATGCTGACGTGGGCTTTTTTGCAGTGCAAGCCAGAATTGCTTGCAGATGGCAGAATTTTTTTCTACTTACTTGACAAATATCGTTATATTTTGGACACTTCACACAATATCTTTATAAATTATAGCCTATGCTCTAAACTATAGCCTATGCGTTATTCTGATGTATAAGCTATATTACTGTAAAGTTTCATTAAAATCCATTCAGTTGTTTTTGCGTGAAAGACAGCCAAACATCCTCACAAACTTTCGCATTTATAATATATATCTAGATCTCTCTCTCTCTCTCTCTCTCTCTCTCTCTCTATATATATATATATATATGTTTAAAAATACATAATATATATGTGCAATTTTAATTTTTTTATTTCTGTTGAAGAAATAGTTATGTTTTATGCTGTTTATTTATTTATTTTTGTTAAGAAATATCTTTAAATGATGCAAAATTATTAATGCATAATAAAACTGTAAATCTATATTATTGACTTCTATTCTCTTACTCTGCATGCATTATCGCGGAAATTGAGTTGTTTCAATTGTCCTACTGTGTTGCATGCTAATTGGTTTGCTATGCCACAGCTAAAAGGTTCCTGACCCCTGGTATAGAGCATCAAAAAAGATAGCTATCAATTGAGTGGGACAACAGAATTCGAGAACAGAGCATTATCCGATATAAGCTCATAACCCATGATGCGTCCTTATGAACCGGGATTCCAGTGACTGCAATGCTGGCTAACCGAACTGGCCTGAGGTCTTGAAGATCATTGTGCCTGCTGCTCATTATCGTTGCACACTATCTGGCAATTTAGAAAGCGTGCCATTCGAGTTCTACCAGGAATTTCACGACCTGGATTAGAACCGTATTCAGCGATGAGTCTCACTTCGAATGGAACACTGTGGCCGCGGTAGTCTAATGGTGACGGTAACGGACCTGAGGCCAGCATGTCATTTCGAGCCTAGTACCGCTGAAGACCCACCGTGTAGGGAAGCGATGCACGTTAAATCTGTTGAGAGCTCAAATGACCTCCCTTTGGTGTAATGATGTAGTTAAGAGAGGTGGAATGCCAGCTCAGGTGTCGTCCTTGTCACTTGACCATAGTTAAAAATTACGTGGTCCTTCACCAAAATTTGTTGAACAATGGAACGTAAAAATTCCTTCACTCACTCAAATGGAGCCCCAATGACCAGCAAAGATGTTGCAGTAACCCCTTCTTCCACAAGTCACAAACAACAAAAGACAAGAATAAAAAAGTTTAATTAACGGCCTGAAGAAGAGTTCCTCTTCGTTCCAGCTTTCATCTTGCAAAAACGTGATCTTCGCACCCGTATGTGAGCAATTCAAATTACCCTGCTTCCCACCAATACAACTTCCAAAGTTATCACGGATAATCCGTCACTAACAGCTGAATGCCGAAGTTGTGACCAAGTTTGTAAAATTGAGCACTTGATGAGCACCGTCGGACAGATTCTACGTACCGTAGTGTTGTCCTTTAATTGAAAGGTTTTAACTATCCCATTATTTAAAATTAATTATCCATTTCTTTTTCTTTTTGTGAAGGCTTAATCTGCATTTACTGAGTTCTTTAAAAAATTAGTGCATCTGTTATTGTAGTATAAAATTATTGAAAAAGTATAAGTTAGTATAACTAAGTCACTATTATTACTAACTTGGGAGCACTCGATAATAAAGTTAATGGTTGCGCGGGGTGACTGAGTCACCCCAGATTTTTTAACATAATTCTTTGTACACGACAAATATCATTATTCCAGTAATTAATGAGAGCTCTTATACAAAGGACAGAACCCGCGACGCTCGGATCCATACGCACATTACATAACCACTAGGCAGTGGCGTAACGTACACTCCCGGAACCCTCGTCCCAGGAGCTCAAGACAGCACAAAGCCTGAAGGATATCAAGTATGCAATCCTTTATAAGACAGGCTTGTGCCCCAAACCTTATTTAGCAGGGGGAAGGGCTAATATTCTATGTCAAGCCACTATCACTGGGAACAAGTGATCACCTTTGTCCGGTGGGTGTTACTGGCTTAAGAAGGTACCGCTACAAGATAAAGCATGTTGCCCAACTTTTAAGGACTCTTCAATTTTCTTTGATAATTTGAAAAAACATATCAATTACACTGAACCAAGAATTTTTGAATGTCCTTGATTTTAATACAGGACACAAGTCACAGACATTTTTCGCTAACCTTACAGAAATTTTATTTGCAGGCGAAACTGTCCTATTTTGTTCAAGTTATTGTAGTTCTATTGTCCTTTTATGATTGACAAATAGCATGTTGAACTTTTTCTTACTTTTATCTTTTGTACAATCCGCAGTGTCTCTTGTGGTACACTTATAGCTTCATATTTTTCTTGATGAAGTTCCATTTGAAAATTTTCTTTTCAACTCAAACTTTTCGTGTGTGAGTGTTCATCTCTTTTCTCAAATTTATCTTCACTCTCATGATTAATACGCATTAATCATGAGGTTTTATTCCCATGCTTGATCAATTTCAACTTCCTTCAACAGAGATCACAGATGCCCATTTCTTTTATATACACTCGTGTCAATTAATTAAGGATAATGAAGTTCAGGCAAAGAAAGAGACAAAAGCAAAACAAATTTGACTTATTTGTAAAGTCTATTTATTAAACAAAAGGTAAAGAGCAAAAAAGATGCTATATGTTTGACATAATTAATAAAAATTGCGATTTTTACTCCCTGGAGCAAATTTCAAAAAACAAACTATTTACAAAAAACAGTATAACATGGTTAGTATGATGGTTAATACGGAGTATGTCTCCCGGACTATGTAATACAAGCCTTACAACGCCTAGGCATGCTGAGTATCAAATTATTAATCTGATCTTGTGGAATATTACATCACTCATCAAGTAATGCCCTCCGAAGTTCCCGTAGACAGGTGGGAGGGGGTTGACGGGCTGCAATTCGTCGGCCAAGCATATCCCTTACATGCTCTATTGAATTCAAGTCCGGTAAGTATGCTGGCCAATCCATACGGGTGATATCCTCCGATTGAAGGCATTCGTCTGTTTGCACGGTGAGGACGGGCATGTCATCCATAAACAGAAATTCAGCACCCATGGTGCCTTGAAACAAACGTACATGTTGTTCCAGAATGACATCCCGATAGATGTGGCCTGTCATCGTTACACTCTGAACATGCAGGTCAGTTCTGGATCCAAGAATAATTCCTCCATAAACGAGCCATCCTGCACCACCGTAACGGTGTCTTTCAATGGTGTTCTCTTGGGGGTAACGGGTACCTGGCTCTCTCCATATTAAAGTCCGGCGAGAATCAGACTGCAAACTAAACATAGACTCGTCGGAAAACATCACTCAAGACCACTGTTGTGGTGTCCACAATGCATGCTAACTACTCCAGGTTAATCGCAGGCGACAGTGAGTTGCGGTAAGTGGAACACATCTGACAGGCCTACGAGCATATAGATCAATGTGCCCTAAGCGTCTGTACACGGTCTACCTTGAAACTAATCGTACCGGCAGCTGAAGAGAGCTGACGAGACAGGTCTGATGCTGTGCTCCGTCTGTTTCTTTTGGCAATAACTTCCAAATACCGAACCTCATTCGGTGTTGTAACTCGGGGGTGACCTGTGCTGTAACATCTACTCACATTACCATCATCTCGGAATCATTGTCAAAGCCTGGAGATGATACTCTGGGCGATTCCAAATTCTTCGGATACTTTCAGCTGGGTCTGTCTACATTCCAGTCGTCCATAATTCTACCACGCAAAAAATCCTCCAAATGCTTCCTTTGTGCCATAACTATACAGTTATTGCAATGAAAGGCTTTTAAAGCGCTTGTGAACAATTTTACTTCTTTGCCACCATTCCTTATATACCCCTCTCTTACATTCTTGTCATTGTGACGTACTATCCGCGCCATCTGGTGGTTTCCTGTAATTTGCATATTCTTCTTCAAGATGTGCGTGATAATTCTACAGATGGGAAAAGGGAAGAATAGCTAGAACCCACAGTACTAAAGAAGTAATAAATTGGAATTCAGCAAACACAACAAATGTAGATACAAAAAGTCTTAGGACTAAACTGGAGACCTATTATGATTTCTAAAGCTGTCGCTGAATTAGGCCAGCTAATTAGGATTAACAATGCTTTATGGATCCACCTTCCCGGTACAGCAGAAATTTTCGACATAATAGAAAAAAAACCCAAGTTGAAAAGTTAAGCCTAATACAACACGTGGTTGAAGAACCTAATAAAATCCTAAAAAGAAATTGAGAAAAGAGAACAATAATGAATCTATCAAGGAAAGGAATAATAAAAAATTTTTAATAGAAAATGTTAGGAAAAATTTACTTGTAAATATATATATATATATATATATATATATATTCTGCTCATTTACATTTATAAACCATAATAAATCGCACAACACAGTAATCAAAACCACTAAGTTGTTCCTAGGGTAAAAATTTAGCATATCCGTAGAAAATATTTGGAAACAATAGGGGTCGCGCGGGGAACTCAGTCAAAACAAGTACCTTATGATTGTAAAAAAAATCAAATTTCCACTCCCAAGAAAGAGGAGGTATGTGACAAATACATTTCAGTTCCCATTAAGACTGTCATATATAGGAGAATACTGTCAAGGACACATTGGTAACAAATAAACGATTTTCCCAGAATTAACGATTTCGTGAGCCTGGGGTGACTCTGTGCCCCACGCGCCCGCTCTCGGGTTAAAGAGCAGAAATTGTCTAATTTTTCTTTTTTATATTTCATAAATTGGTTTATTTTGTATTAATGAACACAAAACTTTATAGCTTTATTGATATTCGTTAAAAAAATAATAATTCTTTTCTTTTCATATTGCTGAGTGTTTTCCAGAAGTTATAATTTATAATCGTAACTTAAGAAAATTTATATAAGTATACATAATCTAGGAGTATAACTAATGCGTTTAAAGACGACTTACTTTCACTTATGAAGTTCGATTTTTGAAGAGCACTAAATTGTGATTATCTTAATTTCTCGTTATTTAAGATTTACTCGTCTTATTCAATGGAAGAAAACTATCCATATCATTTAGATTAATTTAAGTGAAAATCCGCCCCCTTCCTTTAACTGCGTTCAATGCTTCATAAAATAAAACATAATCCAAATTTCGAATACTTCTACTTGAAATCATTCTCGTTACTATAAACACACTACTGGCAACATGTGATTTATTATTTATTAAAGCCAAACGATTTTTTTTTCTTTTTTCAGCTGATGCATTAAAATAATTCTATAATTCTCTGTTCCGCTAAATGACCTTATTTATTATACCCAAACGATTTTTTTTTTCTGCTGATGATTTAAAATAATTCCAGCATTCTGTTATCCAAAATTACAAGTTTTCCTTTCAACAGTGATGACTAATAAATGTTCTTATTAGTAGTCCATGACGTACTATTTCGTAGCAAAGGGAAACTGGTGACTATTTCGTCATGTCACTTAGCACAGAGCTCTCGGAAGAGATCGATAGCCAGGTCATTCCAAAAGACGCAGTCTCTATTCGTTTGCTGACGTAACTTCACTAATGTGATTGTTTATAAATAAAAGCATGTCATTAAATGCTCTCACTTGATGGTATTTATTGTCGTGTAAATAGTGACAGATGATGCAATTTCGATCACTGAATTTAAATATTCTGTGGTCCAAAACTCTTCATTACGATTTGTAGATGACAGGTTAAATACTGTTATGCTCCGTGTTGTGAAAGTTGTCATTAGTGTAGTTCTAAAGGTCGTTTCTTGTAATAAAAAATAATTTGAGTTTCTATAAGTAAAGAATTAAAATTTTTAAAAATATAATTTATACAGAGAATAGGCTTAATTTTTAGCATTACATTTTGTAATCTGTTTGTGAAGAGAACAGTTTTGTTTAATACTAGTACATGTGTTTGTATAAAAAATAAAACTTAAAACTGTAGTTCTATATATAATGAGATCTCAGATTCAATGTAATTTTTTATTGGTAAATAATTCAAATTTAGACGAGAAATAGCAAAGCTTAGAAAAAAAAAATTCCTATAAGGAAAATATAAATAAATACTAAGAAAGGTGTGCGATAGGAATTCAGATTTTTATTGGATAAAACAAAGGTAAACATTAAACTTAGCAGTGTGAAAAAAGTAGGAAAAAAAAAGAAGTTATGAATAATAAATTACAGTTCTTTATATCTTAAAATCTTTTTTTTTCCCTAACCATTTGTTGTATTAAAAGTTTCCTTTTTATGTATAAGTTAGTTTATGTAAAAAATAATTTTTACATATCCGATTATTTACGGAATTTTTTTTTATGTAAATATTTATTTTAGAAATTTTTTTTTTCCTTTTTTACAACTTTTTTTTAGAAAGAATTCATTTTTTCAAAAATTCGTTTGAAGCAAGAATTGTCGTTTTAGAAATAAATTAAAACTTCATTTTTTTAAAACTGTTCTTTTTGTACAAAATCGTTTTCGTTAAAATTTTATGAAAAAAACTAATTCTAGTAAAAAATAATTTTCTTTAAAAAAAAACTTATTTGAATTTTTTTCTGAATATTTTTGAAAATTCATTCTTTTTTTAAAACCATTCGTTGAAATTTTTTAACAAGGAATTGATTTGTTGAATAGTGTAAAAATTTAAGCATTGCTTTTGTAAAAGAAGAATTTTTTAAGGACTTATTTATAACATTTACGTATAAAAAAATTCTAAAGAATTCATCAATTAAAAAATATTATTTTCTTTCAACAGAATTCTTTGTATATTAATCTATGACAATATCAGTTTATCGTTAAATTATATAATTTCGACTTTCCTTTCATCTTTCAAATTCGCATTTATCCTTGAAATTACAAATTTTGAGTTGTAATGATTTATAATGAAGAACGGACAAAAGAAAAGTGAGTGGCCGTGTCAACATCGTGTTGTTTCAATGACTTTTGATGAATATTGTCTTTCCACAATTCTCTTTCAACGAAGGAGTTTTGAAGGACATGCATTAAAATAAAAAAATCATCCATTCCACTTTTAAAGAAAAGATCAAATTGTTTATTATTCAAATGGTCTGTTTGTATACAAAAATAATTTGAATATCAAATAGAATCAGGTAGCACGAGATATAAAAACATATTTTTCATCTGCTACTGGTCATAAACTCCATAATTAGATTCGTTATAAAGAATTTCTAAACATTAGTATTTTTACTTCTTAGTAGTAATGATGAACTTCAGTTTATATTTCAGAGGTGGGCAAACTTCCAGGGTACGGGCTACTTCTAATTTTTTCACGGTGTGCGGTCCACCCAATATCAGTGACAGACACAAAGGAGGACGGGGGAAGGATCCGCAAGTCCGGGCCCTCCTTTATAGCCCATGATTTTTTCTTCCAATCGATTATAATCCCATGTATACAGTACGTAAAATTTAATTAAGTATTTGTTATTAATAATTTTTTCTATTTTAATTAATGCTACTTATTTATTCATTAATTTCTTTTTAGTGTTCTTTGCTCCCGACAATTTACAAAATGAAAAAAAAAAATGTTAGGCTGCGTATTGGGATAGAATATGAGAATGGTCGATATTCGACCCTGGACCACCTCGCCACGCCCCCTTTGAAAAATTCACGAGTGCGTCTAATGTCGTAGGTGTGGTGAGGAAAGGAATAGGTCAACAATATTTATTTTAACCTAATAATAAACACAGAATATGTACTTCCTTCCTTCCTCAGTGGCGCAACAGCCCAGGGTGGGCCTTGGCCTTCTCAAGAAGCCTTTTCTTGGCCAGCCTTCTTCTTGCCAGTGTTCTCCAATTCCCAGTTCTTAAAACTAGGAGATCTTTTTCTAGGCTATCAATCCTTTTCAAATTTGGCCTGCCCTTTCTTCGTGTGCCGATTGGTTGAGCATTGAAGACTTTTTTAGTGGTGTAGTATTCGCTCATTCTGATAACGTGACCTTCCCATTTAATTCGTTGTATTTTGATGAAGTTAACAATGTCAGATTCCTTATATGATCGATAGAGCTCTAAATTTTATCTTCTTCGCCAAGTTCCATTTCCTATAATTCCTCTAAAAATAGATCTTAAAATTTTCCTTTCCTTTTATCATGTTCTCATCTGTTGTTTGAGACTCT
This sequence comes from Trichonephila clavipes, assembly GCA_019973935.1. Classification (NCBI taxonomy): domain Eukaryota; kingdom Metazoa; phylum Arthropoda; class Arachnida; order Araneae; family Nephilidae; genus Trichonephila; species Trichonephila clavipes. Next base: position 257,887 of record BMAU01017894.1, read on the forward strand.
AGATAGACTCCTTGTGTGCCGACAAGTATAACACAAGGCTTACAAATGTAAGTCAATACACAAGACAATGGAGATTACATGTAGAAGTATATAGGCACAAATGGGAACCAAAAGGGGGGGGAAATACAGAAACAACAAATACAGAATTAAATACAAGAATGCTCACATGCAGACGGAGAAAATCAATAGTAAAATTATACAATGAGGAAGATAAGAAAACATGAAAAAAAATGTTCAAGTTTCACATGCATAAGTTAATACTGATCTTGAAAGATTTTTATTCAATAGAACCTTTTTTTTTCTTTTGATTAAATTTGAGGATTTTATATATTTTCGTATTCCATTAAAACAACTATTAGCCATTGTAATTCTCTTTTGGATTTCAGTAGTACAATCGTTTATATTGTTAATTTCTGAACTTAAATAAGTGAAAAAAGCTGTCAACAACTTCAAAACTATACTCTTCAATTTTAAAATGGGAATTGTTAAAACATAATTTAGTGCTAGGCATGTACTTGGTCTTATCCTCATTGATTTTCAGTTCCATCCTGAGGTTTTCTTTTTCTAAAGATAAGAAGGCTTGTCTTAGTGTAGTGGGTGTTCGAACAATGATATCAATGCCATCAGCAAAAGCCAACAATTGTATTGATTTATTAAAGATATTTATATACTCTGGTATTGATATTGGAATATCCTACCACATTTTCTAATGTTATATCAAATATAAGACACGCCAGTGCATCTCCCTGTTGAACGCCATTTTTTATTTCCAATGGGTCCGAAAGATCATTCTGCACCTTGAGAATATGTACTTACTTGCGTAAAAAAAAAAAACTCCCTTTTTTGAAGCCGAGTTTAAAGCAAAAGGCAAAATACACACAAACATGAAAATAGTAGTCACAATTATAAAAATATCTAATGATGCATTTATTATCAAACAATTCAAAATACATTAAATAATAAAACTAAAATTAAACTAACAAATTCTAAAATTAGTTCTCTCAATTATAGTCCGTAAAAGACTTAATCTGCGTACTGTCAGCTCTCTCTAATCTTGAATACTTCTGTATATAATTACTAACTGCTAATCTTCACGCGACCACCCCAAATTGTCTTGGTGATCCACCGGGCGATCGCGATCGACGTAATGCCCACCCTAGTTTTAATTAAATTTTCCTAAAATAGAAGTTTTTGCGGAAAGAGAGAGAGAGAGATGTGTGAAGATATTTTCAAAATTATAAAATTACGATGGATATTTCATTTGTTGCAAGTAAATTGTGCTACTATATCCATTATAGCTAGTTTTTTTTTATGTTTTGTTCCTTGTTTATATTTTTTGTATATAATACTGTGACGATTAAATAATTGGACTAGTCTTAAAAATTAGCTTTATTGATAACAATGTACATTACCTTTTAATACCCTTCAACTTGCCCCCCTTCCCTATCAATGCATAGCTGCTTACGAGTTTTCCACCATTCAAAGCAGTGCTGCTGCTCATTAGGTGTCACCATTTTCTATAAGTGTGCCGCTTTTACCTTCACCTCTCCAACACACTGAAAATGCGCACCCATCAAAACATTTTTCACATTAAGAAACATGTAGAAATCATATGGTGCGAGATCTGGTGTGTACGGTGGATGTTCGAGCACCGTAATACGTTTGTCCACCAAGAACTGTTGTACTGAGAGCGCAATGTACACCAGGGTGTTGGTTGTCTTGATCAAGTTTTTCGGAACTAGTTTTGCGTAACTTTCATTTTATGCGAATTATCCGCCAAAATGTTTCTGGTTCTCTCTCTGTTAATGTTCGTAATATCTTACATCATATGAACACTCAAACATTGGTCTCTTTTCGCTCTATTTCATTAATTTTTTAAAGTTTTCATCAGTTCTTGATGACACACATCAGAACGTTTATCATCTTCAAAAACCTTCCGAAAATTGTTTGTGCCACTAAAAAATTTGACCACGCGAAATGCAGTTTGTCCAAACATTTCTTTTAACAAGTTAAAACAATCAGTTTTTTAAAAAATTTTACGAGGAATTTCAAATTTATGCACAGCTCGATTTTTACCTTTATCATGATCGCGGCACTTCCGCACAACAACATTTTTCTCAAACAAAGGTAAAAACAAACAAACTGAACTAAATAGGAAGATAGAATAATATGCCACCAGTACCGGATAAAAAGATCAAGGTCAACTATATTCCATTTCTACTCCTTCACACCATTTCGGGAAAGAAGTCGGTCTTTTCGCCTGAAATGGATTCCCGTCTCGAAAGGAACAGCAGCGCGCCTCTTCTTGTTATATGCTGGGATCATCGTTTGTAATAAAATCTGTATTCTTCTGTGGTTGTGTTATATGTGTCTGTTCATCTATCTCATGTCTTTCGTATGTATCCCAGTAATAAACACATGACAACAACAACAACAACTCCTTCACACCAAGCCAAATGGCTAGGGCATGCGCAGTCCGGGAATTTAATTGTCACACCTTGTGTATATAATGTATCCCACAAAAAAAAAGAAACTGATGATACTGGTATTTTTAATAGCAATGACGTCAAAATAAAAACCAAATATTACAAATAAAACTATTAATAATATTCATTTTATTATTAAAATATAAAGTTGTTTTCCTTTTGGCGGAATTTTGCTATACTTATCTGTGGCGGTCGCTAATATTTCGCCATAGCTCAAAATACTGAAGGTAATAATTATTTCAGGCACAAATCGTGACTCTCATGTAAATAAAAAGATGCCCAGAAGAATACTACTGGACTCATATAATCCCCCTTGACATTAATTTTTAGTTATTCCCATGCGGTGAATGACCCCTTCTAATTTGTAAATTTTATTCCTTCTTATTTTTCCTTATTCATTTCTCTTAAATTTTATTATACTGTAACACACACAGGTAACCCCACTTTTTTAAAAAAAATTGTAAACTTTAAAATCTCCATGACACCAGGACAGCCGATAGAGTGCTAGCTCACAGATCCCTGACGACCAATAGCAGACGAATCTCTCGTCTGCTTAACATGAATTTTGAACGTGATTTTTGTTACCGCTGAAACCAGCCATCTTAGCCACTCCCACTTTCTCTTTCTGTGTCCACCAATCAGGAAGCACAGTATCTATAAAGGCCCCTCAACACACTTCAGAGCCACAATACATTCAGTATGGGACGGAGGAACGCTTCACGTTCCAGTTTCCCAATGATATTCAGCGATTGCTTCCAAATCATGACTCTCAGAAAAATATTTTGTTTTCTGTTTTCAAGTGCTTATTGCTTCTTATTAGAGAAGAATTTGCAACAAAATTAATTTAAATTTTAATAGTTCGCATTCAACAAAATTGGTTTCTTTAAACTAAGCAAATATTTTCCTTTTCGGAAACTAAAGGTAGCATCAGTGGCATAACGGAGAATATAAGCCCCCCCTTCGTGCTAAGTCAGGTTTTGGGCTCCAAGCTGGATTTTACTAAGGGTTGCAGAACCGTAACGTAATGCACCTTTACACAAATTGTTCAAATGTGTATTTAGCCTCAGTCAGGCTTTGGGCCCTCTAGAATCCTGCCTCCCCCTTTCGATACGGGGTGTACGTTGCGCCACTGAGTAGTATTACTTAATTGGTAATGAAAGAAAAGTATGATCACCGCCATTTAAGATTTGTGAATGAATTTCTTTGCTACTTTAATAAATAACATCGTAATATTATTAAATATAGGAAAACATCTACAAAAAAAAAAAAACAAAGAAAGAAAGAAGGAAGGAAAATATGAGGATGTGGATTGTGAGGTTAAATTATGCTGATTGGTTAATTTGTGGAATAGTTTTTCCTTTCGAATACTTTTTTCTTAAGACCTGAAAATCTATGACAAACCGTTGAAATATAAATAAATTGCTTTTGCTTCCATGAAAAAAAAAATGAATTCATAGCCTTCATTTTATTGTTTTAAATGTATGTTTTTTCATTCGAATAAATATTATAATCTAGATTTGGAAAGACATTCAAACTTCCCAGAACTAATGTGGTGTTCAAGAATTCAAGATAGCTCGTAAATGGAGGCCTTAAAGTTCCCGCCTTCTAGCCATTTTAAATTTGTCAATATCAAGTTAATTCTATAGAAATTCTAATTTGCTTTTTTAAACCTAGGTTAATGTTGCAATTTTAATGTAATAAAATGCGCCTAAAAACTATAATAAGTAAAAAAAAAAGTTGTTTTTTCTGGAATTATATATACCTTCCTCGATATTTGAAAATATTTGCCTATTTTAGTACACGGTCACTTCTGTAAGGTTCTTGTCTACCGGCCATTTATGGAATTCCACTTTCCTTCTCAAATATAGACTAGTGCAATAGACTTCAAAGTTTGTCAATTCATGGAACCCTTAGAAATATTAGATGTTTTGGGGGAACCCTATTCTACCCTTGGAAGAATATAAACCACTGGCGTAGCTAGTTCTCAGGGGGCCCTGTGTCAAAATTCCTCCGGTGGCCCTTTTTAGGTATGAGAACCCTATTTGTTGGATTGATACATGTTGGGGCCCCTGTAGCTTGGAACTCGCGTATCATTGATACAGCTAATACAGAGGTAGCTACGCCCCTCATATAAGCTAACAATATTTGAAGTACACTGCTGGCCACCGTAAATGCAACACCAAGAAAGACAAGACATAGCACAACAAAATTTATTTTGTAGATAACATGTTGACCAAGTATCAAATGATTAAATTTATAGACTTCTGTGAAGAGAGGTTCCTGCCAGAATCAGTAGCCAGAGTAGCCGCCATTGTTGGAGATCACCACTGCCACACGCCTCGGTATTGATTCAAAGAGATTTTGGATGTGTTCTTGGGGTACAGCAGACCAAGTAGCTTCCACACGTTGCCAAAGTTGATCTGGTGTGGCAGCTGGGGATGTAATCTGGGTCAATCGTTGAGCAACCATGGACCACATGTTTTCGATCGGCGAAAGATCCGGAGAGTGAGCCGGCCAGGGAAGCAATTCAATCTGGTTATTGACGAAGAACCTTTGGACAATGCGTACCACGTGTGGTCGCACATTATCCTGTTGAAATATGGCTGTGGCCAAGCCCTGAAGCTAAGGAAGGACAACTGGCTCCAACACCTTGATGATGTAACGCTGGCTGTTTAAAGTACCGGCAATGCGTTCTAGCGGAGTGCGAGAGTGATATCCAATACCGCCCCATACCATAATACCCGGTGCAGGACCAGTGTGGCGGTGCATAACGCAGCTGTTCAGCACTCTCACCCCACGGTGTCTCCAGACTCGAATCCGACCATCGTGGTGTCGCAGACAGAAGCGTGACTCGTCAGTAAAGACAACTTAATTCCATTCTGTCGCCCACATCCTTCTTTCATCACACCATTGACGGCGGAGACGTCTGTGGTTCGTCATCAAGGGTAGAACAAGCAATGGACGTCTTGCGGACAGACCACTCTGATGTAAACGGCGTCGAATGGTACTCGCAGACACTGAAAGATGCGTTACAGACTCAATATGCTATGCTACGGTTCGTGATGTGTCTGAGCGATCCGTCACTGCCAGGCGCACAATTTGCCTGTCCTCACATGAAGTGGTGCACTGAGTTGGATGCGATCGATAACGTCAGTCCATTGTACCCTCCTGCATCCAATGGTCACATATCCGCTTTACAGTTGTTTGGTTTCGTCCAACACGACTACCGATTTCCCTGAAAGATAATCCACAATCTCGGTAGGCCACTATCCTTCCTCTGTCGAATTCGGATACTTGATCAAAAGCTGATCACTGTTTTCTACGAGACATAACTGATCGTTTTTTGAAAAAACCACAAGAAAAATACAATTGCCGAACTTGAAATCGTCGAAATCTCCAAGCCTTAAATAGCGCTTTGAGGTGGCGCCACAGGCGCGTGTGATGTGTGTCTGCGCTGAAATTCTAATCATTTACATATCTCACCTCCGCTAATGCATGTTGTAAATTTCAAGTTATTTGCATGCTTCCTTCAGGGTGTTGCATTTACGGTGGCCAGCAGTGTAGATCAACATGTAATATGTATTTCACGTTTTACAAAGAAAGTTACTGCATTTCTTGCTAAAGAGTTTTAACTTAAAAATTAATGTAATTTACTCATTATTAGCATTGATTCGTGATCCACAGGTGTCATTTTCCATTGTTATGTTTACTGACTGACGTCTGTGTGTGTGCTCGCATTTTTTTGCACAAACTGTCAAAATTTGTTGAAGTTGTCTGTAGTCGCACTTCCTATTCTGTATTAAATTTGATTTTATATTTTGTTTTTGTTGACAAATACGTTGAGGAAACATTTTCACTTAAAGTCGTCGTTGCGAACGGAATTAAAATGTTTGTGAGTGAATATCTTCTGCGTATTCTGCATCAATTTGCAACGAAAAAGTTACGAGTTGTTCTTCCTTTAATTGAATATTTTGATAAGTTGTTCCCTCTCCTTTTCATTGAAAATCCTTGTGATTTATAATAGAATTCGAAATGATTTTTCTTCTCCCCAAGTTAAGTTTTCGCTTCTAGAAAATATTCTCTTGTAGTTTCTTTATTGAAAAAATTGTGATTCCTTACATTAATTTTAACGCAGCCCTTTAAATTCGATTAATTTTTATTTAATTCATTTTCTTCATTAGAAAATTGGTTAGTTTTTAAAACATTACACATCGTTCTGTTCCAGTTTTGATGACCACAAGTTTTTTTCAAACCAATGCATTCATTTTTGTAAAATTTTTCAATTCCTACTCTTATAGTTCGCACTATATATTAGCACTATTAGTTCACACTTACTATATATATATATATATATATATATATCTTGTTTAAATTTTCCATCGTTAATAAAATACTTTTTATTCATCCACTCAAGTTCAAATACAATTTTTTAAAATTTGTAGTGGATAACACTTGATGTTAATACAGTTTTTTCAAATATCAATTCATTAATTAAATTTAATTAATAAATAAATATAGAAACAAAAATAATAGTCTAGCACCATACATAAAAAAGGAAAATTTCTCATTGGGTCCCTGTAGCGCAATGGATAGCGCGTTGGACTTCTTATCCGGAATTCGTGGTTTCGAACCCCAACTGAGATGGCCTAATTTTTGAGAATGTGATTTCTTTTTTTGCCATACTATTTTATTGGAATAATTAAATTTAATGAATGAATAAATTGTAAGAAATAAAACTAATCGTCCAACACCCTATATAGAAAGAAAAATGGAAATTTCCAAGGAAAATCGTTTTCTGTTTTGCCACTTAATATTGTGATCCTGTCAAATGTATATATATATTTATATTAATTGTAATTATTTAATAAAAAGTAACTAAAATAAAAATTTTCTTTGTTAACCTAAGTAGGAATTGACTTTTAATTTTTTATATTACTTGTTATAATACGTATATTCAGTTCTTGAATAGATATACTAACTTCATTTAGAATGGCCGACATGTCTGCTATAACTCAGGTTTACTTTGCAACCATATTTTCTCAATTAATGGAGCATAATCATGATTTGATTCATTTAAAAATAATATTTTTTATGTAAAAATAGCATTCTATGGTTGCTGAATAATTATCCACGTAGTCAAGCAAATAATCTCGAATTTAATTTTCTTGCGTTTATAAAATACATCATTTTAAGCGTCCTTTAATGCAGTGCTCCGCAACCTTTTTGTCACTACGGACCGGTCAACGTTTGATAATTTTATCGCGGCCCGCTGAGGGTGGGACACGTTGATTGTTTATATTTTAGATTGTTTTGATTTAACAATTTTTATTTAGTTGCATTTAAATATGCCTTCAGAATAAAATATAGTTACACCAAAAATGAATAAGTGATTTAACGTGGAATATAAAGCGATTTCCGTGGAAAGTGCGCAAATCCGAGAGAAATGCACCACTTTAAATAAAATGGCAATAGTTTAATGTTCTTTAGGCGGCCCGGCACCATTTGATCCACGGACCGGTACCAGTCCGTGGACCGGGGATGCGGATCACTGCTTTAATGCATTCTTTATTCGTTTTACTGCAGTGATTCACTAGTACAAATAAGTTGTGATTGAGATTCATTTTTTTCCTTTCTCCATTCTTTTGCAAACTGACCAGGATCAAAAATGAGAAACTTCCTTTACCTACGAACAACATATCATTCCAATAAAGTATTAGCTCATTTATCATTGACTTTGGTAGGCTAAGTCGTAATTTTCTATTCCTTGTACTCACACAAACGGCAGAATGGCCTTTAAAACCATTTGTTCTGAATACTTTTCCAATACTTTCTAATGAAATTAAAAAGGAAACTTATTGATTGAATTTGATAGAGAAATTTTTATTCAGAGCTCGCATATAGATTCTTCACACATCGCTTGTAACTAATAACTTTTCTCTCGTCGTATTAGCTCTTTGTCGGAAGGATAATTTTTCTGTTGTTATAAATTTTGTTTTACTCTCTCAAGCGCTTTATGAAAAAACAGTAAGCAGCCCAGCTGGTGAAAACTACTAATTTAGCAGATCTTTACCACTGTTGTAATAAAAATAATTAGTTTTCGAAACACATTTGTTGTTTCCTCTCTTTAATAATCAGAATATATTTGCTACGTGAACAAACATAATTATGCTAAACTATACTTTAAGCGTCAAATAAATACAAAGATATTTTTCTTAAACTTTTTTTAAAAAAGCTCTTAAATATGTAATTTTTTTTTATGAATTCATTTAAAAGTAAGGATGAAAATTTGAAAATTTAGTGTGTAATGATCCCTAAGGACCTCACTTTGAGAACTAGGATAATTAGGAGACGTAAATGAACCAGTAGCCATTTTTATAAATAACTTTCTTTATTTAGATATCTTTCCCAAATAGAATCAAAGACTTATTAACAACGACAAGACGAATATTATGAGGTTTTAATTATAATAATCTTTAAATTAACTCAATTAATTAATAATCTAATTAATCAATTCATTAAATAACGATCACGCAGAAATTACCACGATAAGAGATCCCAGAATTATATTTAATAATGTTCTTAATGAACATTTAACTTTAATCCGATTCTTAAAGTTTTAATGAGACTTTAAATACAATTTTATATTTACCACTCGTAGTCTCAATTCTTCTTGAGATTAAATTATCAACAATATTCCAATTCAAAATTACTATAACTCTATGTCACAATGTCTATCTCCTACTGTTCAAACTTTACTATTTCGTTTGACTTAAATACTGAATCTAATCTGCATAATAAGGAATCCTGTCCGCTTTTTGGAGTTGATTGGAAATAGGTAGGGAATTAAATTTCCCTAAAAGGTCGGTTCAGAAGGTTAGTGATAAAGTTCCGTATAGATTCGTCACAACCCCCTCCAAAAAGAAAACGGGATTTATTCGAAGGACTCAAATGTCCTGAAAATAAATTACGTAAATCCTATCTTTGTCTTACAGTATCGACGATATTAATTTCTAACTGTATATTATTGAAACATCTTCCGTAATGAAAAAGGATAAAATTACGATTTAGAATTAATTGACAAACCTCATAATATTTTACAAGTTTAAATTAATCCCTGCACTCTATCCATTCGGCAAGGGGGCGTGGGAAAAACCACCCTAGTGGTGGCAAAAAACCAGCCCCATAGAGTATGATTTATATACTATACAAAAAAAATACAATACAATCTTCTTTGGCACTGGAACATCGAAGACTTCAGGGTCAGCTACCCTGAAAGATTGATATCCATTTGAGAAGTAGGTAAAAGTATACATGAAGTTATACATTTGTTATATGAATGTCATACAATAAATATCTGGTTCCTTTGCCTTCTCATTCGAAAAACTTGATGCGCTAGTTAGTGTTAATGGTTAATCCTATCTAACTTCGCCGCGCAATAAGGCACCAGATGTGAAACAAAACATACATAGAAACATACATAGCATATAATAATAATCATTTTGTAATAAATAAACACAAACAACCAAATGAATTGTCGCATCTTAGCGAAGTCATACATCGAAGTAAACAAATGCAAAATTTACAGATGTTTTCTCCAAAATACAAAAAGTAACACAAAAGTCGTTTTTTTTTCTGTTATAGAAAAAAAAAAACACACACAATGTAGTGTCCACTTTTGTCAGTCTTCTTAATTTTAGAGTCCGCCCGTGACTTGCTTTAATTGCAAAATTCTTCATTTGTTCGTACCGCGAAGATAATGAAACAATACAACCTGGATTTTGTCTGTTAAATCCTATGGACTGGATCTCCATTCATCGCTTCCATACTGAGGCTTCTTCTGCGGAATATGCTGCCAGGTATGCCGTTGATTTCGATGTTGTTGAGGTTCTCATGGATTCTGTCTTTTTCTTGTATACGGCTCCGTAGATAGTATGGGCAAGGTCTTCTTGTATTGGTTTGATTTGACGGGACTGTTTTCTCCGCTTGTTCGTTGTGTCTTCTCGTTGTCGCTCTGGTTTGACGGGTCTGGTTATCACTTCCACTAACTTCCATTCGGGATCCACTTGTAGTCGTAGCATTCCTGCGATCAGGCAACTTTGATGGACCTGCAATGGACTGTATTCCTGGTGAAGAGGTATTAGGTCTCTTAAATTTGAAATTTCTGGACGAGATCGAGGAAGGGATCGATCTCTTGACTCCTTGCCTTTGTTCAGGAGCGTGTCTTTTCCGGTCCTGATGATCAGATCCTTGTCGTGATCTTTTCCTACATATCTTTGATCTTTTTATAGTTGGGTCCTTCGACGTAGTACTATTAATTTTACGTTTATTTCTGGGGATCTCCCGTGTGGTGTTACTCTGCCGTGATCTACACCTCTCACTTTCCTGACTAGAGGTTTTCCTATGCTCTTTAAACTGTCCTTGATTTGATCTATTTGACCCATGACTAACTTCTTGTTCGTCATATAGAGTTTCTATCGGACTATCTGAACTAATCGTGTCTGACTGACGAGGTCGGTACACTCGAACCTGATCAATATTAACAGTTATATTTCTTCCGTTTTCCAAATAACTAAATTATTTCCTTTTATTTCTAAAACCTTATAGGGACCTTCAAACTTAGGCATAAATTTTCCCACTTGTTTCTTACCCGCAGCACTTAAGAAATGTGTTTGAAGTAAAACCAAATCGTTCACTTTGATGTGAACATCCCTCCTTCTGAGATTGTAATGTTTTTCCCAATATTTATGCTGTTTTTGCATATTTCGTCTTGCCTCATCGAATAATATTTCGATGTTATTACCAACATATTTCGCATCCTCCTTAACATTTATGAGCTTGCTAAACGGAGTTATGATTTTCCTTCCTAAAAACAACTCAGCCGGAGTTTTATTTGTCGTCTCATTTACCGCCGTGCGTAATGCGAAAGCGAACTCGTGTAGAAATTGGTCCCAGTTTTCATGATTTTCTTCAACAAAAGAAGCTATCATTTGAACTAAATTTCTATTCACTCTCTCCGTGAGATTAGACTGTGGTCGGTACGTTACCGTTTTCATATGTTTGATGTCCAACCTGTGACTGAGATGTTCAAACACGTCAGAAATAAATTGGGGGCCGTTATCACTTATCAAAGAAATCGGAGCTCCGTAACGCGCTATATAGTTATTAAAAAAGGCATTAGCTATTGTCTGGGCTGAAGCTTTACGAAGAGGGATCAGCTCACACCACTTAGTGAAGTGGTCAGTTATAACTAATATGAATTTATATCTCTCGGGTCGGGATGCGGGGTAGGGGCCTACTAAGTCTAGCGTTACAATTTCATTTGGATATTTCGAAACTATAGGCATTAAACGACCAGCTGGTAGCGCGTTTTTATAATTAAACTTTTGACACCGGTCACAGGTTGAAACATATTCAAATACATATTTTCTCATAAATGGAAAATAGCACGTGTCACGAAGTTTAAGATATGTCTTCCTCTTTCCGAGATGTCCTGCCAATGGCAGATCATGAAATTCTTTCATTATATCTTTTCGAAGAGAACCAGGAATATAAACTCTTAGTTCTCCCAGATTAGAAAAATACTTCGCGTAAAAGAGGAGACCATTTATTAATTTGAAGTCCTGGGACCAACTCTCGCATACCGTCGCATTAACAGAACCGTCATCAGGGTTTTCTAAGTATCGATAAATATGTCCTAATTCAGGATCTTCCCTCTGTTCCTTAATGAATTGTTCACGGGAATTTATTGCGAGGGCTCTAAGAGCTGCGCACGAAATTTGCGATCCCTCGACACTGTCTACTGGATTTCTTGATAAAAGGTCTGCGACCACGTTTTGAACACCAGGTCTGTGTTCCCATTCTATGTTAAACTCTGACAATTTCAATGCCCATCGGATCATCCTACTTGATAAATTCTTACCATTGGTTAACTTCGTTAACGCTGCGTGATCTGTAATCACTTTCACAGGTAGGGGTCCAAAATAAGTTTTAAACTTATTTAGAGCCCAAATTACCGCCAAACATTCTCTTTCGGTAACCGTATAATTACGTTCTGCTTTATTAAGGGTTCGAGACGCGAAAGCAATAGGTTTTTGATTTTGCTGAAGCACAGCACCAATTCCGACCCCACTTGCATCAGTGAATAAATTGAACTGTTCAGAAAAATTTGGTAATTGCAAAATCGGTGCCTCCGTTAGTGTGCGTTTGATCTGATCAAAAGAATCCTGTGCTTCTCCCGACCAGTTAAACTTCGCCCCCTTTTTCTTTAATTGGTACAATGGTTCGCATATATCTGCGTATCGCGGAATAAATTTTTGGTACCAACCCGTCATCCCTAAAAATTTTGACACTTCTCTATTATTTTTGGGAGGTTTCATTTCCGTAATTGCCCGAATTTTCTTATTGTCAGTTTCGATTCCTTCTTTACTAATAATCAGGCCTAAATATTTGAGTTTGTCACGAGCGAAGTGACATTTTTCTTTATTTAATGTTAGCCCTGCGTCTCGTAATAAGGTAAAAACCCGAGTTAAATGATCTAGATGGTCTTTGAACGATGGAGATGTAATAATAACATCATCCATATAAACGGACACGAAACGCCCAATAACAGGTTGGAGGATTATATCGATAGCCCTTTGGAAATTAGGCGCCGCCCCAGAAAGACCAAAAGGCATGCGTAGGAATGCAAAAGTGCCATTGCGAGTGATAAACGCGGTTTTTTTTATGTCCTTTGGACTAATCGCCAACTGAAAATAGCCACTTCTGAGATCTAGAGTGGACATAACGTTGGTGTGAGGTATATTGGTGAGTAAGTCATCAATAACCGGTAATGGATATCGAGGATATTTGGTAATTGCATTTAGTTTCCGATAATCGATCGCGAAACGATACGCCTCGGGAGAATCTGGAGGAAGGTCATTGTTCTTTCGAGTTAATACGACTGGAGATGCATAGGGCGAATTAATAGGACAAATTGTACCATCCCGTAACATTTTATCTATGTGATAATCGATGATGCCTTGTTTGACCCGGTCGTACTTGTATGGTCTCGACACTACCGGTCCTTTATCTCCAGTATCTATCTCATGATATACAACATGCGTTAATCCCGGTTGATCGGAAAATAACCCTTTAAAATTATTAAATAAGGCTTTTAATTGCCTCTGTTGCTCGTCATCAAGTTTCGATTCTGTGAGATCAATATCAACGAGTTTCGGCTCTTTAGGCGTTTGTTTGATCAGATGATCGGGAATGATTAAGGATTTCTGATCAAAATCTAATGTTAATCGCGACGCCTTCATAAAATCAATCCCTAGGATGCACTGATACTGCATGTTATCAAGTATATGGAATTCCCAGGGTTTCTGAAATTCCCTGATTCTAATTTGTAATTCGACTCTACCTAAATGATTGCACGGGGCTCCTTGTGCTGTCACGACTCTGTCTTTCGTCTTTTGACGAGGTCGGTATGAAAAATAATTGCGGTATACCTCCTCCGAAATAAAAGATTTCTCTGCTCCCGTATCCCATAGTGCTGTAATAAAGGTTTCATTTAATAGAATAGGGACATACGGTAATTCGACTGGGGTCATTCTTATAGAGGATACTCTGATAGGCCGATGATCCCAAACTGGAGGATTTTCCGTACCCCGCGATCGATTACCTCCATATTCACATCGATCGCTTAAAAGTTTAAATTTCTACTTCGTTCATTTTGACCTCGAAATGAACTATTTCTCGACCCACTTTGTTGACCGCCTTGACTGTGGAATGGTTGATCCGATTGTCCACTTTGGCGTCTACCTTCGAATCTGCGATTATTTGTGACACCTTGGTTTTCGAACCGATTAAATTCTCTTTGTGGTCGGCTATTATTGGCGTATCTCTCATTATTTCTGTTTTCCCTCCAATTTTCCTGTCTATGCCGGGTATTAAAACGATTGTTTTCATGAGGGCCTGAACTTCTAAATCCCTCACTCGAACCTCTGATTTGCCTATGCATAAAACGTTCTTCGTATTTATCAACGATTTGTAGGAGATTGGCAGTATTTCGTGGATGTCTAACTTCGACATAATCCAAAATTTGGGGTTCTAATCGACTGATGACGTGATCTATTAATTTTTCCTCCGACATTTCTAGTTTAAGTATTTTATGAATTTTCAACAATTCATAAATAAAGTCCGAAGGCTGTTGATCTCGTCTTTGTGATGAGGAATAAAATCGCGTTTCTAGTTCTGACCTGTTTCTGACCACGGGAAATTGTTCTGACAATGCCTGTTTTAAGTGCGCGTAGTCTGTTGTCTTATCTTCAATGACTCTATAACCTAGAACTTCGAACCAGTCGAGTGCTCGACCTTTGAGATGACCTTTCAAGTAAGCACATGCCAGTTGTGCAGGTATCTCATAATACGCGAGATTATGATCAATATTCTCCAAAAAATCATCTATGTTCTCAATTCCCGAAAAATATTGTTCCGGAATGATTCTAAAACTGGATCCGACTCTATTCTCGGGATTTATACGTTGGGCGCCATTGTAATGATCCCTAAGGACCTCACTTTGAGAACTAGGATAATTAGGAGACGTAAATGAACCAGTAGCCATTTTTATAAATAACTTTCTTTATTTAGATATCTTTCCCAAATAGAATCAAAGACTTATTAACAACGACAAGACGAATATTATGAGGTTTTAATTATAATAATCTTTAAATTAACTCAATTAATTAATAATCTAATTAATCAATTCATTAAATAACGATCACGCAGAAATTACCACGATAAGAGATCCCAGAATTATATTTAATAATGTTCTTAATGAACATTTAACTTTAATCCGATTCTTAAAGTTTTAATGAGACTTTAAATACAATTTTATATTTACCACTCGTAGTCTCAATTCTTCTTGAGATTAAATTATCAACAATATTCCAATTCAAAATTACTATAACTCTATGTCACAATGTCTATCTCCTACTGTTCAAACTTTACTATTTCGTTTGACTTAAATACTGAATCTAATCTGCATAATAAGGAATCCTGTCCGCTTTTTGGAGTTGATTGGAAATAGGTAGGGAATTAAATTTCCCTAAAAAGGTCGGTTCAGAAGGTTAGTGATAAAGTTCCGTATAGATTCGTCACAAGTGTTTAATTACCTTTATGACACTCATTTCCCTTTTTGTTCATATTTTATTTTTTAATACAATTTAAAAATAAAAAAATAGGTTTTATTAATTAAATTTAAATGTGGTCTATGAAGCGAAAAGCTGTTTTTCTTTACGTTAAGTTAATTTTGGAAACTCGGCTACAGAGCTTTCCTTACAAATTTTTAAAGTACAAATTTTTGAAATTCTAGAAGCCACCATTGTTTCAAGAATAATTTGTCCAAAAAGTTTTCTTTTTCAGTTTTGGACACAGGTATACCTACTATTTTTATACATCAGTTTGAAAAACTGATGTATAAAAATACCTGTTATTAAAATTATCTAATTAGAGTTTCAAGTTAGATTTCCTAAATTCAAGAAATTGAATAATAAATTTTTCTATCATATTATTTGAAAAAGTCAAAAACTGAAAAAAATTATTTGGATAAATAATATGTTTTTATTAAGAAATATTTTGATTGCTATTTAAAATCGAAGGAAAAAATTATACTTTTAAATTTTATACTCCAGACATATTTTAAAGAAATTATTTCAGCGAAGCAAATGTAATTAATTTTTAACTCGTGAAATTCTTTTGAAAGTAAAACAAAATATGAAAAAATGAAAAATTACAAGATACTAGCACTAGAATCATTTTAAGGTATCCGACTTTTGCGCTTTTGCAAAATCACTCGGAACCGTGATTTTGAAAAAGCGCATAAATGGATAATTTTCATGATATTTAGTGTCACTTAGATTAGAATACATGTATAGAATTGTTTTAAGAACATTCTGACAAAAAATTTATTTAAATATAATATTTTGGCAAAAAATTAACTTAGAATAACCTTTTTTTCAAAATGTTCTTATGTTAAAAATGTTTCTATATTATAATAATATTTTGCCAGTATATAACTCAGACCTCTCTACTGAGGCTCAACTAGAATTTTTGAAACATATAACTTAGAAGTGGGTTTATCCATAGTTTACGACAACAGAGGAGAGCAATTTTAAGAAAAAAAAAGCCAAAATAATTATTTCAATTGGTGGTAACTCTGAAAATAACGTGAATTTTTCAAAAATTTTAGTTGAGCCTCTGTAGAGAGGTTTGAGCTATATACAGGCAAAATATTATTATAATAGAAGCATTTTTCACAAAAGGAGAACATTTTGAAAAAAGGTTATTCTAAGTTAATTTTTTGCCGAAATATTGTATTAAAATAATTTTTTTGTCAAAATATCCTTAAAACAATTTTATACATGTATTCTAATCTAAGTGACACTAAATATCATGAAAGTTATCCATTTATGCGCTTTTGCAAAATCACGGTTCCGAACGTAGTCGGATACCTTAACAAACGTGCTACTGCAGCGAATTCTTACACTTAATTTACTGTCAAAGATAATAGATGAGCACATTTTTTAAATAAAATGAGCTCAAAATAATTCATTCGTAATCCAAACTGGTATCGTATAACAGGGTAATTCTTTGTTGGCATATTAAAACATCAAGTTAGAAGATAACATAACACATATAGTTACCTTGATTTTTATCGTTTGGTACTGTTTGATATAATACTTATATATATATACAGTTACTCACAAAATTGAGTTGAGGGTACACCTACTTTTAAAACGGGAATCAATGTTTAGAATGAAAAAATTATATTAAATGAGGGAAATAATTAAAACCTTTAAGCATAGATGCGTTTATTAGATCATAATTCATTATTTTGAATGATAAAACAAAATATTTGATAGTTTAAACATACATATAATAACTTATAAAGAAAATTAAGAGAAATTAATGGCCACAAAATTGAGAGTACATGCATCTATTTTCCTGCATAAATCATGAATAATAAAGAGTTAATATTTAGTAGCATAACCTTTTGCTGATATGACAGCTTCCAATCGCCGAGGCATCGATTCCACAAGATGTCTAGTGGTCTCAGGAGCAATATTCAGCCATTCTTCTTGCAATACCGATTTCAATTGTTCCTTCCTTGTAATTTGATGTTTTTGCACAGCTCTCTCAAGGTGGGACCACAGATTCTCGATAACATTTAAGTCGGGAGACTGTGGAGGTGTATTAAGTTGATTCCGACAGTGGTAAAGCAGCCATTCTTTTACAACAAACGCAGTGTGCTTGGGGTCATTGTCTTGCTGGAATATGAAATTCGACCCCAGTCCCAATTTATCAGCACTTTCTTTCAAATTATTTTGCAGTATGTTAAGATAAGCCATCTTGTACATGATTCCATCAATGAATACTAGCTTTCCCACCCCCAACGCAGCCATACACCCCCAAAATCATCACCGACCCACCTCCATGCTTCACAGTAGGAGTTGTGTGTTTTGGGTGGTGTGAGGTATTTGGTTTACGCCACACCATAAGACGACCGTCACTGCCGAAGATGTTGAACTTACACTCATCGCTGAAAATGACTTCGTTCCAAAACTGTTGAGGCTTTAAAATGTGTTCTTTAGCGAATTTCAATCGCTTGACTCTATTCCTCTTACCAATTAAGGGCTTTTTTCGAGCTACTCTACCATTATAGCCAGCCTTTCTTAGGACTCTTCGTACCGTTTCTGCAGAAACCGATCGACCTAAGGTATTAGAGGTACTGGCTGCAATTTTAGGAGCACTAATTTTAGGATCAATCTTCACTTGATGTATAACTAACTCTTCACTCGGTTATAGAGTTCATAATTTTCTTTCTCACTCTTCCTTCGTTATTTGCCAGTATACCAATTTTTTAAAAATTTTGCAGGATTTTTTAGATGCATTTAACACTTCGTTCAACTACTTTAGCAATATTCCGCTGGGATTGACCTTCATTTGACAGTTTAATAACAAGTTTTCTCTCTTCGATCGTCGTTTCCTTCCGATTCTCCTATTTAATCAAGACATCAAATCACAAACATAAATTTGCTATCAGATAGCCTTTGAAAACCTTCCTTTATCATAGATCTGTTATCAAATTTCTATTTAAAAAATTACTGGTAGTTTTGCATAGTGATTAAAGAAGTGTACCCTCAATTTTGTGACATTAAAATGGTATAGTTTTTCTTTCAAACCTTCATATTTTTGTTTCTCAATCAATTTCCACATCTTACATTTAATGTTATTTGGAAGAGTAATGTATGCATTTTTTGAATGTACAAAAGTGCGTTAACATAGCGTATTAATTTCTACATCTGGTGATCCGATAGTGAATTCGGAATTAAGTGTACTCTCAATTTTGGGAGTCACTGTATATGTTATGTGATCATTATTTTTTATTGAATCAATTCTTTTAATGCGGGACAGCTATTGATTTCAAGCGATTCGATATTTTAAGAAATTTAGCCATTTCTACACTGGAC
This sequence comes from Trichonephila clavipes, assembly GCA_019973935.1. Lineage (NCBI taxonomy): Eukaryota > Metazoa > Arthropoda > Arachnida > Araneae > Nephilidae > Trichonephila > Trichonephila clavipes. Next base: position 276,884 of record BMAU01017894.1, read on the forward strand.
GCTATTGTTATAGTTTCAAGTTTTATTTTTGTGATTTCTTTTTGTTGGATAATTAATATTTCAGAAATTATATATATATATATATTGGTAAGTATCAGGATCACACACTTTGTAAAAGAATATGAGATACAGCGTTTAAATATTGCGGACTAATATGTATACTAAATTCGCACGTTTAGTCAATATTATTTTCTAATTGGTCGAATTTCTTTCTTTTTTTTTTTCAAACTTAGGAATTTTCAGATTTCGGCCTTCATGAAATGTGATAAATGTGGTAACGCCATAAAAACTGTTTCTTAAACAAATAATAAATGGGACTGCTGAATTTTTTTTATTGTGGATCTTGCTGCCATATTAATAATCAGGCGGATTTTTTTTTCAATGATAGAAAATTGCAAAATTTCCGCTGTTTAACTTTCTAATAAATGATTTTTTATAATTTCTCTCACATTCCACAATAACTCATAGCCTTTTTTTAAAATTCTTAATTCTTCTTCGACAAAATTGTTTTAAAATTTTTTTTTATCGCACACACATTCCTTGTTTTTTAATATTTTTTTTTCTATTGGCGTTTTGAAATTCCTCTCATACTGAATTTTTTTTTATCCTAGTAACTTAACCCTTCAGTTCCCTTTTACATAGAAAAGGTATAAATGCATTCTTCTTATTTCTTATTTTAAATCTTTTAAAAGGATGTAAATTTTTCAATCCTCACTTGGCTTCTGCTGTAGTTGCACAAAATAAAAAAAGTTGAATTAATATTCTTGATCGAAACATATGTTCCTGCAGAGTTTTTCGTTGGGAGCAATTTAATGATCTAGTCTAGAATAGCACATCTGTCAATTTTTCGACGAGGCCTTTCAGAGTCTGTACGAGAAGGAAATCTTAACAATAAATCAGTGCTTCTCAAACTTTCATTTCTTGCGACCCAGTTTTCAATCAGAATTTTCATCGCGCCCCCTCCATACAATAACAATGTATTAATTTCAAAAATAACGTACTAAAAGCTACATGTTGAAGCTACAGTATGACTTTAATTATAAACCGTACAAATTATCAAGATAAGTATTAAATTTTGTGTATAGTTTTGTATGTGATAAGCTCAAGGGAGTCACTAGAAATTATTAATCTTGTACCTAACTTAGTATTGATAAATTAATTATCAAATATAATGCATTATGCTGTGCAGATGCATTTATTAATATATTATATCAATGTAAATGTGTATTTTACTTTTTTATTATATCAGAATGTATTTTGTTTTGCATCCTTTCAGTAAATTTGCAATTTTACAAATCTTATTTTTGACATGCTCGCGCCCCCCTTGTAAAATTATCACGCCCTCCAATGGGGGCGCGCCCCACAGTTTGAGAAACGCTGCATTAAATGACACTCCTTCACGGATCCCATAGAAAAGGGCTAGGGACCCCCGGGGGTTCATGGACTACAGTTTATATAAGTATCGCTACTTTAAGGCTGTTTTCGGTTAAAGTACGAGAGCTTGAACTAAACGTGAAGCACATTTTCAGACAGAAAAATGCCTCAATTTCCCTGGAAATGTGTAGAATTATAGCTCGTATCTCTGTTAACAAAAAAGTATTTTTTAAAATTTCAGAATATTCCATGAATACTTTCTTTTTCATTTTAATACGTGATGACATAGCCCATTTAACATTACGGTATAGGAGAAAAAACGCGAAACACATTTTATACCAGAAAAAATGAATCAATTCTGTTAAAAAAGGGAAGTATGATTTTAAAAATGCTGCTTTCTAAAGGATAGTGAAGCCAGAATATCATATTAATTTTTTATTTCTTTTATATCTGAAAAAATGTTTGAAATTCAGATCCTATTCTTTAACATTAACCGAAAACAGCCTTAATGAATAGGTCTTTGCCGTCAACAAGAATGCATCTTTTCAAAAGGGATCGCTTGATGAATCGTGAGTAACTAGCCAAGCAAAAACGTCGAACATTTAATTCACTTAAATATTACAAAAATACTTCCCGTTTAATTTTTAAGTTTATTTAGTTTGAGTGTTAAGCACTGAAGATTGAGTTTTTTTAAATGAAGTCAATGCTTGTGTATTAATTAATAAGGGACTATAGAATAATTTAAAAATGAAGGTATATTTAGTAATAAATGCAGAAACTAAATAAATAGTTCCGAATATAAATTGCCCCAAGTTTCCCACATTTTTTCTCGATAAAATATCGTTATCGCTAGGACATTTTACCCTATTTCCCCTAAAACATGTGTAAGACACGAATGTTCTTATCACTTTTCTTGCTTCTAATTTCTGAGTGTTTCTTTTGCAATGCTCATATAATGGCTGTGGCAGTCTAGTGGTCAAGATAACGGACTCGTGACTGGCGTATAATGAGTTCGAGCCTAGTACCACTGAAGACACACCGTGCAGGAGGGCGATGTACGTTAAATCTGTCGATGTTCAAACGTCCTCCCGTTTCCGGGGAGTGGAAGTTAGGAGAGGTGCCTGCTCAGGTGCCGTCATCGTCACTTGACATTGGTTCGAAATTAGATATCCGTCACCAAAAGCCCTAGAGTAGCTGAATAGTGCGACGTTAAAATTCCCTCACCCTAAGCTTAAGTATGTAAAGAAGTAGAAGTTGCAACACAAATTACGTAAAAAGGAGGCATTCGAAAGCAGAACATTTTTTTAAGTTTCTTCCCGTGTGGCGTGTGACCTGCGTTGGGAAACAAAGCTACATGTGCCCGTATAAACTCTATAGAGAAAGTGAATCTTTTTAGCAGACATAGTTATAATTTCCGTTTTCAACTTTTCTTTTAACTAACGGAACTCCTACGTTTGATTTGTGGGACCAAGGGTTCTGCCGAGCACAGTTTGAAGATCACTGGACTAGTGCATAGATTTGAATGCAAAAAAGTGGATGAGAAAGAGCAAAAAATAGTGAATTTGTCAAATTATATTTTCCCTCTAATTTTTCGAAATACTTTTATACCTACTTGAACGATTTTTTCGGAAAATTTTCGAACTTGAAGAAATTTTTACAAATTTTCAAAATCTGGAAGAAATTGCAATTTTAGAGAAACGTTTATTTTTTCTCTTATGTGGTTGCGCTTTATTGCATTCACATTAATGAACTAGTCTATGCTTAAGGAGGAAATATTAGAATTTTTTTTAGAATTAACACTGCGCCTACGAATTTAAAATGGCCGATTGACTGGGAATCTAAGAAATATTTTCAGAAAATGTAATTACACAAAAACCTTCATTATTTTTTTGTTCTTTAGTACGCACTTTGTTGAATTCATATCGATAAACTAGTCTGTGTTTAAGAAGAAAGTTAGAATTTTTATAGGATTAAACACTGCGTATATATATATGAAATCAAAATAGCCGTTAGACATGGAATCATAAGAAATATTTTCAAAAATTGGGATAGAAATGTAACTTTATAAAAACCTTCATTTTTATTATTATTTCGCTTTTTAGTACGCACTTTTTTGCATTCACATCTATGAATTAGTCTATGTTTAAGAAGAAAAGTAGAGTTTGTATGAGAACAACATTACACACACACTCCTGCGAATTCAAAATGGTCGGCAGATATGAATCTAAGAAATACACTCTGTCACAAAAAATATATATGCCTCCTTAAGAAATCGATCTACAAGAACGAAACTTGGCAGGAATGTAGTCTGGCAAGAGAGATACGCAAATGATTAAATTTTAGACATCAATGAGACAAGGGTAAGCGTGCTATGCGCATGTGAGATGCGTAGCTGGGAGAGTTTAAAAGCATGATCGCTCGTGCCATAGGGTTATTCAAACAAATCTGTCGACTTGGAATGGACAGTAATGGGACTAGAGATGCCTCAAAGGCGTAACCGGTGACAGTACGAACAATTGTCGTACTTTGAGAGGCGGCGTATAGTAGGCCTCAGAGAAGCAGGTTGGTCGAACAGGCGTATCGACCTCTATCTCGGTCGAAGCGATATAGTAGTTGCCCGGTGTTGGCAACAATGGATCACGGAAAATATAATCTACCATCTTGGAGGGTCAGGGCATTCCAGTTTCACAAATCCGCATTATGAGCTTACATTCATAAGAGCGACCACATATCGCCAACAACATCGCTAGAATCGGTTCGACGCCATTTACCACTTTTCAGACATTCAGTGGTATCAAGGGAAATCATTCGGAGAAGACCGGCCGCAGAGAGGTATAAGGAGCCAACGACCATTAAGACTCCCACCATTGACCCCACATCATAGGCAGTGTTGACTGGACTTTTGCCAAACTCGGGCAAACTGGAGTGTGACCGAATTGGAAACGGATGATCTTCAGCGAGGAATCCCGATTTAGTCTCAGTGCTGATGTTCAGCGCATACGCATGTGGATGTCACCGGTCCAATCCAACATTTGTTGTCGAGGGGTATACAGCGATTACACAAGGTGTGACAGGATGGGGAGCGATTTGTTGGGACACACGATCACCTCCAGTCGTCTTTCATCACACTTTGACGGCACACATCCACTGGATCACATTTTAACTCCAGCAGTACTGCCTATGCTATCAAGTCACCCCGGGGCCTTTTATCAGCAAGACAACGCTTGTCCATATACTATGCGACTATCCCAACAATGCTTTCAAGGATAGGACGTACATCTGTGGTCTACCAGGTTACCAGATCCCTCGCCAAAAGTACGTCTGGGACGTGTTTGGAAGGCAGCTGCAGCCATTTCGGAATATACTGGTGAATTAACTGCTCAGTTGCCAAGATTAAGGCATGATCTTCCATAGGAAGTCTAGGTGATCCCATTGATTCGATGCCACATCGCGTTTAGGCTTGTATAGCTGCCGCAGCTGGATATACAACATACTGATTTGTAACCTTTTTTATGTTTTATCTTCTTAATAAAACAATCTGTTAATCTTTTGCTTATCTCCTGATACACAACATATATATTAAGTTTCGGGATAGTAGCTCGTTTCCTTCTTGACGCATTCATTTTTTTCTTCTTGCGACAGAGTGTATTTTAAACAAGTAATATAAAAAATATTTAAGTCAATTCCTACTTAGATCAACAAAGAAAAATTTTATTTTAGCTACTTTTTATTAAATAGTTAGAATTAATATAAATATTTATATACATATGACAGAATCACAACATTAAGTGGTAATTAATTCTTATTAATTATCCTTAAAGTATCGTATTGTCATCCAAAATAATCGTTTATATAAAATTTCAGTTCAACTGAATGCTTTAACACGTGAGAAAAAAACCTTCTCAAGTTTTGACACAAGTCGCCAAAAATGATGCCAACGTAGCTGTATTTGTAATTCTTTAAATAATTAGTTTTAATCAATTAATTTTTAATAATTGTAATTAAATTATTGTATTGTCATCCAAAATGATCTTGTACATAAAATTTCAGCTCAATTGAGCGCTTTCAAATGTATTTTATTAACGATTGAAAATTCCACCAAGATAAATAAATAAATATTTAGAGATTGTGAGCTAATAGTGTAGGAATTGAATAAACAAACAAATAAATATATAGAGAGTGTGAGTTAATAGTAGGAATTGAAAAACTTGATTAAAAACGAATTTAACAGAAACTATCATAATATTTTGCTTTTTAGTACGCATATATGGCGTTCAAATCGATATACTAGTCTAGATTTGAGAAGAGAATGATTCTTCCTTAGGATTGACATTAAATTAACGAATTCAAAATGGCCAATGTCAGGTCTTTAGAAAAATATTTTCTGTTTTTAAAAACACCTTATTTTAAATAAGTCGAAATATTTTATTTATGAACACCTGAAATATTTCACCTGAGTTTTACGAATTCATGCTTTGAATATAATACGCAGTTAAAAACATAGGAAGAGTGGGATAGAGTAAAAAAAAAATCTCGTCGTGAAAAGAAATGTTTAAGTAAAGAGCCTTATATTCTAACAAATATAAGACTTTATTTAATGAAAACTCTTTTCATGAGCACACGTTGCTTGTTTGTTTTTTTCAATATGAATAAAGCAACTGACGTTTTATAGAATTTGCAACTGTGAGATTTTTATTGAAAGCTCTATTAAGTTTCCTATCTCTTCAGTCTGAATTTATATTTTTTAAGAATGTAACATACTAACAGTTGAATACAATGCTGATTATTACAAGGCTAAATTATCACACAAAAGGTTGTATTCATGGACAAAAATACCATACAGTAAAAACTTTTAAAAAAAAATGTCACCTATCGTGATTTATACAAGACTAAAAAAGAAATATTAAAAATGAATAGAAAAGTTTATCTTTACCCTATAAATTGTATTTTTTGAATATGTATTATTTTTCTTTTCAGAGGAGAGAACAATTGCATGCACCTGAAAAGTTTTTTGATTTAAGAAGTAGATATAAAAATATATGTATAAAAGACATTTTTTTATTGTTCTTACTCTGTCGTATACAATGAATATTCTTTTTTTTAAATAACATTTGAAACATCGAATAACCTAAAAAAATAAATAAGGTAAAAACTGTTACTTAAAAAAACAAACATTTTTTTGTTTCGTTTAGAGATAAATCCAGTCTCATCTGCATTTGAAAATATTTTAATATGACATCTTATACTGTTTTCTTAAAAACAAGGAGTAGGATTTTTTTTTCTACAAAAGTTCTGTGTTTCTTAGAAAAAGGAAATCGAATCTTTTGTTTTTATTTAAATAAATTCGCACATTCACAATTCCTAATCGAGAAAAGATCACAATTTAATATACTTTTTTCATAAAATTATTCTAATTTGAAAAAAATACTGTTTTATTTTATTTTATTCTAGACACACACAAAAAAATTCCTTCGTAGAAGCTTCATTTTTTATTGAAATTAAGATGTTTATTTTTCCTGTCTTTCAAGGTAATATTTAATTTGAGCCACCATATGATTTTTAATTTAAAGGGCTTAGAAAATTTATGAAGCGATTCTTAATTAATTAATTTTTGGAACAGTTCTTCAAAACCCAGAAATTAATATATTAAAATTAAACCCTATTCAAATAAATTATATGGGTTTAAATGCTTTAATAAAGAAATATTTTATTTTTTTAGTACTTAAGCACACTTCCTTATGAATGGGGAGCCATAAAAATATGAGGTTTCATGTGTTCTTAGATATGAATTTTAATTATATCTTTTAAACACAAACTATTATAAACTTCTTTACGTTTTTTGGAAATGAGGATGCATTTTGCCTGTTTAAATAAAACGTGCAGTTTTTTTTAAAAAAATACTTTTAAAGTTTTAATGTAAGTAGTTTAATTATAGAAATGCAAATATATTTGAAGTTCTTTAAGGTTGTCTTCGCAAAATATACAAGAGCTTGAATTAAAAAAAAGCGGAAAATAATTTCAGACAGAAAATTTTCTAAATTTCATGAAAACTTGCAACGTTGTAATTCATGTATCTCTATTTATAATAGGGCGTCTTCAAAATTTCAAAAAAATATTCCCTAAATAATTAATTGTTCCTTTTAACATGTAAAAGGTTAGCCTTACCTTAGAGGAGAAAAAAAGGTGAAACACATTTGTGATGTGTGAACGGTTTTTTTTTTTTTTGAAATCTACTTCTAGGAGAGGTTTTGAGGAGGTGTTATAGACTAAAAAATGCCGTTTTCGAACGATTACACTTACAGACTCGAAATTTAAAAAACATATTTCTTCTTTTGAGTAGAGATTCGCTAAGAATTGTTTTTTTTTCTCCTGAAATCGCCTTCTTAGGGGTGTTCTGCTTAACACCGTTATTAAAAATAAAAATAAAAAATATTTTTTGAGTTTGAAGTTTGGTAAGCATGTTTCTTTTGTTGAGTAGATATCCACTAAAAAAATGGGTTTTGCGGAAGTCCACTTTGTGAGAGGGGATTACGGAAGCGTAAAAGATATAAATATACTTCGGCTTAAGAAGTTCAAGTCCTGTCGTTTTTTAATCAAGAGACGAAATTTATTGGAATATGTTTTAATATATTAGAAACTTAATTATAGAGCTACTTAGGTAAAAGTAACTTTAAAAATCCATTTTTCTAGTAATATAAAATAGTAAAAAACCCAACAAAGCGGGTGGGTAATGGCTTGTATTATTATATTTATTTACATTTTTTTTCTGTTTGAATGTATTTGACTTATTGGATTAATCTCTTCGATATTAGATGAAAAACGCTTTTAATGCATGCAAAATAAAATAAAAATATTCTTTTTTTTCTGAACAGTACTCTCTATTTTCTCCACAAAAATTCTACGTGTGACAAAAAAAATCTTCAGCCCCAAAAATGTTTTTGTTACACACAGTTAAAATACTGCTGACCTGTTTCGCGAAAGCGAACTTTTTGTTCTATTTGGACTGAAGAAATCGTCTGAGGCACAGACGTTTCATGGGAAAACCGTTTCGCAAGTTTTCTAAAATTGATAAAAATAGCGGTCGCCATTTCTCTGAACCCTCTGCATAAGTGCTACAAGCTCAGATGATAAAAACTCACTTTGAAACGTATAAAGTAAAAGAAAATATTGGCTTTTTTGTTTATCGGTAGGATTCTTAGCTGGATACTTTTATGAGCCCCATATGAGTAAGTTATGTAGTTTACGAAGAATATCTGTATTGTCCATGCTTTTCACGTTTTTATTTTTTGTCATGGGTTTCATAAAATCTATGTCTTGAAATCTTGGGCTATTGCTGGACTATAAACCTTTGATAACGAAAAAAAGAATACTAGTATAAAATAAGCAATAATTGAAATCTAGTTACAAAAAATAAAAAAAAACTTCTCATTTAATGGGATTGTAACAACCCCGTTTAAGTTTCTTTCGGAATTTCTTTTATTAATAATGCAGTTCTGTTGAATATTTTACATTTTATCTTCCCTCAAATTGATTGATTGATTGATTATTAATGATTCCCTTTGAATCAACTAGGGGGTTTTGGGGATCAATCCCGTAATAATGAACCGTTGTGATACCCCATGGACTCTGGGTATCAACTCTTCATCCACGCGAACTAGGTTTGAAAGGATAAAAGATTGATCACCTAACGCTTCCATAATAAAAAATTAGTTTATTATTATTATTCCAATTTATATTCAGCAAAACAACGCTACTCTAGGAGGCTTATGATCAGGAGTGATGAGACATAAACTGTAATTCTATCAAATAGCGCAATTAGCTACCGAATCTATATTTATAGATTATTTCCTAACTTACTAGAATCCGGTCTAGTCTTAAAGCTTAATCTAAACTATCTTACCGCTATTCCACGGTGAACAGCTACAGTCCTTATATCGTCAATATGATCCTTGATCCCACTTGATCCGGCAAATGGATAATCTTCTAGTTTCGAACTTCACTTAGAACTCTCCTAGCACTCTCCTGGAACTTCACTGGCACTATTACACCTCCTTATTAGAATCCTCTTCGCGAATACTGAAGCTCCAATATGTACACATTCTTAATCTACATAATCGCGTTCCCTTCTTGAGTTGGTTGGAAAGAATTGTCATTCTGGCCCCAAAGTTTTCCCAAGAGGTTTTTTAATAGAAGTCGCGATAAAGCCCCGTCACACCGTGATGAGGACAAAACCTGGGCTTTCACTTCCGTCTCAAAACCGATTGGAATTGACCCTTAACAGATTTAACACGCGCCACCCCCGGTACATGGCAGATCTTTAACAGTAATTGGATTCAAACACTTGCACATTCCCTGCACTCTAGCTCAGATATCGTCCTCGTCCCTTGATCGTGGTTCAGAACTACGTAGTCCGCCACCAATAGCCCTCGTGTTGCTTCAGAGAGTGAAATAAATTAAGATAGAACAATATCGAATATTTGTTGTTAATGATCCATTTTTCTCAGAGACATTTTATGAATAAGCCAATTTTATTTAATATAAAACATGTATTTTCAACCATAAAAGTCAATGCTGGTAAATCTAATGACGTTATTCAATGCTACTAGTATAAGACGTTATATTCAGATGCTTGCTTTCAACAATAATGATCTTAATTTAAAAAATATATTAAATCAGTGAGAAAAATGTCTTTTTAATGTTTTATTCGATAAAGTATTTTTTTTATCTAACAAATAAAATCATTTTAGCTACCAAAAAATTTGGAATGGATAAGGACAGCGCAATTGCACCCAGGAAATTTTTCATATGGTTGCCAAGTCCCCCAAAACAGTCATCAACAAGGTAGCCAAATTTGGAAGCCAAAAATGATACCAACTTGATGGTTAACAGATTGAGACATTTTTTTGTGGGCCTGTTAATCATTTGAGACAATGATGCTTTTTATTATGGGAGAACGCATTACAGACAAATTTTAAGATTATCTTCTAAGAAAATTTTTCTCATACTCATAAGATATGATCAACTGTCATTACTGTTAAATGCCTTTTCGGTACTTACGTATTATCGCAACAATCGTCAACGTTCAAGATAACTCGCCAAGTTGGCAACCCCAATTTCGCATGTCTCGTATGCACTGAATTGGCAATCATGTGCTTCGTTTCATAAAATGTCGCCAAAAAGTTGCGATATAATACTTAAGTACCTCTTTTTCAAACAGTAAGAACTTGATAACAAACTGCTAACCAAATTCTTTTCGATCTGCATTTAGGAAAACAATTTTCATATAAAGCATGGAAAAGTTGGTCACAAAAAATTAAAAAACAAATTAACTAATTAAAATAAAAAAGGAAATAAAACAATTTGTAAAATGAAGGAACAAAAAATAACAAGAAACCAAAAGTAAAAATTATCCAAAGTGTAAATAAAATGCGATTAGAACTTCAATAAAAATCGATCGACTTTTTCAAGAATAAAAAATGGTTAAGCTAGGCCAGGGATGGCGAACCAGTGGCACGCGTGCCATCAATGGCACGCGACACAATATTTTGGGCACGCCACCGATCAAAATAGTTTACATTTTAGTCCAAAATAACAAAGTTCACTATGAAGTAATCCTCAAGGGGGATTCCCGTCTCGAAAGGAAAGCAGCTTACCTCTTATGTTTTTTGCTGGGATCATCGTTTGTAATAAAAATCTGTATCCTTCTATAAAAGTATTATGTTGGCGCCAATTGGCGAGAATTCTTTGTATAGGTTGCTCCGAGCCAACTATTGTAGCCTTTTTGTAAACAGTTCGAAAAGTTTAGCGATTCCACATGGTTGGGATCCGTTTCACTTATTTAAAATTGTCAAATTTACAATCCACTTAATTATTTTAGTCAACATATTATATGTTTCTGTTCATCTATCTCACTTCTTTCATATGTATCCCAGTAATTAACACACGACAACAACTTTAAGGTCTTCGCTAGTCCCTAATTCTTGTAAACTGACGTTTTTTTTTCAATGTGACCATATGAATTCATTGCCTACTGTGATATTGCCATAGTCACACAAAGCTTTATTAAACCTAGTTTCAGAATCTCTAAAAAATGGAAGTTTAAGTGTTGAAGATGGGTTAAAAAGTCTTTTTCCTGGCAGAATATCTATGACAATTGAGAAACTGGGAAAATTCGTAGCATCCAATATTATACTTCTTTAACTTAAATCTGTCACAAGAAACGTTGATCATTTTTTTGCTGACGTGGACCCCTAGAGGTCGATATAGACCACTTTGGAAATCACTGATTTAGATAAACATGAGAAACCAAACGAAGAAAAAGTTATAGAAGAACTTATTTCCGTCATTGATTCTTTAATCAAGGAATTTTCAGCGAAATGTTCTCAGTTGAAATAATTTTCGGAAACGCTGAAATTTATTATGTACCCTGATGTGATTCTGTTTGATAAACTAAACTTGTCCCGATTCTACTGGTTGGAAACTGAAAAATTTGAAATGCAACTGATTGATTTTCAGTATAGTTCGATATGGATTCAAAAATTTATCGAAACAAGGAAAAAATTGGAATTGATAAAAACAAAATTGTCGATAGTGAAAGCTTGGAAACATGGAATTCAATTCCAGACACATTTAACTGTTTGAAGAAGCTGACTCACGCTATTATAACTACATTTTCATCTACCTATACCTGCGAGTCATCATTTTCAGAGATGAATAACATTAAAGCCTCACTTAGAAACCGTTTTACGGATGACACTCCAATTCAGCATGCATTCTACTAAAAGTAACATCTTACATTCCTGTTATAAGTTATTTGCCATCTAATCTGCAACATCAACATTTACTCTAATGTTTCCTTATAATGTGAGTTACACGTATAACTAAAACATTTACTACTATACAGTGCAAAATGTATTTTTTCATAGTGAATAAAGAGTTATGAGTTTTTTTTTTTGATATTTAGTTTTATTATTCTCCCAATAATCACAAGCCAAAATTATTTGACGGCACGTCTCTATACCTCATTAAACATTTCTTTAGAAAAAATGGCACGTGGATTCGTAAAGGCTCGCCACCCCTCAGATAGGCGATCATTTTAGTTTCCATATTGCATAATAAATAGTGCCGAATGTTCAGTGCATTTGCGCTGTCCTGATTCACTCATGTTTTAGCTACCTAAAACTAATTAGCGTATTACTTTTCAAATTTTATATATATTATAATGTCTGCTTTCACCAATAATGAATTTAATTTTCAAAAATATATAATATAATAACAGAAAGCAATTCCCTTTAAGTTCATATTAAATTGAAGTAAATTTGGGATAATAATTAAAGTATATATATATGTATTAATTGTCAGTTATTTCTTTTACAATAACATAACTAAAACTGTTTCTTGCAAAATAGAATTTGTTCAAAATCGTAATGTGGAGTACCAGATCATTTTTCGATCTTGTCATGTGATCTTGCTTTTTTGGAAGCTAATTTAACTAAACATTTGCACCGGAAATTACAAGCCTTAGAAAATAGAATTTCAAAGGCTTCCTTTTCAAGAAACCATAAATGTGAAAAGAGGTATGTCACGATGAAAAAGAGGGAATTAGCATTTTATTTTGTCCTAATTATAGTTTGCTTTAAATTTAAAATTATCATCTATTTTTCTTTATTGATGCAACTAGTTTTATTCTCCTTTGCAAAATAAAATCGTCTGTTTTTATATTTTATTTATAAATTATTGTTTCTACGTATGAAAATATAAATTAGTTTATTTGCAGTATCATTCAAGTATTAGTGTCATTTTTATTTAAGATAACTGTCTTACATGAGGAAAAATTATTATTTTCAAATCATAATAAAGGGGGGGAATTCTGTATTTAAGCAATGCTATGTGATAAGCATTAAAATATGATCAACAATCTATACATATAAATAAAAATGAAGTGCCTATTTGTAATTTGAAATTAACAGCTTTTTACTAAATGCATTTAAAAGAAAATACGGTACTTATCTGAAAAAATCAATTTTTTAAATTTTTGTCTGTCTTTCTGTCGGTCTGTTTGTTCTGGCTAATCTCTGAAACGGCTGGACCATTTTTGACTAAACTTTTACTGGCAGATAGCTTATGTTGTAAGGAATGGTTTAGAGTACTTTAATTATAGAATAAAAAATTAGGGTTCCGTGAAAATAAGATTAAAACAAATGAAACGGTGGACAATATCTGTTTCAAATGGGGATTATTTTTATTCATTAAGGATTATTTTTAGTCAATAGGGATTGTTTTATTTCGCGAGCCTTCTGCCTCAACGTTTCTAGCAGTTATATCAAACTTTTTTATTTAATTAGGTTACTGACACTCGAGATTTTTCTCGTTCATGTCTGATACTAATGATTTTAACATTCTTCACACCATCGACACTGTCAAAGGTCATGCATCTTTCTTACCCCTTGCTTGCGGCTTCATTTGTGTTCGTTTCACCCTACCCAGTCCTCACCCCATCGATAGTGACAAAGGTCACTCGACCCCCCTGCTTGCAGATTCATTTCATCCTATTGCTACTTAGACCTGTTTTGAACTGTTGCATTCAATGCTTATAATCATTCCAATTGATTTCATTCTCTCTCAAGAACACAAAGCAACATCTATTTTTCCATAACATAGACAGCCTTTAAACTTAAATTAGGAAGTTTTTGGGTTTTAAGTCATTTGATTTCTCACAAAGCTCCGCATTTAAATTGAGGTAAGCCAATTTCATACCTCTATTGTTTATTTCATTTCCAAACACTGCAATGATTTTACAGTCCTCACCCCATCGAAAGTATCAAAGGTCATGCGTCCCTCTCACACTTTGCTCAACAAAAAACAAAGAAAACAAAAGTAGAACAAAAAAGAAACATTGATTCATAAAGTAGAAGAATGACATTATACTTATAGCATAGGTATTTCTTTACGTGGAATATATAATTATTGTTTTCGTTAACTCTGGGAATTGAATAAACACTTTTTTGTTAGATTCCACGTGGACGAAGTCACGGGTAACAGCTATTTAACATAAAATAAATGCATCAGAAAGTAATATTAACGTATTACACATCCAGATAAAAATTATTTACATTATTTTAATGCGTTTATTACACAAAATTTGTAACAATGTGTTAATTTTGCTGAGCAGAAGGAAGGTGTTTTCAAAAATCGATCCTTAAGAGAGTTACGGGGCGTTATAAGTAAAAAAAATCTTTTTTATCAGCTATTATACATCCAGATTTAAAATTTAGCAAACATGGTTTTCTGTTCAGCTGAGATATGCAAAATGTTTTTTTCTTTTTGTTTAATTTACAATTCACGTAAAATTAACTCATTAAAAACTTCTTTATCCTTCAGTCTGTATTGCTTAAATTTTCAATTCACCCGTACAAAGAACGGGTATATCAGCTAGTCTATCTATATAAATAAAGGAGAAAAGCGACTCATTCATTCATCACGATATCTCAGGAACTGTGAGACCTACAGACTAGAAATATAGCAGGTATTTTGCTTTCACAGAGTAGAAATTCGCTAAGAACACATTTTACGAAAATCTACCACCAATAAGGTTGCGAGGGGTAAAGGGCGTTAACTATTATAGCCAACGACTTGAAATTTGGTAAGCATGTTTCTTTTGTTGAGTTGAGAACCGTTTAGGACCAGTTTTGCATTTATGGACTCTTATGGGAGGGTGCGGGGAGCTACTGCTGGGTTATAAAAAAATATACTCATTGCCATAAAAGTTTGCGCATCAAGAACAAGTCGTCAAAATGAAACGAAATTTTATATATGTAAATACTACTTTGATATAAGTAAGTGATTAAAAATTAAAGAAAAAGGATCGTTTATTGCAGAAAAAAGTACAAATGAACAGAAGTTTTAGTACTCGGTTGAGCCCCCTCTAGCGCGAATGTACGATGCGATATGAGTGGGCATTGAGGCATACAAATTCCGTATGATGTCCTGAGACATCTCGTTCCTCAGTTGCTGAAAATGCACCTCTCCTTCGATCAAACTCGTTGGCTGTCCAACGAGCTGTTGACTGTTCAGTTGGCTGTCCCAAATGATCCAAGATATTCTCGATTGGTGACAAATCTGGGGATCGAGAAGGTCAGGGAAAGGTAGTAATGAGGCAGAGGCAATCTTGTGATATCTTTTCTGTGTGCAGCTGAGCATTGTCTAGTTGAAAAATGGTTCCTGAGGGCCCTGCCATGAGTGGCAACACATGCGGCTGAAGAATGTCATGAACGTACTGCCGGGCTGTCATTTTGCCATGGATCAATATTAAGGATGACCATGCATCGTAAGGTATGACACCCCATACCATCACACCAGCTGTGGTAGCGGTGTGTCTCCGTAAAGTGAAGGCGGTACTGAACCATTCATCACGGGGCCTCTACACACGAACACGATTGTCACCACTGCTCAAATTGAATTTAGATTCGTCGCTGAAGATGACCTGGTTCTATTCCGTTGCAGTCCAATCCCGACGTCCGCGACACCACTCGTAACGGAGGCGTCGTTTGTGGGTGTGATTGGCAGCACACGTGATGGGCGCCACGATACCATATGTCCTTCAGCCAGGTGTCTTGCGATGTTTCAGGAAGGCACAGGAGCCCGTATCTGGACAGCGGTCAATGAGGCAGTTGGCTCTACGCGTGTGTGTCGTATGATTTGAAGGTCTTCTCGATGACTAGTCTATCAAGTGCTTCCTGATCCTGGTCGCCGTGTAAATGACGTCTCTTTTGTCCACTGATCCCAACACCTCCTCACACTCAAATCAGAATGGCATGATTGACGAGCTACTCACCGAACTAATCATCCAACTTCCATTATCCCGAGGTTTCTTCCCCTCTTGAACTCGGACAGCTGTTCATATTGTCTTCGATGGCTGCGTAACAGTATGTCTATTTCAGCGTTTCCTTTGCATAAGACTAAGTACACTCAAACAAGCTCTTCTTACCTCTTCTATACTCTAAGGCAGCGTTTCTCAAACTGTGGGGTGCGTCCTCCTTGGGGGGCGATAACTCTTCAAGGGGGGCGCGAGCATTTTGAAAAGTCGAAAACAAAAAAGGTTATTTAAAAATTATTAATTTACTGAAAGTAAACAAACAAAATACTTTCTGATATTATAGAAATATATTATACACTTTTAAATGTATCAGTACTGTACAATGTATATTTTAGTATTAGTTTAACAATCCTAAGTTAAGAACAAGTTTTTGATAATTATCAGTGACCCCATGGGTTTGTATTAACACTTATCTTGATAATTTGTCCGGTTTATAAATAATTCCTTAACTGCCGATTAAAAGTTAGGCGTTTCGCTCCCCACCGTTTACCACGTAGACAAGCGTATTTTGATGTTTTTATGAAGGGGAGAAAAGTAATAAAAAAGCAAATCCTCCGAAATAAATCAACTCTTCGCAAACATTATGACGGTTCTTTTATGGCATTCCAAAGCCGAAGGAATAATTTTATGGGTAGCACTGCACAGAAAAGATCGTACTTCAGAAAGACGTATATATACGTCCAGAAAATTAATGCTTTGGCTGACGTTTATATACGTCGGGGGCACATAAGAAGTTAAAGTCGAATTGTAGCTTTAGTGTCAAAGTATAGCATTACTAAATTCAATGCATTGTTATTGTATGGAGGGGGTGCGATGAAAAAGATGATTGAATGCTATTGAAAGTTTAAGAAGCACTGCTCTGAGGAGAACGGATTTCAACGCCCTATAGAGGGAGGCATTACTTAGTGCTCAATCGCGCTGCATTTCTAGTCATTTGCATATCTACCCGACATGTACCTTCATGCCAAGTTTCGTTACGATCTCACAATCATTTCTTGGTGCGCAAATTTTTATGACAATGAGTGAATATGTATTCCCGATTTTGAATGATTAGATTTTTACTTGGAATTTAGCACGCATGTTTATTTTGTTGAGTAGAGATGCATTAAAGGGCCCGTTGATGGAGTGGTAGCATATCGCGCTTCCACGCCACAGGTCCGGGTTCTATTCCCGGGCTGGATAAGGTCGACTCAACCTTTTCATCCCTGCAGTGGGTCGTTAAATTAGTACCAAGCTTGCTTGAGGTCTTAAAAACTGAGGGTCTCGCTTCACACTGATCACCTGATCGGGACATCTGCGCATGTACCTCAGCGCCCAATGGTCACGTATACTGGGATTGGCACAGCAGGCCCTGGCCTTCGTGGGCGGTTGCGCCACTGAGTTAGAGAGATGCATTAAAAATAGAAACCACTTTGGGGGAGGAGGTTATGGGATCTTAAAAGATAATTTTATTTCAGTTTTGGAGATTCAATTCCGGTCCCTTTTAAATCAAGAGATGAGGGTTATAAAAATGCTATTTTCAATACCATCGAATGCTTAATGATATGATTTAGA
Organism: Trichonephila clavipes; assembly: GCA_019973935.1. Lineage (NCBI taxonomy): Eukaryota > Metazoa > Arthropoda > Arachnida > Araneae > Nephilidae > Trichonephila > Trichonephila clavipes. The sequence continues at coordinate 294,687 of BMAU01017894.1, forward strand.
TATCAATAATTTATATGCATGTAAATAGTAGCATCATGAAATACCAAGCAAAGCGGGCAGGTAACGGCTATTTCATGATATATCTGATTCCTGTTTCGATGAAGATGGGAAAAAAAGTTCACTTTTTAAGGAGGGTGAAGTATTTCTGATTCATGTTTCGCTGAAGATGAAAAATATCTGATTCATGTTTCTATAAAGATGGGAAAAACATGATTCACTTTTTGAGGAGGGTGAAAGTATTTCTGATTCATGTTTCGGTGAAGATGAAAAATATCTAATTCATGTTTCAAATTAATCGAATATTTGAACTGAACATTGCAATTCCGCTAAGTAACGCAAATCCATGATTACCAAATAAATTTAAAAAGTATGACATCTCATGCTGATTTTTACGTTTTATAGAATATTTGTAGGTTGCTCATAGATTACTTATACCAATGGTCAGAAGCCAATAAAAGTATTATACAACCACATTTCATATTAAATTTAATTATAAAATGAGAGGGTGCCTTTTAGAGAAATATTCTTAATGTATTAAACTTTTAAATTCCTTTGAATGTATTTTTATTGAAATACTGCAAATTTATAACTATTCCACTTAAGATTGGAAAATAATCAATAAAGGATAACAATATTCGAAAGGTAAAATATATCTCATTTATTTGATTTCCCAGTATTTCACAAATGTGTTGCAAAATTTGAATTTTAAAAATTTTAATACAGTCATTTCTCAGTGAAATAAATTTTTTTTATAATTATTAAAAATTATATATGCATGTATATGAATGAAAGAAATTATTTTTCTTTCAAAAAATTATCTAAATCTAATGATATACTATAAAATGTGTATCGAAAGGAATGGGTTAAATTCATATGACGTCAGAATCCCAAGGTAAACGTAATCACATGTTTCCAGGCAATCAATTTATGAGCCTCATTATTGTCAATTTTTGCTTTCTATGAAACTTTCTTTTACAAAACACATACTTACTAAAAATAATAACGCCCACAGGTAAACAAAATGATCTTGACTTAAAAGTACACGTACAATACAAGAATTTTTTATTTTTATTTTGAGAAACTTTTAAAAGAATCTTAATAAACTCGTGTTCAAAATTAAGGTCACAAACATGTTTTCGTAATATTTTTAAAATAACTCCAGTAATACTGATAGAATTGGTAATATAGAATTTGTAGTATATTTGTAGATAGAAATAGTACAATATCAATCAGCAAATTAGAAAAAGACGTTGCTTAGAGTTAGGTTTTACAGAACTATTGAATTGAGATCCTTACAGCATATCGTCGGCCTAATTATCAGAATGCGTAACTCCACAAAGAAAACTAATTTGATATACGAGAGCTACGCTCCAAGTGCTGTTTAGCGCGCATCTTTAATCGAGCCAAATGAGGATACGCATGACCACACGATACAAATACCAAGGTAACCATATTGTAATGTTATCACCCATCTTGGCAAACATAAACCACAGCTTGGCACGTAGCACTCCGATATCAAACTAGCAACCCAGATGGAGTTACGCATTTTGATAGTTAGGCCGACTATATGAGAATTTTGCCTCCAGTTTTGTGAATATTGCATTAAAACAAACAGGTTAATCTGTTTACAGTGAATTTGTATTTCTCATAATCATTTAGATAATTACTTGAGATGGAGAGACGTAGGGAAGCTTGAAATTTGCTAGTCAAGCAAAGGTGGCTCGATGGTTGCATGTTGCCCGAAAGTGGTCTCCCAGTTATAGAACCAATTTCAAACGAGTGGTGCTGTCACCAGGAAGGTCGACCAAGGTCACCACACAGGATCATTACTTGGCATTAAGCGCACGATGACATAAGCGGACAACAGCTCTTCCGTTTGCTCGTGACCGAGCTGCCGTGTCTGGAAGAAGAATTTCCAGGCAAAGAGTCTACAGACGTCTTGCAGAGGCTGGTCTTTACGTCCGCGGGCCAGTCTGGTGAGTCCCTTTGACTGTATCCAGCAGGAAAGACTGAATATTGTGGAGCTAAAAACATCAATTATGGACACCACAAGAATGGGATCATGTTCTTTTTGATGATGAGTCGCAATGTTCCAGACAAAATGATTACCGTCCAGTCTTCAACTGGAGAAAAAAAGGAGCTAGCCTTTCATCCCTCCTACGTTACAAAAATCGGCAGATTTCGGGGGAAAGGAATCCTTGTGTGTGGTAGCATAATGTTGGGTAGTCGGACACCACTGATGCAATAGCTGTCAACTCACAGCGCTTTAGGAATGTGATCCTGGAGCCTATATGCGGTTTTTCTGGGTGCTATGAGCCCAAGCTACTTTTTATGGATGATAATGCACGATCGCATAGAACTCACATTGTCGATAAATTTCATGAAGGAACGGATATTCGCCGTAGGAATTGACCTTTGAGATAACAATCACAAAACTATTGAATATGTTTGGAATGGCTTAGGGAAAGTCATTTCTCAGCATAGCTCCCTTTCAAGGAACCCCAAGGTATTGATGGGAGGCCGCCGGTCCCTGAGATACAATTTTAATTTTGCATTTGCCCTGTTTACAGGAAACAGGGATTAGTACAAGAATGTGGGTGCGTCTAGAGGTTCAATGCACTTTTGTGGTCGTCAAGGTTGTATTCTTACGCGGACTGTTGAGTTCAATCAGGGTGGTAGATTTGACGGTAATGAATCCGTAGCGGATTCTTTTCGAAGTGGTGCGGTCAGCTTTAAAAGCCCTGGCACACCATTTCTCGTATCTTTTTTCCATTATTTTATATGTTTCCAGGGGTGCCAACCCGTCTGGAGAGAGAACCCCTTGCCCGGGGTCACCCCCCTCATCCAGTCCACCTTTCACTCAGATAAGTATCGTTCTTTTAATATTGTTTTCAGTATGTGTTTTGATAATAAATACAATTGTTTACCACTATACGACCAGACTTTTAATTTAGTGTAAAGTTAATTTGTTAATACATGATTCTTGTTTATTTTAATTTTTGGTCATGATGCGATGTTAAATTATGGAAACTGGGTTCACAATTAAGAAATAAATAAGTTAAAAATAGCGTCTCATCTGTATTAAAAGTGCCGTTTCGGGAAAAATGGGCTTTGTTGCTGTAAGTACTTATTGAACACCTTCACAAACATTAGGGAAGCTCGTTTTGAGACTTGTATACCAGTTAACAGTCAACACACTCTATATTAGGAAGACTTTTCCCGAAGTAAATGCTTTATTTCTGATTCTTGATTTCACACTTTTTGATATATGACTTGTATCTTATATAATGCACAGTTAAAATATTTTTCATATTTTTGTATTCTTTTTGACACTGTTATATGTCTCTGTGCTAAATTTCGTGGAAACACAGTACATAGTTAATCAGTTTTTACATACTTTATGTTTGTGACCTTAATTTTGGACATGAGTGTACTTGGATATTCTTATCCAATTATGAAATCCACGAAATTGTATATTTCGTACAATGACAAGTACGAGTCTAATGTCATCTTTGACTTCAACAAAGGGCACTTGATTATATTTATCATGTTACCGTCATGAATTTAGCCTATTCTTCTTTAATTTCAAAAACTACATGCTTTCCGAGGGAAAAAGTGAAGTTTCACGAATAAAATGACTTTTTATTGAAATTAATGTTTATAAAAAGCATCCCAGGTAATAAGATTAAAACTCAAAGTCGTAGAACCCATCAATGGCTTACAATTGGACATTGAATGGTTAATTCAATAACAGGTGAAACATTTCCTTCCTCGGGAAGATAGATGTCGATATAAGGAGTGATAAAAATTCCCAATCTTATTTTGCAATATATTCTGCCAGGCATTCATCAATTGTTGCTGCGCTGCAGATCCGCAACATTTTAAGGTACTCGATTCTGGCAACTTATCATGCTTCATGCATACATATTCAATTGGTGAAAAGCAGTAGTCTTTGCTGGTCAAGGAAGTGTACCAACAGTCCGGAGGCAGTCCAGAAATATGTCAAATATTATTTTGTTAAAAAATAGGGCTAGGAGGAAGTATTGAGAAGAGTAACGTAACCTGCCGAAGAATGTCATCAGCAGTCATTGAGCTGTATCATACAGGATGAATACAAGCAACCTACAATCGTAAAGCGTAGCACTCCACGGTATCATTCACGGAATGATGGTTGCCTATGTCTGCCACTGGCTCCGGATCCTCACACAAGGACCCAACGCCATCTGTTCCAAAATTGAAGCTGAATTCTCCTCTGAACACTATGCGATGCCACTCTGCTGTAAACAATGACTATTGACTACGATACCATTCTAGACGACCCTGTGGATGTATTGTGGTTAAAGGCAAAAGTCTTAAAGGCCACCGTGAACACATGACTTAGCCACAACTTGGAGTCATGTGATGATGGAACGTACCACTATGCTATGGAGGAGGCTGTATGGCCATTGAGGCCAGTTGGAGAATCATACTATTTTACATTGTATTCATGCATCTTTACCTAGAGTAGACTTTATTATGCAGATAAGTATGTTGCAACAACCATTGTAGCTAGCACTTTTGAAAAATTGAATCCGTATGCTGTAGGTGGTGGCCTATTTTCGGTAAGATCAGCCAGCTTCACATATCCTGACTATGCTACCACATTCGAAGTCATTCACTTGTTTGAAGGTTTTCGACAATTTTATTACATTATTGATTGTATCTCCAGGGCTAGTAACAGATTTGTTTGTTTTATTTAATGCCACAGTGGGGTTATGTAAGGAATTACGAGGGGGCTGCAGAAATAGTACTTCTTCAGCAAGTCAAAACTAGCAGTAATCGAAGTAAAAACGCTTACTAAATTGCATGGGAGAGGATTTCTCTTTTCAAACAGTTAGATAAGGTTCATCAAGATAAGGTTAGATAAGGTTCATCAAGATTCCCTATAGATCAGCAGGTCACTCGTTCGAATCGTATGCCTAAGCAATGTTTCCACATTTGCCATAATATGTGACGATTCTTCTTCCACAAATGGATGCAAATAATGACAGAATTAAAATCACATAATAAATGGTTCGATATGGAAATTTTTCCCCAGCTCTGTTGCCTAAAGCGCAGCAAGACATAAGTCTTTGCAAAGTGAAGCAAGAAATTATTCAAAATCTATGATGGTCAATCGCATTTCAAACCAAATCAGAGTAACAGCTGCAATGGAGATTGACGAGAGACTTTTTGTGACGAGAGATTACTTTTTAAGAAATAGGGCATTTCACAACATAAATGAGGCCCTGGTAGCCTAGGATGGCGTGTTATGAATTTGGAACCTAGTGTCTCTGAAAACCCGCCGTAAAGAGGAAGCCGATACATGTTAAATCTGTCGAGGCTCAATATTAACCCGTTGGTGAGGCGTGGTAGGAGAGAGAGGTGCTAGCTCTTCTTAGTGTGTAGTCCTCCTTACTTGATCTAGGTTTAAAGTGACGAGGTCAGTCGCGAATAGCTCTTGTGTGTTGCTTTATAATGCGACATTAATATATAACTCTTACTCACTCACAACATAAAAATTTACTTGCAACAGCATTCAAGAACACCGCTGTGCATTTAAGTTGTTTTTTTTTCCTTTGCTTTATTTTTATCAATAACTTCCAAAGAAAAAATTGGGTATTAGTCGAAAAAGCAGATGCGAAGCATTTTAGAAAATGTAAGGAAAAGAATAAAAATTTAAGTAGGAAAGGCGGTAATTCTTGAAAGAGTCGTATCATAGCGGCCTCCTTTTATGGATTCTGTCCTTCCTCAAAAAGTGTCCTCCTTTTTGCCCTCCTTTTCAAAATTTTAAAATTGATCTGTTAATCTCTGTATTCAGAGATGAACCAAACATGTTTCCTAAATGTCGAAGAATGGTCTGAAACAAATATCACAGGAAATAACAGTTTTCAACGGTATTTTTTGACTTGGTCTCAAGTAAAGTGGGTAGGTATTGAAAATTACGTTGAGTTTTTGTCGAAAAAAATTCCTGGTATTAAAATCGATGACAATTGTCTATTGAAGTAGAAAGAAGACTGAATGTATATTTAAATTCTAATAAATTAGAACAATTGGAAAATCAAAATGCTAAGAAATTGGTAAAAGATGGGTGAAATTACTTAAACCATTTCAAAAATGAACACATTCCATATGAAAATGTAATTATTCTTGTTGAATTTACGTTGAGCTGCCCTTGAATAATACGGCAATTGAAAGAGATTTTTTCAGTTGGTAATGATTTTTGTGAAGCGACTAGTAAGAAATCCAAATTGAATGATAATATTTTATAGCTACAGTGCTTACCATAAAATTCAGTATGAAGGATATTCTTTGCCCTAACTTTCCGATATATTGGAAAATGATACGTTGACAAAAAAGTCATTCAATGGAAAAATACTCTTTTAAGATTATTATGGAAAAAAATGTAAGCGTAATTGGTGTGTTGTCCATATGATAAAAAAATTATGTAAAATACGTATCATACAAAGATTTAATTAATATTGTTGTTTGAATTCATAAAACGTTTCATATACTATTTAAGTTGGTAATTTTTTCTTAAATTTTTTTTCTTCCTCCTTTTCATTGTAAAAAAAAATGGTCACCTTAGTAATACTTCATTTAAACTGATAACGACGTGGTTCTAATTTAAATGAAGTTTGATAAACATCATGTTTTAAAACAGCTCAATAAAGATAAATATGCAATTCAAATTCCATATTTCTTTTTTTAAAAAAATAAATAATTGTCCTTTTACTAGAATGCAAATTGGTTTGTCATTCTGTTGTTGTTAGATTACTTTTCACACGACTTCTCTCCAATTTTCATTTGTTTGATGTAATGGTTCCCCCTCCTTTCATTGAAGGGAAGGTCGCTAGATTAGAATGCATGTTTCAAGGTCATTTCAGATCTCTGACATAATAAAAGAGCAACGTAAACAAGTTTTTTTAAAAAATAAACCCCCAAGTAACTAAGAACTAAAGTAGTTCACTGGTTTATGGTTTTATAAGATAAGGAACACACATAACAAAGGTTATTATGCTTACTAAGAACTAAAAGCTTTGTTTATATTTTTTGTTGCTGTAGTATATTGATTTTGAATATTGATTTTCAATAATTTTATTTTTTAATGCTAAAATCGTTCTTTGAGCGAAACACACAGCGATTACTGATACATTGTTGCAACAGTTACAATTCTCTGTTAAAAAATGGGGGGGAATGTTGTTGTTTCCCCTTTTTCCATAAACAAATAAGAGTTTAAAAATCTTTACGTAAATAATTTCGCAGTTGTCTTATATATATATTCATTAAACAGGATATTGGAAACGAATCTTGTCATCCCCCAACGAGAGAGCAAATGAAGAATCTCCTCCTCCATGACCGAGGTAGCCTATTGGTCATAGTCGCAGTCGCAATCTCGTGGCTGGCGATGTCAATACGTTGGCTCGAGTTCTGTGTCACCACTGAAGAATCGCTGTGTAGAGTGGATGATACACTTTAAATGTGTATTGTGGCTCAAAATACTCCCGCACCTCTCCCCCTCCAATGTTTTTATATTTTAGATAAATTCGGAATTTAAAATTCCAAAGTGTTCCCGTGATCTTTTCTTCCTCTTACGAGGCGTCATCTTTTTTTAGTTGGATGAGGGGGGGAAAGACATTCCCTGGCGACAGTGGTGCACACAGGGGGGGTCCCAGGGGTCCAGACCTCCCCAAAGCCCTTGATTTTATATTGATTATAATTCTAAGTATATAGTGCGTAAAATTTAAGTATTTGTTATTAATAATTAATTTTATTAATTAATGCTGATTATTTATTCAATAATTAGTTTTTTACTGTGTTTTGTTCCCGAAAATCGACAAAATCAAAAGGAGCATGATACAAAAATGGTGAACTTTCGACCCCGGACCCCCCCTGAAAAATTCCTGTGTGCGCTACTGCTTGGCGATCTTTCTCTATTTATAACCTTATAAATCCTTTCCCTTCTTCGAGTTCTGTGCCATTCAAGGTCCGCCGCGTAGAAGGGCTATTTCACGCTAAAATTGTCGTGGCTCAAATCTTCCTCGCAAGTTCAACAAAGACCCATCTGCAGATGAACTTATAAGTGCTTCGCAGGCTGAATTAAAAGACATGGCTAAAAATGGATACCAGAAATGTTTCGATGACCTTTAAAAGCCATGGCAAAATTGTACTGTTACTTATGGGTCTTATTTCGAAGAAGGATGTGTTTCAGCAGTTTAATTGGTAATATTTTTAAAGTTATTGACTCAGTCTGGGAACTTTTGAATCCATCTACGTAGATATATGTAGAAATATGATTTTTATGGCCTTTTCTTTTTTTTTTTTATGGCTATTATTTTTATATCAGGCGAAAACGCGCACCTGAAAATTTCGTTCTTATTTTCTATGCTAAAAGTGCGCACTATACGGCGAAATATACGGTAAGTGTATTTGTATTTTTGAAACTGATTTAAAAATACTTTGATGACAGAACAGCTTAAGGTTGTGCCCACGTATGACATAAATTTCTGGAATTCCTAATCCTCTTTTTGTCTGGAAAGCTGAAATACAAATTATAGCATCGGATTAAATAGTAAATCGATATCTTTTCAAGCGTAGCTGATTATTTTGAACTGCAATACTTGCAAAATAAAATATGCAACACAATTCCATGATTAACTATTTTAAATAGCAGTAGAAATATTTTTTCAAGAAAAAGTGAACAGAAAAAAGTGACCTTAAAATACAATTTATTCGGCTTAAGAGAGAACATGACCTATTTTTAGAACAAACACATCTTGCTCTCCCCATTTGAACTAGTTTTTGAAGAAGTAAAAAATTAAATTTTAAAAAGCTTGTTTTCATGTGGTTTATATAATTATTTTCTTTACATACATTCGACTTTTTGTGCAACAAAAATACGTTAACGTCATTTATTCGTTACAGTAATTGTAATGCTTAAAATAAACATTGTTAAAAATAAAATTTTAAAATTCAGTATTATCCAAGTCTAGGCAATGAATTGGCTTTTTTCATTTTTATCTAACATATTGAACAATTCTATAGCAGTATAAGTAGTATAATTTTATAAAACTTTTTATTCACATTTAATCTATGCCAAAATTAAAATTAGTTCATTTTATCGTACAGTTAATAGCATTACAATTTCATTTGAAGATTTTTGGAAAGCTAGTTCCTTGAATTTGCTAATTGCTCAGATATTGATATCTCAAGTTTAAAAAGCTAACTGCTAATGTGAGAGAATGCACCAGCGATTGCCTAGTGGTCATGGTCACGAACTCGAGGCCGGTGTTGTCAGTACCTAGTGCCACTGAAGACTGAGACCGCGGTAGCCCAGTGGTCAAGGTATCGGATCGTGGCTGGCATGTCATGAGTTCGAGCTGTGACATTTAAGATAAATAACGGTAGCGTGATATTGATTAATTCAAACATTTAGTTTATTTACATCGCAGCTATTATTTAAGATTATGCATTGAAGTTATTAAACTTATTAAAAGATTATTGGATTTCAATTGATGCGGTTTGTGAGAAAGGAGTTCTCTTCCGGGGTCCGTTCTCTTCGAAGGTTTCAGATCATCTCTAGTTCTCTTTCTCTCTCTTCTCTCGCTTCAGGGATAAGGTACCGGCATCTTTAGCATCCAGTTACATCCTGCTAGTGGTGTGAAAAGGGTCCCTCGTGGTGTCAAAGGTTGCGGGGATGATCCAAGACAGTACCACACGCAATAATTTTAAAGTTGCAGGTGCAAATACACGTGTGGTGATCCACAAAGCTGCCGATTCATAGCTATGTGGCGGGAATTTTACAGTTACGTCACAGCTTTTGGTTCCCACGCCGAGATTCGTAACAGAGCCCAGTACCACTAAAGACCCACCGTGTAGGGGAGCAATGGACGTTAAATCCATTGAGAGCTCAAATGTCCTCCTGTTGATGTGATGTGGTAGTAAGGAGAGGGAGTGCCAGCACAGTGGTCGTCCTTGTCACTTGACCATGGTTCAAAATGACGAGGTCCGTCGCCAAAGCCCTCGTGTAGCTGAACAGTGCGACTTAATATTCACTCCCTCACTCACGCCACTGAAGATCGCTGTGTGCACCGAGGGGTATATGCGCTTTAAGTCTGTCAAAGGCCATAGTGCTCTCGTAGGTGTGGTGTAAAAGTTAGGAAAAGGCAACGTGGGAGCAGTTCAAGTATCGACCTCGTCACTTGATCGTAGCTCAGTATTACAAGGTTCGTCGATAATAATAAGCCCCCGTTTTGTTTCAGTGTATCGTTGGTTATGACGTAGGCTATACAGTAATGCACGATCGGGTCTTGAACTCCCCACCCTGGCATAGTGAGGAAATTGAGTGACGATGCACAAATTATTTTGCTCAACTCCCTTAAAAGTGTAGAGTTAATCATAAACTGTTCTCTCTCTCTCTCTTTTATCCTTGATCTATAGATAACTGTAAGTTTAATTAAACTAAACTCCTTATATTACAGAAGACTGGCTTCTGTAGTTCTGTCCAAGTGTAAGCCCTGCCCTCTCCCTTTTTGTTATTTCAACGTTTTCTTTTAAATATATCTCCCACTTTTAGGTAAAATCCATTGAGGTTCAGTTGGCATGATATCAGGCGTCATTCAGGTGGCTTGATTATGGTTTAAAAATTTTGTGTTTTGCCGCAAATAGCTCTCGTGTTGGTTCTTAATACGACGTTAATTAACAACCGCGCTCTCATTCCATCGACCGCTGCTTTAAGAAGTGGTGGGGATAGCCTAGTGATTATGGTCACCGTATCGCGGGCTTGAGCCCTTGTGCCACTAAAATAAGGAGCGTAGAGAAGCTGATACACGTTAAATCTGTAGTTGCTCGAAGTCTTCCTAGTAGAGAGGTGTGGTTGCTTGCAGAGGAGGTTGCTAGCTGAGGTATATCTCATGTCTCTTGACCAAAATTCAAAATTACGAGGTCTGTCGCAATAGTCCTCGTTGTATTTTAGCAGAAGTTTATAAATACCCACTCTTCAAAGTATAAAATTAATAGTAAACAATACATATTGTACTACGTAGTAATAAATCTAGTGTACCACAAATTTAATAAATTCATATCATTATTACGAGAAATCGATTTTGTATTTTAAAGCTATCGTATGTAGGATCGCCTCCCCTTAAGCATGGATCCCCTCCCCATTTTTCTGCGTTTTCTTTTAAATACATATGACAATTTTAGGTTAAATAAGACCAAGGTCATTGCCACGCCGTTGCTGTGAAGTCAGGTGTCGTGCAGGTGATCTGATCATGGCTCAAAAATCATAAGTTTTATCGCCAAATACGACGTTAATAAACAATCAAGAATTCCTTCAATCAATTCTTGCTTTTAAGGATCCATGCCTCGGTAGTCTAGTGGTTATAGTCACGAACTCATGATCGGAGTGTTGTGGGTTTGAGCTCAAGTACTACCTCAAACCTACTCTCGGGCTGCCAAATCCTTAACAGTAAGTGATTCAACATAAATGGATTAAAATATAACGAAAATAATATGTCCGCCTTTAACATTACTTCAACCAGCTTCACATCTCTCGAAACAAAATATATCTACATTTGTTCCTACAGTTTCCACATCGTCTTCTTCCACTCAAGCATACCTGTTACCTTCCACTTCTACAATATCAGAATCTCAGCCACCTATCCCTAAATTTAATACAAATGGTACCATATACTTAGCAGATAAAGCAATAGTTAAAAAGTCAAGAAAGCAACTTCTACCAAAATATAACGAAACAAGTACCCCTCGTCTTCAATTTTCTAAATCGAATATACCTACTCAAGTTACAGCCAAAAAACAACCTTTAAAACCTTGTTAAAAAAAGCGTCTTCGTGATACCAAATCTAACTTGATAGAAATAAAGATGGTACCATATAGACCGAAAAAAAAGTACTTCTATACAGGAGACGTCCGATGAAGAAGGAAACGCGTAAAGAGGAAGAAGTGAACCATCTTGCGTTTTAACACCTACCAGAAATCGCACATAACCTGTTCCAATCTCACTTATAAGAGTTGGTGGGGAAATCCCCACCGAAATCTATTTACTTTTACTTTTTAATAATTGACTTTTATACACAATTGAAGACTTGACACTTTAATATTAAAAGAATTTTTTTAACTATCTTGCAATTTTATACTTTTAAAATATTAAAAGTTGTTTGGCGCAGCTTAGCCAAAATTGGCTCTTGCGCCATAAAACCCTACAATCACTCACACACTCACTTGAGCTCAGGTACTACTGAAGACCCATCGTATAGAGGGACGAATGTACGTTAAATCTGTCTAAAGTTCTCATGTTGGCTTGGTGTGGAAGTTTGGGAAAGGGAGTGTCAGCTTAGGTGTCGTACTCATCACTTAACCATGGTTCAAAACTACATGATCCGTCGCCAAAATAGCCTTCGTGCTGATTTTTTGTGATTAGTTAATAAACTGCAACTCACTCACCCTCTTTTGAGTAGTGTCCACGGTCGTCTAATGGTTTAATAATGAACTCGTGCCCTGTGTGTCATGATTCGAGCCCTAGTACCTCTGAAGATCTTCTGCGTAGTGAGGATGATGCACGTGAAATCTATCGAAGCTCAAAGATTTCCTCTTGGCGTGGTGTAACGGTTTCTAGAGGAGGTTGCCAGCTCAGGTGTCATCCTAGTCACTTGACTACAGTTCACAATTGCGAGGTTCGTCGCCAATAGCTTTCGCTTCACCAAAAATTATCACCTTACTGAGCCCATCGATATATCCCGTTAATTATGGTTTAGCTCTTCAGTCTACATTACGAATATTTATATGAAGTTAAATTCTTGTTTCAAAATAGCAAAAGATATCTCCTATAAAATTCAATAATTTTTTTTTCGTTTGATTTCTTCCTTAATGTTTCAAGTAAAGGGAAGGTTCTAATATGAATCATGTTCCTTAAGTTACTGGATTATTATTATTTTTAAACTGAAGAATAAATTAAGGCGAAAGAGTATGATCAGGAAATGGAGGCGTCAGCTGGAGATTATTGTTGTTTTTCATGCACTTTTGCAAGATGCTGCAATCATATTTTCTCCCTTCTCTTACTCCATACATGTGTTTTCTTTCTCAATTCTTACTATTATTTTACAATCTCCCTATATCTTGTTCAAATTTTCAATCGTTAGTAAAATACATTTTAAAGCGCTCAATTGAGCTGAAATTTTATATACACGATTATTTTGGATGACAATAGGGTAATTTAGTAATAATTAATAAAAAATTAGTTGATTAAAACTAATTATTCGAAGAATTACAAGTACAGCCATGTTGGCATCATTATGGTGACTTGGTGACCCTTCTGGCGACTTTGTCAAAACTTTAAAAGGTTTTTTCTCGCATTTTAAAGCGTTCATTTGAGCTGAAATTTTCTATAGACGATTGTTTTCGGTGACAACTCTATAATTTAATTATAATTAAGTAAAATCAATTGACTGAAACTAATTATGTAGAGAATTACAGATACAGTCACGTTGGCTTCATTTTTATCGACTTGGGTCAAAACTTTAAAAGATTTTTTTTTTCTCACGTTTTAAAGCATTCAGTTGGACTGAAATTTTACATACAAAATTGTTTTGGATGACATTACGGTGCTTTAATGATAATTAATAAAAATTAATTGCCACGTAATATTGAGATACTTTCATATGTATATACATATTTATATATTAATTGTAATTATTTAATAAAAAGTAACTAAAATAATTTTTTTGTGACCTAAGTAGGAATTGACGTTAAAATTTTTTTTTTATATTGCTTGTTTATTATTATTATTAGCTATGTACATTTGTATTCTGTACGTGCATTGTAAATTTGCCTTTATATATATAGTATGTATTGTGTAATTATTTATGTATATCGTGATTTTACCTTTCATTTTTGTAATTATGCATGTATGTTGTAAATCTATCTTTAATTTGTTGTATGTGGTTATACATGCGTATTGTGGATTTGCCTTTGGTTTGTGTGCTGTGTACTTCTATAAAAATGTAAAATAAGATATTTTTCCCCCAATAAAGACTGAAGCGGGGGGGTTGTTTCCCGGGGGACACGGGTTTTCAGCTCTAAACCTTTTTCGGGTGAGTTCGGTTCCTCTGGGTATTCTGCCAATAGCTTTCGTCTTGCTTTACAGTGTGACGTCATTAAACTTTCACTGAATCACCATACTTTTCGAGCTCCATGCAAGCAACAAAATATCCTACGCCAGTGTTCTATAAAATGAATGTTTTAGCAGAGATATATTAACCGAAAACCTTAAGTTATTAAAAAGACTTTTATATAAAAAGAAGTATGACGTACAACCCAGCCTGATGCACTTATATTTTGACAAAAACAAAATACAGCTCTCTGCTTCCTTATGAGTTCAATTAAGAACTCCCGTTACTTGATCCTATTTAAACACACACAACACCGCTTCTTGTTATACTTCGTTATTAGACGAAAAACAGCGCTCAAAATAGGATCTCGGCAGGTTTTTAAGATAACGTTTCATCTTGATAATTATTTATCGGATAATGAAAAGGTCAATCTTGTTTGTTTCTGCTTGAGCAATCGCCATTTGTTTTTTCCTCCTACCTTTCTTTCTCTTTCAGTTCTCATTGAATTGTTTTTAATAAAGTAGATCCAATTTTTGCCGACACAAAAAAAAATTACATGACACCGAAAATGCGTAATAGTGCTCTTTTCAGTAAATAATTCTCAACTCGCTTTTATTTTGTTAATATAACTGTGATAGAACTTTGTATCAAATAAAATGTTCCCTGCCACATGATTTTAAAAATAGAAGGAATTAAAAAAATATTTACCATAAAAATAGTAGAATAATCATGCATCACATTTCGATATATATATATATATATATATATATATGTCAGGTTTGAAAAGTTTAGGTTCAAAATTAAGGAAGTAATAAATGAAAATAGAGCGAACTCTTTACCATCGCGTAAGGATTTTGTGAGTAAACAAGCCTGTTAAAAGGAGCAACGAGCGCTGACGAAGGCGAACGCATACTAAGAAAGGACTTGGCTGGTGTCTCCTCGCTGCGATGTTGTATTTGGTAACGCCCGGTTGCGCGGCAAAAGGTCCGCCATGTTAGATTATATATGATGAAAGCGTAATAAAGGAATATTGTGAAGATGATGCCCTCTTCATTTTACCAGCAGGCCTGGGGCCTGTCAAGAGCCGGCAGGATGATTTAAAGTACCGAAAAATACGCGAGGAAACCAATGGAATGAACTTCAACAAATTTTTTTTTCGAACGAGCGACTGCATTGAAAACGATACTACCATGGAGGACGACTCTTTCCGGCAGGAGTCACCAGTCATCACATCCAAAGAACACTTTTTTCCCTGAATTTGATCTTAATAAGTTTAGTAGTTTTAACAGCTTTCTTAGCTGTTTTGATCAACAATGTTTGGAATATCAAAAAGACGAACAATGGAAGAAGCAAAAATATTCCTAGATATCTCACGGAGTTTATCTTAAATTTTGTATGAAAACCAATTATTTGAAAAGTCTTACGAAGAAAGTAAACAACTATTAATGACGGTGTTCGATGCGACGAAACAAGAGGATATTCGAAAATTTCACAAATTAAAACTAAACGACACTAAAGAATTAATTTCGTTTTTTACGGAAAAACTTTCGTTGGGGAAGAAACTAAATTATGATGACAGTTCAATTGTGGAACATATGACATTATCAAGTCCCATACAGTTTCAGAAGTTCCTGGTTATCAAGAAGATTTCGACACCCTGCGAATGGATCTCAACGATGCGACAATTAATCGCAGTAACACCGGACAGCGCAGACCGAAAACCGGTAGATACTGGAAGTTATACCCGATGGAATCACGCATACGGTAGTGTACACAGAGGAACTGATGCACAGAATCGATTTCAGTCAAGAGGAAATCATGGACAGCCACATCAATCGCACATGATGAGATTCAGTGGGAGACAACAGAATCGACATAATCTTTACTCGCCCAGAAACGAAACTAACCAGAGGCAAGGATGACAACTAATTATTGAGTCAATGGTATGTTTCAAGCACTTTTTGTACTCTAATTGACACAGGAAGCAATGTGTCATTAATTCCAATAAATTTAGCTAAACAATTAAAAACATTAAAATTTTAAAAAATAGTAATGTAAAATAAATCAAACTTGTGGGACTATTCAACCCAAAAGTATAATTAAAGTTTATATGAATATTGATGTATATCTACAAATAGATTTGTTTGTAATTGATACTGAATTGCCTTATATTATTTTAGGACTTGAATATTTACATTTATTTAAGCTTGACATTAGTATTCGTAACATGTGTATTTTTCAATGTGGTAAAATTTAAGTAATATTAAATATGTAAATAAGTGCGTTGGTGAGTTGAGAACATATCATGGGACATATTGTAAAACTCTTAATAATGATCAAAATATGAACTACTATAATGCAAATAATGAAGATAATATTAACGTTAAGAATAATAAAGGTTTAGATCAAGTACCAGACAGCCCTGAAGCTGATCTGAAAAAGATTGTTTAACCCAGCCATGGTTGTTGAGGACACAGTACCAAAACAAACTAGTGAGCAATGGGGAGATTTAACCCAACTTATTGACAAATTTCAAACCATATTTTCACAAAATAAGTATGATGTAGGTTGTATCAATTTAGAGCCACAAAGAATTCATTTAATTTCAGACCTTCCTATAAGTTTACGCCCTTATAGAAACAGTCAACAAGAATCTAAAGAAATACAAACACAAATAGAAGAATTGTTAAAAGCAGGTTTTATTAGACCCTCCCATAGCCCATATGCTGCCCCTGTAACTTTAGCATACAAAAAGGATGAAGGAAAAGATCAAGATTATGTATCGATTATAGAAAACTAAATGAAATCACACGAAAAAAGATTCCACCCCTGTACCTCTGATAGACTTTGTAATTGATAATTTAACTCATGCTAAATTTTTTCTACGCTCGACTTAACAAGTGGTTATTGGCACATTAAAATTCATGAAAAGACGCAGAGAAACTGGCTTTCACAACTAATTTTGTACTCTATGAATGGTTAAGACTTCCATTTGGCTGGAAAATTCCCCAGCTGTTTTCCAAAGAACTATAAGACAAATTTTACAAAAAATATCAGTTAACTTTTGCTTTAAAACTATTTTGATGATATAATAATTTTCTCACAATCTTGGGAAGAGCATTTAACTCATTTAGATACAATATTTCAAATTTGTAAAAAAGAAAACATTAAACTTAAAAAATCAAAATGTCAGTTTGCACAGGAAAAAATAAAATTTTTAGGATATGAAATAACACAAGGTCATTATTCCCCAAGTAATCCAAATATTGAAACAATTAGAAAATTAGCACCACCTAAAGATGTGAAAGAACTCCAAAGATTTCTTGGTTCCATCAATGTTTATCAAAAATTTATTAAAGATTATGCAAAACTTAGAGTACCATTAAATAAATTACTTAAAAAAGATGCAATTTGAAATTGGTCACATGAATGTCAAGAAGCTTATCAAAAGTTAAAGGATTGTTTAATATCAAAACCTATACTTAAATTATACAACTCACAATATCCATGTCATGTGTTTTGTGATGCAAGCCAGGATTCAATAGGTGTAGTCTTGAAACAACAACACCCAGATGGAACACTTTACCCCATAGCTTATCACTCGAGACAATTACTTAAACATGAAAAAAATTATACAATTTCAGAAAAAGAGTGTTTAGCAATTATAGATGCCTTAGATAAATTCCACTGTTACCTACATGGATCCAAATTCACAATACATACTGATCATGCTGCTTTACAATGGCTTAAAAGTGTAAAACATTTAACTGGACGTTTATTTCGGTGGAGTTTAAAACTTTTCAGTATGAATATTCGATAGTTTATATAAAAGGTAAATTAAATGTTGAAGCAGACATGTTGTCGAGGAACCCTGTATGCCATTATATATCACCCATTTGTCATTTTTTAAATACTGATGAAATTATTAAATACCAAAATTCAGAGAACATTAATGATCCAAAATATATAAAAATTAATGATGTATTAACAGTTAAGAAAAAGAATTTAATTAAAATTGTAGTACCGTTACCTTTGAGAGAAAAATTAATTACAGCTGCACATGAACAATTTGGTCACCCAGGTGTAAAAAAGATGTTAAAATTAATTTCCCCAATTTACTACTGGAAAGACATTATATTAGACATTTCAAATTTTGTTAAATGTTGTGAAACATGTCAATTGAATAAAAAGTCTACACAAAAAAAAGTATGGATTATTGCAAGAAGTTCCTGTAGCAGAAGAACCATTTGAAATGATTTCACTAGACACTGTAGGAGGATTTAATTATCATAATTCACAAAAGAAATACCTGCATATTGTTCTGGATCATGCTACCAGATATGCTTGGACATTTCCATCCAAAAGTGTCACTTCTGAAACTTATACAAATTGCTTAAAACAAATTTTTTCAATTCAATGCCCAAAACAACTTTTAAGTGATAGAAATGCTGCATTCACTTCATCTAAATTTAAGAAATTCTTAAAACATCATAATATTAGACAATTACTAACTTCAGCAAATAGACCACAATGCAATGGAAAGAATGAAAGAGTTAATCAGACATTAGTAGCAAAATTAAGATGTAAAGTCAATTCAACTACAAAAACTCCTTGGACAAAATTATTAGAACAAGTTACATATGAATACAATAACTCGCCACATGATGTTACTGGCTTTCCACCTGCATATTTAATGTTTGGAACTTTGCCATATGATTCGCCATTACCTAATCAAGTAAAATTAAACTATCCACCTATACAACAAGCTAGACAAATTGCAGTAAACAGAACAATTAAGCATCATAAGATAAATAAACAAAGGTATGATAGACATTATGTTGATGCAAAATTTAAAGTTGGAGATTTAGTCTTATATCAAAATTTCTCATACCCTAATTCAAGTAAACTTCAATCTCCTTATAATGGTCCTTTTAAAGTTGTCAGGAAACTCTCAAATGTTACTTATGAAATAGATAAACCAAATCAATATACAGGAAAATTAACAGATATTGTTCATTCTACAAGATTAAAACCATTTCATTCAAAATCCAATTTCCAATTATGCTAAATTCTTTTTTATATTTGTTATAGAGTTTGTTTTTCTCAAACATTGGGGGGGAAGAAGAAGTGCATTGTAATTTTGGAAGAAGTGCATTGTTATTTAAAAAAAATAAATAATAATAAAAGTTGTGTTTTAAAAATTGAACTTAAGACTTGTTTACATTATGAAAATCAAAATTTAATGTAATTGAATTTGTATTGTATCTTTATTCATAATGAACACATTATTGAAGACTATTTAAAAAAATAACTGAATTATGGACTGTATGAAAACATTGTGATGAGGTCATTTTACGATACATTGTGTTAGAGTAATTTCATTGTGATTATTTGTGATCAGAGTATATTCTGAAAGTTAAAATATAGTGTATGTGATGTTATGAAGATTTTATTATGGTTGTATGTTTTTGAAATGAGTTGATTGAGTAGAGATTCTAATAATAAACAAAAGAACTGTGAGATAAACAATAATTGGATGATGAACATTGAACTATGATTTTTCCAAGACAGGACTGTGAAACATTACATTGATTGAACTTTTACCTGTACTTGATATATCTGAAATACCCTTATTTTTCTTTGCATTTTATATTTCTAGTGATATTTTGATATAATGTTGATGTTGTGTTTATTTTGATAAATTTCTGTGTTATAGTTATGTAATCTTTTCTTTTTGGGAGCTCCTAAAATCATGTTGCTGTTAGTTACTCCATGTATGTCTTTTTTTATGTATTTACTTTACCATTATTCCTAAACTCATTTTGCTATTACTTATTTTATATCTATTCTTTGTATGTACTTACTTTACCATTATTCCTAAAATCATGTTGCTGTAAGTTACTCCATGTGTCTTTTTATGTATTTACTTTACCATTATTCCTAAAATCTTGTTATTTACTCTATACCTATTCTTCTATGTATTTATGTACTCATTATTCCAACATTCAATACCATTTTGAAGTACTTGTAACTTTTCAACATTTATCACTTTATTAACATTGTTTACTATTGGTGCACATTTAGTGAGAATTTCACTTGATCTCTCTCTTATGTTATGTTGTTTAGCACTCCTATATTTTTGAATGTCTAATGTGAATTATCTTTATCTTATGTTGTTTTTTATTAACCTCATTATTATTATAGTCATAGTGGAAGTATTAGATGTGTGATATTTTTCAGAAAACAATTCTATGTAACACAAAGTTTTATACCAAATTTTTGATACTTTGTTACTCATTATTGCTATTTTTTTTGTACATGTCAGGATTCACCAGCCCACTCTTTTACACAATTATTATATCTTCTAGATTTTTTATTTCATTTGGGGAATTTGATATAATTGAAATATAATTTTTTTTCCCTGGGGACTTGCCAGTCAGAATTGGCCAATCTGGCTGTGCCAGACTTCAGCGGAGGGGGGGAAATTTGTCAGGTTTGAAAAGTTTAGGTTCAAAATTAAGGAAGTAATAAATGAAAATAGAGCGAACTCTTTACCATCGCGTAAGGATTTGTGAGTAAACAAGCCTGTTAAAAGGAGCAACGAGCGCTGACGAAGGCGAACGCATACTAAGAAAGGACTTGGCTGGTGTCTCCTCGCTGCGATGTTGTATTTGGTAACGCCCGGTTGCGCGGCAAAAGGTCCGCCATGTTAGATTATATATGATGAAAGCGTAATAAAGGAATATTGTGAAGATGATGCCCTCTTCATTTTACCAGCAGGCCTGGGGCATGTCATATATATATATATATATATATATATATATATATATATATATATATATATATGTATGTATATACAGTTGGACCCTGATTTAACGAATTCATTGGGACCGAACAAATTATCCGTTAAATCGGGGTCTGAAAAAATACAATTTTTTTTGCTCTTGCATTTTGAAAAATTCCTAAGCAACTACACAAAAATATTCATAATTAGAAATTAAACACTTTGATTCTGCAGCTAAAAATACTATTAGCGAATTATTACTCACCAGTTAATTAGGACTGCGATTGCCCAGTAGTCAAAGTAGTGGATCATGGCAGGAATGTCATGAGTTCGAGCCCAGTACCACTAAAGACCACCGTGTAGGACGCGTTAGTGTGGTGTGGTAGTTAGGAGAGGGGGGTACCAGCTCAGGTGTCGTCCACGTCACTTGACCATGGTTCAAAATTACGTGGTCCGTCGCCAAAAGCCCTCGTGTAGCTGAACAGTGCGACGTTAATATTAACTCACTAACTCACTCACACACCGTGTAGGGCAGCGATGCACGTTAAATCTGTCGAGAGCTGAAACATCCTCCCATTGGTGTGGTGAGGTAGTTAGGCGAGGGGGGTGCCAGCTCAGGTGTCGTTCACGTCACTTGACCATGGTTCAAAATTACGTGGTCCGTCGCCAAAAGCCCTCGTGTAGCTGAACAGTGCGACGTTAATATTAACTCACTAACTCACTCACCCACCGTGTAGGGCAGCGATGCACGTTAAATCTGTCGAGAGCTGAAACATCCTCCCGTTGGTGTGGTGAGGTAGTTAGGCGAGGGGGTGCCAGCTCAGGTGTCGTTCACGTCACTTGACCATGGTTCAAAATTACGTGGTCCGTCGCCAAAAGCCCTCGTGTAGCTGAACAGTGCGACGTTAATATTAACTCACTAACTCACTCACCCACCGTGTAGGGCAGCGATGCACGTTAAATCTGTCGAGAGCTGAAACATCCTCCCATTGGTGTGGTGAGGTAGTTAGGCGAGGGGGTGCCAGCTCAGGTGTCGTTCACGTCACTTGACCATGGTTCAAAATTACGTGGTCCGTCGCCAAAAGCCCTCGTGTAGCTGAACAGTGCGACGTTAATATTAACTCACTAACTCACTCACCCACCGTGTAGGGCAGCGATGCACGTTAAATCTGTCGAGAGCTGAAACATCCTCCCGTTGGTGTGGTGAGGTAGTTAGGCGAGGGGGGTGCCAGCTCAGGTGTCGTTCACGTCACTTGACCATGGTTCAAAATTACGTGGTCCGTCGCTAAAAGCCCTCGTGTAGCTGAACAGTGCGACGTTAAGAGCAAAAAACGGTAAAATCTCTTAAAATATCCACTGCTTTGTGGGGCAAGACGAGACAAGGGAATTTGCTGTCCTATTTCAAAATCCACGCGATATGTTACACTCATGACACATCTACACCTGTAAAGTCTAATAATGTGCCACACCCTTTGCTGTTGGAATTCGCTAGTTTTTGAAAAGTCTTTTTCTGTTCCGATCAAAAAGATGTCAATTTTAAAGTCCTTTTGAGTAAGAAAACCCAAACTGGTACAAAAAAAAATTGTGGTTGTTAAAATAATTTGTAAATCGGGGTTTATTATTCGTTAAATAGGAGATTTTGCCTGCATTTTAATCGGGAAAAAGAAAAAAATCGTTAAATCTCAAAATTCGTAAAAAAGGGTTCGCTAAATCGTGGTTGATTGATTGATTGAATATTAACGTCGCACTGTTCAGCTACACGAGGGCTTTTGGCGACGGACCACGTAATTTTGAACCATGGTCAAGTGACGTCGCTAAATCGTGGACTGATTGTATATATAAAGCAGAAAAGTGACTCACTCCCTCAATGAGGAAGTGAGATATATTTACGTCGTACTATAAAGTTGCACGTGGATTATTGGTAACAGACGTAACAATTTTGAACCATGGTCAAGGGACGAGGACGACACACATTAGCTCTCACCCCTTCTCATAAAATCCACACCACATCAGCGGGAGGACTTTGAGCCTCGAAAGATTTAATGTGCAGCGGCCCCTCAATACGGTGGGTTTTCTGTGCAACAGGGGGGCTGCCGTAGCCCAGTGGTCAAGGTATCGGATCATGGTAGGCATGTCATGAGTTCGAGCCCAGTACCACTAAAGACACGCCGTGTAGGGTAGCGATGCATGTTAAATCGGTCGAGAACTGAAACGTCCTCCCATTGGTGTGGTGTGGCAGTTAGGAGAAGGCGTGCCAGCTCAGGTGTCGTCCACGTCACATGACCATGTTTCAAAATTTCGTGGTCCGTCGCCAAAAGCCCTCGTGTAGCTGAACAGTGCGACGTTAATATTCACTCACTCACTGAGTGTCACAGTCTCGAACTTATGACATGCCTGCTACGAGTCTATGACTTTGACCACTATGCTACCACGGCCAATAACTCATTACGATATCTCCGGAACAATTAGGCATCTGTAAGCACGTTCCTTTCATCGAGTAGAGATTCGCTTAGAACCGATTTTCCGAAATTCGATCCCCAAGGGGTATTGCGAGGGTTTAAGGGACGTTATAGATAAACATTTCTGCTTTTATAATATTAGACCTACTGTGTTGAAATTTAGTTGGATCATGGTAGTTAGTATTTTATGGAAATTAGTAGTTCATTAAGTAAAGATCCACTAAGAACGAATTTTATAAAAATCGACCCTAGAAGAATTTTGCGAGGGCTTTAAGAGGCGTTATAGATAAATATATTCCTGGTTTTTTTAACTGTCCGACCCACATGAAGTTTGGTATAAGCATGCTTCTTTTATTGAGTAGATATCCACTGCGAACGGATCTTACGAAAATCAATTTCTATGGGGTGGTGGAAAGAAGTTATTGAGCCTTATTGATAAAAAAAAAATTCCTGTTTTCGAACTACTTGACCTGTAGTAATGAAATTTGGTAGGCGTGATTCTTTTGTTGAACAGAAGTTTGCGAAGAACTGCTCTAACGAAAATAGACTCTCAAGGGGGGCTTAGGGGCATATTGATAAAAAAATCCCCTTTTCAAGTATTAGATTAAAACTTGAAATTTTGCAAACATGTTTATTCGGCTTAGAGATCTACGAAAAAATGGGTTTTGCGAAAATCCATTTTTGGGGAAGGGGTTACGGAAGCGTAAAAGATTATTCCACTTCAAGTATATAAATTATTTTTAGAAGACCTGTCCCCTTTTTAAATTTAGAGGGGTGAGTTACAAGAATGTTTGCCAAAACAATAGAAAGCTTAATGCTAAGATATATATATATATATATATATATATATATATATATATATATCAATAACTTATATATATTTATATATATATAAACAATATATATTCATACATCATGAAATACCCAACGACGTGAGCGAATAAGGGCTAGTTGGTGTATAAAAGGCTTTAAATATCGCCGCGGTTAAGCCTTCTTCAATATTCAGTTCTCATTTCATATCTAAATCTTGTTGTACACAGGATCATGACTCTTATGACGTCATTTTTTTAAATAATGCTTCTCGAACGTTGTTAAATATAGCTTGATAGTTGATTTAACCAGGGCTTCGAACCATAATTTTTTTTCGTTCCTGTTCAACTAAAAAAATACAGGATGTCCCCGAATGCCGTGTACAAGCTTATAGGGGAGGAAGAAAACATCCTGAGGAGCCATAATTACATCGGAAAGCATAAGCGGGAAAGTAATCCTAACGAGATAAAGTGACATAAAGACAATAATGCCACAATACAGAATGTAGTGTAAACGTGGCATGTGTGCATGAAGGACAGGGACGCGGCATGGATTGGCGGGCATGTTCCAAAATACCGGACGTTTCACGGATCGTAGCAGCAGCGATGGACATTCGTACCACCAGGTCTATTTTAGAATTGATGGGCATACTGTCAATCAGGGCTCTGAGAGAGGCATGTTCTGATGCACTCCAGCAAAAGTTTGATGATTCGGTTGCAACCTCGTTGGATATCTTTCCCCATACAACCGAACAGCAACACTTCCATTTCCGTTGGCTAGGCAGTAGATGAAATGGATATCCACAAATTCGGCGTTCGTATAACGATTCATGTTCATCGCACGCTGTCCTGTCCATGTTTGAAATGAGGAAAGCACATGTGTCGACCTAGCAAGCTCACGTACAGCGCAACCTATCACTTTCTGCCCATGCTTTCCTATGTTATTATGGCTCCTCATATGATGTTCT
The DNA here is from genome assembly GCA_019973935.1 of Trichonephila clavipes. Lineage (NCBI taxonomy): Eukaryota > Metazoa > Arthropoda > Arachnida > Araneae > Nephilidae > Trichonephila > Trichonephila clavipes. The sequence goes on from BMAU01017894.1 coordinate 319,854, forward strand.
CTAACTCTCCTACAAGTTTGTACACGGTATTCGGTGACACCCTGTATATCAGTTCAGTTCCGAATTAATAATTCTTATTTTATGTATATTCTTATTTGTACTTAAAATGTAATTCTTTAATAAAAAAAAAGGAATTCTATCAAAATTTAGAAGATTTTATTTTTTAATTGCTGCATTATGTGAATTGATACAATTAACGAACGTGAACGATACGAGCAGTCAGCAAAGATCGGAGAGCATTGGCATTGTTATCCATTGTCATTATCGCATTTTCCAACTAGGTTTATGATTCTGGTTTGTCAATCTAAAATGTCTATACAAGCATCCGTGAATTATCTCATGCTGAGATGTGAAAAATATAACAGAATGATATTTTTCTTAAGAAATCAGCTATGCTTCTAGTTCACTCGATTGAATTAAATCTGCCTTCTACAATTAGTTTCATGCGAAACTGAAACAGAAAAGTACTAATGAACATTAAAACAGGAAACTGAGAAGCATGTACCAGTAATGAGGATAATTACATGGTTGACGTTAAATTAGAAAATACTGATAAGTTGGTTACAGTAACAAAATGATTGAAGGTACATCGAACCGAAATAAACCGATATTTTTGTTCGGTTCAGGTCCGGTTTTCGTTCCGACCAAAATAACGTTTTTCTCCTGTTTTCGGTTCAGTTCCGGTTCGAAATCCTGGATTTAATGACCTACGTATTCACATCAATTGAGCTCTGGTACTGATCCAATGAGTGTCAACGAAGAGATATTCCGTAATGAATGAGCGAGTGTTTATTAACGTCACCCAGTAAAGCAACACGAGGGCCATTGCAGCCGATCTCGTAATTTTGAATTAGGTCGAGTGACGAGGACGACACCTGACCTGACATCCCTCTCTCCTTACTACCAAACCATGCCAACGGGAGGAATTTGATACCAGACATATTTAACGTGCATTATTCCCTCCACACGGCGAGTCTTCAGAAGCCCCAGGGCTTGAACTCATGACATGCTAACCTCGACTTCGTGACCATAACCACGAGTCTACTGCACCTCAGTAAACTACGTGAAATAAGTCACAACGTAGAAGGTATGTTGCCTTTGCGATAACTATTTTTAAAAATTAAATGATACATTATAAGAGCTCCTTACCAGTAATCATTTTCTCAAATGCTCTGCAGTTGGTGGGGTCAAGTGGGGAGAGGGGGGGGGCGTGCCAATTTAGGTGCTGTCCTCACCACTTGACCATGGTTCAAAATGAGGAGATCCGTCACCAATGGCCTTTGTGCAACTTTACAGCCTGGCGTCAATAAGCACTCACCCCTTTTCCTTTTTGAGTTTGAAATCAAAGGTTGTAGCTGTTCCCCCCTCACTCCCTCGTTAATCACTTAAATTCCCTTTTTTTGTACTTGAAAATGACACACAATAGAAAAAAGAGAGAAAAAGTTAAATGCGTGTGAGGTGTTTTATAATATACTAGCTGGTATACCCGTTCTTCGCACGGGTGAACTGAAAAATTAAACAACACAGATTGAAGGAAAAAGAAGTTTTTAATGAGTTAATTTTATGTGAATTGAAAATTAAACAAAAAAAGCTTTTTGGATATCTCAGCTGAAAAATAAAGAAAGAAAAAAAACACCTTTGTTAAATTTTAACTATGTAGATCTAATAGCCGATAAAAAGGATTTTTTAAATTTATAATTCCTCGTAACACTCTTGAGGGTCGATTTTTCAAAATACCTCCCTAAGCTGATCTCTGCTCAGCAAAAGCAACACATTCTTAAAAGTTTTGCGTAATGAACGCTTAAAGTAGCGTAAATAATTTATATCTGAAAGTGTAATACATTAATATTACTTTCTGTTGTATTCATTTTATTTTAAAATTGTAATATTCGCAAGCAACGCCGTTTCTTAAATTATAATGGCGATTCAATGAAAAACATAGCGAAATGTTAACGATAAAGTCAAGTTGGCAAATGCCTAGCTACTTTCGTAGCTCGAGCTTTATTAGAGCTTTGTATGACCCGCCGTGTAGGGGCGCGATGCACGTTAATACTTAATCCACCACATTATGATTTACTGCAGTTTTATTCATACAATTTTTTTTGGATCACTACATGTACAAATTAAGGGATATACATAAACAAAATACTCCACTTTGGAAAATTTAATCTGTTAGAGCTAATAAATTAATTAAAGATATTCCACTGTATAAAATTAATTATGTACACCGTTCACACTTAAAATAAGTAGTCAAATCATTTTCCAAGGTCTTCATTAACAGACAAAACCATAAGACACTTAAATTTTGATATTAACTATTTTTTTGCGACAAAAATAATAATCTTTGCAATCCGCTGAAAACGCAATATCTGCTACAAAACTATTCACCTTCCCCGCTAAAATACTCATAAAACCCGTGCTACCATGTATCTTGGAAGAGTGGATTTCAAAGAATATTAAAGCTAAGTATTGGTAGAATATTCCTGCTAAGTTGGTGTGATGAGGTAGTTAGGAGAAGGGGGTGCTAGCTCAAGTGTCGTTCCCGTCACTTGACCATTGTTCAAAATTACATGGTCCGTCTCCAAAAGCCTTCGTGTAGCTAAACAGTGCGATGTTAATATTCACTCACTCACTCACTGCAAAAAATACAGTGCAGTAGTTATAATTAGTTTTATACTTAAAAATGCAATATCGGCATATTCAATTAAAATTACAGCGTTATAATTAACTACTAACCACAAAAAATTATGAAAGTTTGTCCAAATGATGTAGTGTGAAAGAGAAAGTTTATTTACTTTAAGTACCAGAAGCGATTTAAGTAGTTATTTTGAAAATAGATCAACTTCTTACTACCAAATGTGCATAATAAAATCATAAAAAAAAACATTAAAATAAAGAGAGATTTATAACAACCTCTCCCTTCAAAACTTAGTTTTATTCTGAAATAAAAAAATAGGCATTATTCTGATCACAGGAATTAATTAGAAGCGATTCCCTTGCGTAGCCAAAAAACAAAAAGAGTTTATCACAAACAAAAGATAGATATATGCTGACGTGGGCTTTTTTGCAGCTTTTTTGCTTGCAGATGGCAGAATTTTTTCCTTCTTGACAAATAGCGTTATATTTTGGACACTTTTTACAAATTTTTATAAATTATAGGCTATGGTATAAATTATAGCCTATGTGTTATTCTGACGTGTAAGCTATATTACTGTAAAGTTTCATTAAAATCCATTAAGTTGTTTTTGCGTGAAAGACCCACAAAGATTTTCACAAACTTTCACATTTATAATATATATTAGATAAGTCGAAAGACAGCTGCACCAACAACAGGCAATGCGTTACTCTGCTAAGTTCAATCAACATAAGCTGTTCATATATTATGCTTCAAAGTTGACTGATTATATAAATTTAAAATTGTTCAGTACTTCTAGCTTTAAATAAAAATATATTAGATTTATTTTGTTCATATATAGTTTGTCTTACAATTTTACTTCCCTTCCTTCCTCAGGGGCTTGACAGTCTAGGGTGGGCCTTGGCCTTCTCAATAAGTCTTTTCCATGCCAACTTTCTTCCTGCCAGTGTTCTCCAATTTTTAGTTCTCAAAACAAAGATCTTTTTGTAGGCCATCATTCCATCTAAGATTTGGCCTGCCTTTCCTCGTGTGCTAATTGGTTGGGCATTGGAGACTTTTTTAGTGGTGCGCGGTCTTGTTTATTCTGACAATGTGATCTGCCCATTTAATTCGTTTTATTTTTATGAAATTAATGAAGTCAGATTCTTTATATCATTGATAGAGCTCGAAAGTTTATCTGCTTCACCACGTTCCATTTTCTTGTGAATTCCTCCAAAAATAAATCTTAAAATTTTCTTTTCGTAGATACTTATCACGATCTCATCTGTTCGAGACATGGATCAAGTTTCACGTGCTAAGTTAATAATGGTCTTAAAAGACTTTTATACAATAGAACCTTTTTTTTTTTTTTTTGGTTTTTCTTTTGATTAAATTCGATTTCATATATTTTCGTATTCCATCTATTAGTCATAGTAATTCTCTTTTGGATTTCAGTAGTACAATCGTTTCTATTGTTAATTTCCAAACCTAAATAAACTAAACTATCAACATCTTCAAAATTATACTGTTCAATTTTAAAGTGGGAATTGTTTAAACATAGTGCAAAGCATGTATTTGGTCTTATCCTCATTGATTTTCAGTCCCATCCTGAGGGGGCCTCTTTCTAACGATAAGAAGACTTATCTTATTGTGGTGGATGTTCGAGCAAAATGATATCAATGCCATCAACACAAAAGCCAACAACTGTATTGATTTATTAAAGATATTTACTCTGGTGTTGTGATATTGGAACCTCTTACCACACACACACACACTTTTGTGTGTGCTTTTACTTTATTCTGATATAATTGTTTGTGTAAATTAAGGTTTCCATTTAGTATATACTAAAAAAGGTTATATTAGTGATTTTGAGGATTTGATTTTAACTAACGTCTAACAGCTTAGCAATATGAAGGCTATTAGCGACAGATCTCATAATTTTTAAACTTGGTCATGTGAGAAGAAAAACACCATTGCCGGTACCCCGTCTCCAAACTTCCAAACCCCACTAAGTGCGGCGGAAGCCGGGCCATTAAAGGTATCGGGGTAGGTCAATAGAGTTTCAGTTTTTATTGTATTAAAGACCTATTGAATGATTGGGCCAATGCAGATTAAATCTAGTGGTCAAGGTCCAGAGTTCCTAGAGTATTCCGAGGCATGAGTTCGAGCCTAGTGCCACCCAAGACCCTCCGTATAGAGGGGGCCGATGCACTTTAAATCTGGCTTGGCTCATTGTCCTCTCCTTGGTATGGTGTGGTGAGATAGGGAAGTAGTCAGCTTAGATATCGCCCTCGTCAGTTGACCAGGGTTCAAAATTATGAGGTCTACCCGAATAGCCCTTGTGTGGCTTTATAGTGTGACGTAAATAAACACTCATTCACCCCTATTGGGAATTAAAGTCCACATTGGCGTTACGTTGATGCGGAGAGTGGGGTGTCTGTTCATGTGCCGATCTTGTCCTCTGAGCCTGGTTCCAAATTACGATATTGGTTGATGGATTATTTGTAGCCACATATTACATAGCTACATGAAGGCTAGTGACGGCGGACGTTGTAGATGGCTACGGTAGCTGAATAATTGTCTTCACAAATTCGTGGCTGGCATTGTTGCGAGTTCGAAACCTGGCTCCACTGAAGATCTGCCATAAAAAAACGTTGATACATGTTAAATCTGTCGAGGTTAAATCTCATCTCGTTGGTAGGGTGTGGAAGTTCGGAGAGGGAGGGTGCCAGCTTAGGAGTCATCTTCACCACTTGACCGTGGTTGAGAATTATGTGATCCGTCGCTAATAGCTCTCGAGTTGCTTCACAGTGTGATGTAAATTAAAATCAAATTAAATAAATTGAAAGATGGTGCTTGTAATTGGGAACCATGGTAAAGTGTCGAGTAAGAAACCTGAGTCGTTATTCCATTCTCTAAACTTCCGCATAGCACCAACGTGAGCACTTTGATTATCAACATACCTACTGTGCATTAACCTTTCTACGTTGATAACTTTAAGTGACGTTAAGCTGTATGACCAAGACTCGACAGAAACAACGCCTGTCGCAAGTTCACAACCTTAACCCCTCGGCTACCACGGTGACAAAACATTTAATATAACAGTAAACACCCGATTAGTAATTAACTATGGTGTTCGCTTAGCTGTAGCTCTGAACTGTGCTTAACTGTGTGTCACAATGATGGGGTGAGTTTTCTTAAGATTGAGTGACGTTTTTGGAGTGTGCTAAAAATATTGGATAGTTTTGACTTTTCAAGTGGTTTCGAGCGGGTGAGATCGTTTTGAATTTTTATTTTGTATTGAAATTTAGTTCATATAATTTTTATTCTATTTTCGGATAAGAGAGCTTTTAATTTAATTATTTACACAAGATAGTGTATTTATACAATTTTGAGTATTGGAATAGGAAGACAAAATGGGTGACTACCCTCACCCAGATAATAATATGGAGGTAGAGAATACAAACTTTTCATTCAATAAATATAGATGTTATTTAAAAGATATAGAATTATTGACCAAGTTTGCGGAAAGACAAAATTTAAACTCGAGTCCAAATATTACAATTTTCTTAAAATCGGAAAATGGCTTTCAGAATGGTAATCCTCTTAAACTAAAAGAAAATATAATGAAAGAGTTCACAATTAAAAAAAAAAAAAAAAAAAAAAAATATTCTAAGTATAAGCAAAACAAGAAACAGTGAGATCATAATTAAAACCAATAATTGCGAGACCGCCGAAGAAGCTTTAAAAATTAAAGAAATTAATGGAGTAAAAATAAGTACAAGATTATCCTTTACTGGCCTAACCACTAGTTATATATTGCAGGGAATAGACACAGAATATACAATAGACGACATAAAATCGGAATTAGAAAATTACAATTACGCAATTTTTGATATCCAACGCTTTACCAAAAAAACGGAATCTGGATTTAAACCGATCAAAACAGTTAAAGTTACCCAAATTGGATGCAGTATTCCCGAAAGAGTTCCTATTGGATTTGAAATGATTAAAACTACTCTTTACTATGAAAAACCTAGGCAATGCACAAACTGCTGGAAATTTGGACACCTTCAAAAATTTTGTAGAAGTGCAATAAAATGCCGAATTTGTTCACTGAACCACTCTGTAAACGAATGCAAAGAAATAAAAATAAAAAAAATGCAGCTCTTGTGGAGAGGGGCATGAAGCTAATGATAAAGATTGCAAAAGATATAAAGAAGAAATTGAAATCTTAAAAATTAAAGTACAACAACAAATCTCGAGAAACGAAGCAGTTGAAAAATTCCAAAGGGAAAAAAAAACATCATACTCGGCCAAAACATATAATGATCAAACAGAGAAGATAGAAAATCTTGAAAAAAAGTTAGCGAAATTAGAAATGAAATTTGAAGAAAACAATAACATATTCGAAAAGAAATTAGAACAAATAGTACAACTCTTCACGTCAGAACTGAATACCGTGGTCGCACAAATAAATTTAAGATTTTCTTCCCTAATGAATACCATGGAATCCACCCTAAAAAAAGTTGCATCCAATATAAAATAAAAAAAACAATTCAAAAAGATGATGATTGTCTCATAAGTAGAAAACAGAATGAAAAGGCAAAAAGATTCAAGAAAATATCAGAACAGAGAGGAAACTCATTAGATAGTGTAGTAGAAAAAAAATAAAGGAACTTAAATAATCACATTTTCTTATATTTTCTCGCTAACAACTCAATATTAATCTACTTTTTTTTTTCGAATTTTTAAACCAATTCGTAGTATCGAACCTTTTTTTTTCGTTTTAAATCATGAACATAATCCAATGGAATGCACGTGGAATTAAAAACAAGAGGCCTGATATTCTTTTCGCTCCAATCTTTCAAAAAGCAAGCATTTTAATAATTCAAGAAACCTGGTTACATCCAAATGATATTTTCACAATTCCCAATAAGAATATATTCAGAATTGATAGAGAAATCAAAAGAGGAGGAGGGTTAATGATAGTTTTAAATAAAGATATTAGCGCAATAAAAATATTCTCAGAAATTAGTGAAGACTTAGAAATTTTAATAGTCAGAGTTCAAATAGATTTAGTTCCTATCACAATTTTTAATATATACATCCCACCGGGTAACTTTCAAGACAGCAATTTATCTAAAATAGCATCATATATTGATAATCACAGTTTGATATTGGGAGATTTCAACGCATCTCATGAAATATGGGGATCAAAAAACTCTAGTGCTTCTGGAAAAAAGATTTTTGACTGGATCATTGAAAATGACTTAATATTATTAAACGATAAAAGTCCAACTTATCTCCATTCATCGGGAATTTTTACATCTCTATAGATCTTTCTTTAGCATCTATAGATTTAAATTATGATTTATATATCCTGGTCCACAAATACCGATAATTTTGGAAGTGACCACTTCCCTATAATAATTAATTACAAAAGAGCAAACAGGTCAGTAACTAATAATTGTAAACAAAAAACAAATTGGAACAAATTTATCAATATTATTCAACAAAATATAAATTTAAATGAAAACATAAATATAGATATTATAAAAGAAATTAAAAAAGCTCAAATCTTATCTCAAGAAACCAAAAAAAACAGATCAGTTCAAGAGCTCCATGGTGGACAGCAGCATGCGGGCATTTAAGAGCCAAAAAAGAAAACTCCTTAATAAAGCAAGGAAAAACTTTAAAGAAGAAGACTGGATAAAATATAAAGAAGTAAGCGCAAAACTTAAGCGAACAATCAAAGCCTGTAAAGAAAATTTTTGGCACAAGACCTGCGAAAAAATATCTTCTCCTAAAGTTCTTTTTAAAATAATCCGAATAATTAAAAATAGAACAAATCCTAACTATTCATCCTTTAATATTATTGAAAATAACGGAACCATATTAACAAACGAACAATCCCAAGCAAACTGTTTTTTACAATATTACGCAAAACGAAACAACGATAGTATTCCAAATATTTCTATTCCGGACAATAGCCAGGATATTAATAAACCTTTTTCTTTAAAAGAATTAGAAATAGCAATATCTCATCAAAAGAACAGTAGTCCAGGGCATGATAAAATTTCTCTCCAATCAATAAACCATCTCCCCATCAAAGCAATAAATCTCCTTCTAAAATCATTTAATGACAGTTGGTTTTCAAGTCAAATTCCTAAAGACTGGACTCACGCAATTATCCTACCTTTCATAAAACCTCACAAAATCCCAAGGAAGTTTCGTCATACCGTCCTATTTCTCTTACCTCAGTAATTGCCAAATTATTAGAAAGAATGATTCTACATAGAATGTTGGATTTCAGTTTTCAAAACAAAAATTTCATGTTAATCATCATGGTTTTTACCCTCACAGAAGCAGCATTAATACATTACTTCAATTACAACATGACATCATACTGGCTAGAGAACGCAAAGAATATTTTATTTTGGTAGCGTTGGATATTAAAGCAGCATATGACTCAGTGTGGCCAAATGGCTTTATTTCTAAACTAAACAAAGTTGAATACTCTGGTAGATTACTACGATGGATTCAAAACTTCTTACATCAAAGAACAATTCAAATCAAATGGAGAAACATTTTTTCAAAAATCGTTACAAACAATTATGGTGTACCCCAAGGGTGTATCTTAAGTCCTTTCCTTTTTATGATTTATATGTCAGATATTTTTGAAATTCAACACGACAGCCATCTTCTGGTTTATGCTGATGACATTTTTATATAATAGTGGTGCAAATTGGAATAAAACAATAGGCGAAATGCAAGAATCTTTAAATAAAATTTCAGTCTGGTGTAAAAAATGGAAATTATCCACCTCTCCAGAAAAAAGCAGTCTACTCAACTTTTCCAGAAAAAGAAGCACAATACCTCCATTACTTAAAATATGCGACAAACCTATTCCCGAAGTGAAGAGTCTAAAAATCCTGGGTATCATCTTCGACCCCAATATCACCTGGAAAAATCACATTAATTACTTACGTCAAAAAGGATTTAAATATTTAAATGCCATTAAAGCCTTATATTCTCCGAAAATAGGAACAAGATCTGATCATCTTTTAAATATTATTAATGCCACAATCCGTTCTATCTTTGACTATGGAAGTCAACTATTTTCCTTTTCTAGCAATAGCAACAGACAAAAACTAGAACCGATTTACAATGCTGCCTTGTGGCCGCGATAGCCGAGTGGTATAGGTAGCGGATCGTGGCTTGCCTTGTCACGAGTTCGAGCCCAGTACCACTAAAGACCCGCCGTGTAGGGCAGCGATGCACGTTAAATCTGTCGAGAGCTGAAACATCCTCCCGTTGGTGTGGTGTGGTAGTTAGAAGGAGTGCCAGCTCAGGTGTCGTCCACGTCACTTGACCATGGTTCAAAATTACATGGTTCGTCGCCAAAAGCCCTCGAGTAGCTGAACAGTGCGTCGTTAATATTCAATCAATCAATCGAATGTAGTCGGTTACCTTAATAACGAGTTGTGGCCACAGTAGCCTAGTGGCCATGGTCCCGGACTCGGGACCAACGTGTCATGAGTTCGAGCCCTAGTGCCGCTAAAGATCTACCGTGTAGAGGGGCTGATTTACGGGAAATTTGTCGAGGCTTAAAGTCTTCTCGTTGACATGAAATGCAAGTTCGAACAGAGGCGTTCCATTCAGATGTCGTTCTCGTCACTTGGCCATGATTCAAAATTATGAGGTCTGTAGACAATAACTCATGTGTTACATTAAATAAACAATTACTCATTTTAATGCAAAACGAGGGCTATCGGTGATGGACCTTGTAATTTTGAACCAAGGGCAAGTGATGAGGGCGACACCTGGGCTGGCACACCCTTTCCTAACTTCCGCATCTCATCATTGGGATAATTTTCAATCATGATAGATTTAACGAGCATCCCCCTCTACACGGCGGGTCTTTAGGCCTAGCCATTGACAGGTGGACACTAGGTTCTAACGTCGGCCGCGAGTTCGTGACCATACCAAGAACACAGAAAATCCGAAAGATAAAAAATATGATATTCTCATAAAATAAAAAATCTTTGTATATACCATTAAATCTTTGTTTCACATCTTTTCATCTGTGTCTGGAAGTTTTTAGAACAAAATTTTTGAAGTGAAATCTATTAAACTATCAAACTGCCCACTAGGTTAACTTTATATCAAGTGACTTCCATTCCCTAAGGGATGAATTTCCGCTGTTAGCCTAACTTTGCTTTTATTTTATTTTTTAATTTGAAAAGCGAACTTTTTGGGAAAACTCTTCTCGAGAAAATGTCACTTCTGGAACAATGTTGAAGAAATTCGCTTTTTTTTTTTTACTCAATCTCTGGAGAAAATGGTCTTGACCTATGGAAATAAAAAAAAGAATGAAATAAAGAAAATCGCAGAATAGGAGGCACACTAACAAAAAATGCTTTTTCTAAGAGGATAAAGAAACACTTAAATGGGTTGCCTAGATTTCCTTGAAAATTGGAGGAAAAGTTATCCTTTAGAATTTTTATGAAAGAAACTTTTTTATCACCCATATTTATATTCTAACGTTATACGATAGAAATCAGAGGAAAAATCTTCCTATTTGTATTATTAAAATTCTAGGAAAGAAGTAGTTTTACCATTTTTTATTCTGCATATTCTTTAGAATTCCATTTCAGTATAATTTATTATTTAGCGTAAAAAGTTTGCGGTATTATTTGTTATTAAAAAGTACACATAAAAAGTAATCTCCACCAATATAAGTGGACATGATGGTCACGAACTCTTGGCCGTAGTGTCATGAGTTCGAGCTCTAAGGCCCCTGAAGGCCTGGTAACGAACTCGTGGCTGGCGTGTCATGAATTCGAGCTCAGTACAACTGAAGACCCGCCGTGCAGGGAAGCGATGCACGTCAAATCTGTCGAGAGCTCAAACGTCCAGCTGTTGGCGTGGTGTGAAACTTAGGAGGGGGTGTCAGCTGCGTATCGTCCTCGTCACTTGACCATGGATCAAAATCACGTGGTAAGTCGCCAAAAGCCCTCGTGTAGCTGAGCCGTGCTACGTTAACATTCACTCACTCACACCACTGAAGACCTTTAATGTAGAGGGGCTAGGGATGGCGATTCTTTCCGAAAAAGATCCATTTTTAAATCGATTCGAATCGTAACCTGATGAATTGATTCTCAAAAAAATCGCGATTGTGGAAGATCGATTTCTAAAAAATCGATTTTTTTTTCAATTCTGCATTTACAATGTAAATATAAATCCATTTTATGCAAAACAAGAAAGATACTATAAAAAACGATCTCTTATCAGTAAAATCGGGGAATTTTTTAGTTCAGGGAATTCGACAAATACAATTATTTTTAGTACCATATCAAAGAGTATCAGGTATAAAAGAAGACATTTATTTTCTAAATGTATTTGTTGTATTAAAAAGTTTAGGAAATAGATAATATAACTTATATAACTCCCAATGTTTGATATCTAAGCTTTTTTTTTTAAAAAAAAAAACAGTCTGTCAAGTCTACTGGGATCGAAGCGGTTCCGCTCATCACTTGCGATGTTGCCGGCAATCGAAAATAGGCGTTCACAAAGAACAGATGATCCCACGATACTCACATACATCATGGCTATTGAGTGAAAGTGATGATAAATAGAATTTTTTTGTTCTTGCCATTAAATTAACCCTTTAACCGCCAACACTATAATATTACGAAATTTAAAAATAGTACATTCAACTAATTGTAAATAATTGGTATAAACCAAAACAGAAAAAATCGAATGTGGATTTTCTAGGATGAAATATCGATTCAGTGCTACATATCGATTTAAAAAAAATTTTTTCCCCCGAGAAATCGATTAATCGATCTCAGATCGCCATTCCTCTGAGGGGCTGTTCCATCGAGGCTCAAAGTCCTTCTGGTGACATGGTAGTTTGGAGAGGGTGGTGACCGTTCAGGTGTCAACTGATTGATGTCCAAAATGACGAGATCAGTCGCCATCAGCCCTCGTGTTTCTTCATAGTGCGAAGTTGATACAACTCCTCCAACACTTCGAGTAATTGGATGTTTACTACTAAGCATTGAATCATTGCGTTTCTGTCGAAACGTACAGGCCATGGTAGCCGAGTTGTCATGGTCACGAATTTATGAACGGCGAATTGTTAGTTTCGACCACCGAGGACCATCCGTGTAGAACAGTGATACTGAATCTGCTGGCCGCATGTGGCCCGGTGGTCTTTTCTGAGTGGCCCGGCAATGGCCTATTGCACTAAACAATTAAATTATTTAAAAACAATGTACCAAATATTTAGTGGGGAATTCTATCATTGAAACAATAAAATCTATCAATTTTCCCTCTGAATTTGCCTTTTTTGATAGTAGAATGTAAACAAGAGGTTTGGTCATGGATGAAAGGAAATAGAAATTACCCCATAATTCAGTAAAAAAATGTATAAAAGTAAATATGTGTGAGTGTGTGTATGATAGGAGGGTTAATAAAGTATTGAAATAAAAGCCGAAAATGAGAAATTTAATTTTGGTTTATCCCCAATGCTACTTTGTTTTGCCCAATGCTACCTAGTGTTCTTTCTACATCATACTCGTGTTGCGGTGCGCGTGAAATACCTGTCATGTGTGTGTGACCAGGCGGAAAAAAAGGTTGAGCATCCCTTGTGTAGAGGGTGGATTTACTTTAAGTTTGTAGTGGCTCTACTCTCCGCCAAAAACCCTTCAACTCAGCAGGTCTTTAGTGGCATCAGTGTTCTATCCCGTGAACTGGGAGAAGCCATGCCAGTCACGAGTTCAAGCCCAGTGCCACTGTAGACCCGCCATTTGAAGGGGTTGAGGCACGTGTTAAATCTGTTGGGTATAAGGGAAAATCCTGTTGTTTTTGAACGCGTGCACTTTTATGCGTTGTCGATCCTTGAAAATAATTCGGATCTGACCGAAACCGGTTTATACAGATACATTAGTATACTATTGATGATTTATACACATTTGTTTGCATTTTTGTCAGTTTTTTAAACTTGTAAAATTGTCAACATGAATAAAGAAAAAGTGCTATTTTGTTTGAGTTTCAAAAAGGGAATAACGCAATGGAGACAAAAAGAAACTTGAGTGACGTGTTTGGAGAGGAAGAAATAACAGCACGAACATGCCATAAATGGCTTTGTGAAATTTCATTTGAGTGATATTTCTTTAAAAATTGAACCCAGAACAGGAAGGCCATCAGATGCCATTGCCGAAATGCTACGCTGTACGATCAGGACAAATTCCACGATAATTTCCACAAAAGTAGGCCTCAAACTTGGAATTCATCAAACTACTTCTTTGGATTACAGAAAATGTTTGATTTCGTAGCCAGACTCTATTTGGTTGCCCCAGGAATTAAATGAAAAAAATTTAAATTTCGATACATTCTTCAAATCTTGCTCTTCACAAATGCGAACCGTTTTTGGACCACTTGGTGACTGTAGATGAAAAGTGGATAGCGTACAAACCCTTAATTAGAAAAAAGCATACACAGTAGAACGTCGCTTATCCGAATCAAATGGGACCGGACCCATACGGAAACGCGATTGTTCGGATAACCGAACACCGAATGCGATCCATGCAGTATATGATACCGGACACAATGCGAATATTGAAAATCATCACATGCGGGGAAACGTGCTTGAAGAAAAAGAAAAATAGGTGCAAAATGTTACAATTTTACCTTTATTGTGGAAAATAATCACTTATTTTTTGCTGTATCATTGTACAACTTTGTCTTTTCACTGCAAGGTCTCTGATTCTCTTGATCAGCAGTAGTTGAGTAGGATAGCACTCGGATTGTTGTTCGTACCTCTCCATAGCTGTCTCTAACGCAGAAAACTTGTCAGTATTTGATGGACCCTTGCTACTTCCGTTGATCTTGTTCTCGTCTTTATCCGTTTCATCGTCGACAGGGTCGGATTCTGCTTGCACGGAAGTCACAATCTCGTCATCATTTAGCATTTGAAATCCACTGAGTCTTCTGCATCGATTGCGATCCAGGTTTCTAATTCTTCACCGCATTCTTCAAATCTTGGTATCGATTGGACGAAGTCAATAATCTCATCCCTGTGGTCGTCATTGTAGTCTTTTTCGCCTTCTAAATTGACACAAAAAAACTCATTCGGATATTTGACATTCTACTGTACTTTAAAAGGGGAGACACCACCATCCACATCCAAAGCTGGAAAACATTAGAAGAAGGTTGTGTTGTTGGTGAGAAAGTAAGGGTGTAGTGCACTATGAATTGCTGAAAGAAAATAAAATGGTCGTTCCTGTTGGCAACTTGATGTTTTGAATAAAGAAATTCAACATAAACGTTCATTTTTTGTCAACAGAAAGTGTGTGATTCATAATAACGACAACGTTAGGTTACACGTGGCAAGAAACACCGCATACAAAATTGCAGCGTTGGGGTGGGAAACTTTACCTTGGCCAGCACATACTTCCAATATTGCACCATCTGACCATAATCTGTTCAGGTCAGTGCAAAATTTTCTTGATGGAAATAAATATATAAATTATGAGGGTGATTAAAATGACTGGAAGAATACTTTGTCTCCAAACCAGACGATTTTTTTAGAGTAGGTTAGATAAGCTGCCATAACGCAGGCAGACAGTTGTAACAGTAACTAACAAAAGGTATTATATTTTTGATTAAGTTTTAAATAAAAAGTGGGGAAAAATTCGTTTTTTTTTCTTTCGAAAAAAACGACAGAACTTTATTTCCCTTACACACATTATTTTGGTTTAAAGTCATTCGGTTGGCATGCTATGGTAGTTAGGAAAGGAGTAACAGCTCGGGAATCGTTCTCATCATTTAACCATGGCTCAGAATTACTAGGTTCGTCACCAATAGCTTTATAGTCCGACGTATGTTAATAAACACTCACTCATCCAATGTGAGATATGTCCTTTTTTCTGTGGTTATATAATCTATTTATTTTTAATCTATATAGACGCATTTTGTTTGGAATAAAAATTGATTTATCATTAGTTTTTCTTAAAAATGGCAATTTTTGTCAAAATAAATTTATAATTGCATTCCAATAAATCGTTCTATTTTTTTAATGACATTTAAAACATTTAGAAGATAACAGCATAAAAACTCGTTTAATAATTTGAGATTTCATATTTAAAAAAATATATATTTATCATGTTGTAACAAAACCTTTTTTTTCTTTGTAAAATATGTTTTGTGGCTTACAAACTTTAATCTGATTTTAATGAACTATTACGAATGCCACGAAACGTTTCCACTTGCATTTTTTTGAAAAAAAAAAGATTTAAAAGTATCTAATTTAATAAAATTTTTAATTATTATAAAACAAAAAAAAATTAATTTTTTTTTTGTAAATTAAAATGTTTACGCAAGAAACAGGGGAATAAGTAAGGATCTTAGTGAACAAATTTTTTGCCTGAGTTGTTTTTGTGAAAATAATTAACGTATACACTTCGAAACTCTCGTTAAAAAAATGTTGCTATTTATAGCTTAATTGAAAACACTTTTCGCGTATTTTTAATTTTTAACAATTACTTTAATTACTAGGTTTCTTAAGCTATTTTACTAACTCAAAGCAAGTGCATAGTTACTTATAGTTAATGTAACCATTGTGTGGAAAAATTTGTTTATTATTTAATTTTCAGTGATAAGTGGACTGAAAAAGTAATGTTGAGCATCGTCGGAATTATTATGCAATAAAAATTTCAAAACGCTACATATTTCTTAACAAAAAAACATTTCCTTTCCGTCTTTTAAAGGAGAGGGGAGGGGAGTAAATTTAACAACGCGAAAATATTTATCTGGTGATTAAATATTTATCTGGTGATTAAGGTGTTTTTGACCATTTCACGTGGTCCGTCGCTTCGTGTAGCTGAACAGTGACGTTAATATTTTCACCCATGTAAAATTCACCTGTGCCATTTATCGATCTTAGGTTTTGAAAGAAATAAAAGATAGTGTAAACGTTTTTAAGTAAATCGGGTAATCGGCTTCGGGGACCATGGAGTGGGCGCGGTAGCCTAGTGATCAAGGTCACGGACTCGTGGTTGACGTGTCATGAGTTCGAGCCCCAGTACCACTGAAGACCCGCCATGTAATTAATGAGGACGGTTGCACGTTAAACCTGCCGACGCTCAAACGTCCTTCCGTTGGTGTGGAAGTTAGGAGAGAGGTGTGTGATTTCTCAGGTGTCATTCTCTCATCACTTTACCATGGTTAAAAATTACGATGGTTATCACCAATAGCTCTTTTAGCTTTATAGTAAAATGTCAATATAATTCTCACTTCCTTGGAGACTATTTATCGACGACTGCTTTCTGAGTTGCCACATTGCAATGCGAACGTTGAAGATATTCAGAGTTCACATGTTGGTTCCTATTAATGTGCATCATACTTTCTCTACGGTAAGTCTCTAATGACATCAGGACTCGAACTCAGGACTCGCCAATGCCGGAAGCATGACTTGGATATCATCACCTCTCAGCTACTATAGCAATGAAAAATGTCCCTTACGACCAGAGGAACGATACTCCAATGTGAATCTAGGTGACTTTGAACCCTATTTCTCTCATTTCATCTTCCATAATTCGGTGGACAATCCATTTTCACAAATTCATACATTATACGGTATTGATTTTCGAATTTTAAGAACACGGTTATTTCTCGACTTACGCGAACCCGGAGTTAGGCAATAATCAAATTCCGGCGATTCGTCTTTTGTTTGACACAAAAGACGACACAACTCGATTACTCACCCCCGCTTCTTGTTCAATTTGTACTATTATAGCTCACAATCTCTATATATTTATTTATTTATCTGGGTGGAATTTTCAATCGTTAATAAAATATATTTTAAACCACTCAATTGATCTGAAATTTTATATACATGATTATTTTGGATGACAATACAATAAATTAATTATAATCAATAAAAATTAATTGATTAAAACTAATTATTTAAAGAATTACTAACACAGCCACGTTGGCATCATTTTGGCGACTTAGCGACCCTTTTGGTGACTTGTGTCAAAACTTGAAAAGGTTTTTCTCACGTTCTAAAACATTCACTTGAACTGAAATTTTATATACGCGATTGTTTTGGATGACGAAAACGATAATTTAATGATAATTAATAAAAATGAATTACCACTTAATGCTGTGATTCTGTCATATGTAAATATATACATATTTATATTAATTGTAACTATTTAATAAAAAGTAGCTAAAATAAAATTTTTCTTTGTTGATCTAAGTAGGAATTGACTTTAAAATTTTTTATATTACTTGTTTAGCTAATATACATGTTCTGACACATCGCGGGGAATTGACGCTTAGCCATAATAATTTGTTTTGTAATTATTATAAATATATTTAATTAAGGAAAATAAATTTAGAAGTGGATAGTGAGATGATGTACAATAACTGCTAGATTCCCCAATGAGCTCATAGAAATGCATGAGCAAGAGCAAGACACAGAAGTCTGTAGTCCCAGTTCAATCAGAACATCGAATGACGGTTGTGAATTTAACAGGAGGCTTCAGCCTAGTTGAAAAATAGTTGCAAATTTTAGAAATTGCAGACTCCAATGAAGAGCGTATTTTTTTCCCAACAAAATATGAATCAAAAATTATTAGTGTGTTACGAGAAAATTTTGAAGGCAGAAAAAAAAATCTTTGAACCGGTAGACTACTTTGTTATATTTTATGAAACCTTCTACACATAAAAAAACACCTTTGCTTACAATTTTGTATTTGTGTTATCTAAGATTTTACTAAGCATTTTTTTTCTAAATTGTTATTCTCTTTCATCTCTGGCCTCAACTATAAATAAATTTTATGTATTTCTATGCTAAATTATACCCCTACTTGCACGAATTCGACTTACATGTTTATCAATCAGTCCCACCTATTGCATAAGTTCGGGGTATTACGGTATACAAAATGCTATAAATTGATATATGCCTTGAAACTTTGGCAGAACATATTGCTGTTGAAACATATAAATATATTTCAATATAAAAATATATTCCAAGTTATGGTTATCGTCTTAGACATATTCTATGAACTCATAAGGAGAGAGAGAGTTACACCTTTTTTTTCCTCAAATGTACATTGCAAACATTTCCTTTTCAGCATCGAAATTTTCTTCTTTTTTTTATCATTTAGTTCGTAGGTAGATAACTATTATAGTTTGCAAGAAGGATTTCTGTATTCCACCCACTTTCTTTCAAGTCATAATTACTTTTCTCGAGAAAGGGTGATTTTGACGTCCAGACAAAGTAAAGAACGGATGACAATAATGTCTGATCCTCTATAAGAAATTGGAAGAAAAAAATTCCTTCTTTTTAGTTTAACCGGCCATTTCTCAAGCAACAATAACTATAAAAAAAATCTGTATCGAAACTCTTGTATTCCTGGATTTTTATTGAATATGTGAGATTTTCTTCAACCAAGAGCTTGAGAAAATATTATTTGGGGTAATTTATTGAAGATTCCGGAATGGTATTTGTCATAGTTTTTGCTGGAAGCTTACATTTTTCAGTGTAACGCAGACATTTTAATGTAATTTTTAAAGCAATGCGGTTAAGAAATTGGGGATAATTTTACTGTAAGGAGAACATTAATGCTTCATGGTATACTACATTTTATAGATTTTATCTTTGTATATTGTCTTTTTTTAACAACAGACTTGTTGTTAATCACGTTGACTCTTGACATTTTTAGTTTTGAATACATGTAATATACATTAGTGCATAAAATAAACCGGAAAATTGTGTTAAAAATTGATATACAAAAAATCAAGAAGGTAACCAAAAAACTATTTCCAAATTTTATTTAAGTTTAATAAAAGTAATGAAGAGAATAAAAACACTCTGTCGCAAAAAATATATGCACCCAGAAGAAATCAAGCTACAATCACGAAACTCGGCAAGAATGTAGTCTGGTAAGAGATATGCAAATGATTAAAATTTCGAAGCCAATGAGACAAGGCTAAGTGTGCTATGCGCATATTAGTTGCGCAACTGGGAGAGTTTAAAAGCATGAGTACGAGCGCCGTACGGCTATCCAAACGAATCTGATGACTTTGATAGACGATATTGAGACTTAGGATGCCTCTAAGACGTAACCGGCGGCAGTACGAGCAGCTGACGGACTTTGATAGGGGCCGTATAATAGGCCTCAGAGAAGCAGGTTGGTCGAATAGACGTATCGGCCGCCACCTCGGTCGGAGCGATATGGTAGTTGTTCGGTGTTGGCAACAGTGGATCACAGAAGGTAGAGTGTACCGTCGCAGAGGGTCAGGACGTCCCAGGAACACAAATGATCGCGAGGATCGTGCAATCAGAAGAGTGGCCACTTCGGCACCAACAACGTCGCTAGCATCGATTCAACGCCACTTACATCCTTCCAGACATCGAGTGCCATCAAGAGAAACCATAAGGAGACGACTGACCGAAGTTGGCTTGAGGAGCCGACGTCCGCTAAGACGCTTACCACTGACCCCACATCATAGGCAGTGTCGACTGGATTTTGCCGACCTCGGGCAACTTGGAGTGTGACAGACTGGAGACGTGTCATCTTCAGTGATGAATTTTCAGTCTCAGTGCTGATGACCACCGCACACGTGTCTGGAGGCGCACCGGCCAGCGGTCCGATCCGGCATTTATTGTCGAGCGGCATACAGCAATTTCACAAGGTGTGACAATGTGGGGAGCAATTTCTTGGGACACACGATCATCTTTAGTGGTCCTTCAAGGCACTTTGACAGCTCGCAGATACGTGGACGATATTTTAACGCCGATTGTGCTACCCATGCTATCAAGTCGCCCAGGTGCCATTTATCAACAGGATAATGCTCGTCCACATACTGCGCGACTCTCCCAACAATGTCTTCAAGGATATGACGTCCTACCATGGCCTGCCAGGTCACCAGATCTTTCGCCAATAGAGCATGTCTGGACGCGCTGGGAAGGCATCTGCAGCCGTCCCGAGATACAGGAGAATTAACTGCGCAGATGCAAAGACTATGGCAGGATCTTCCACAGGGGGTCATAAGTGATCTAATTGAATCGATGCCACGCCGAATTTCGGCTTGTATAGCTGCCAGAGGTGGCTTTACTACTTACTGATTTTTAACCTTTTGCAAGCTGTAACCGCTTAATAAAATGATATTTTGTTCTGAATTTTTAATCATTTGTTTATTTTCATATACACTACATGCATACCAAATTTCGTGAATGTAGCTCAATTTCTTCTGGGTGCATATATTTTTTTGCGACAGAGTGTATATTATTGCGGAAGTTTTACATGTGTTTGCTTCGAGAGTATTGTGGTAGAAAAGATCGTTTGGAGGTCAAAATAGAATACCCAGTCGCAAAGACTAAGTGAATTCTTATGACTTTGCGGCAATTTTAGTCTCCAAATTTGGCAAAAATAACCAATGTATTTAGAAAATCCCAAAAGAATCTAGATTGGTTATTGAAATAAGAAAATCAGAAGCTTCCCCAAATTATTTTCCATTTTATAAGCATGGAGTAATGAAGCAAAATTGGTGTCAAATCTCTCTCTCTCTCTCTTGATAGGATTGATGCGTTTCATTGACCTCCGACGATATTGTGGTGGCCGCGGTAGCCGAGTGGTATAGGTATCAGACCATGACTTGCTTTATCACGGGTTCGAGCCCAGTACCACTAAAGATCCGCCGTGTAGGGCAGCGATGCACGTTAAATCTGTTGAGAGCTGAAACGTCCTCCCGTTGGTGTGGTGTGGTAGTTAGGAGAGGGGGGTGCCAGCTCAGGTGTCGTCCACGTCACTTGGCCATGGTTCAAAATTACGTGGTCCGTCTCCAAAAGCCCTCGTGTAGCTGAACAGTGCGACGTTAATATTCAATCAATAAATCAACCGACGATATTGTGATTACGGATTCGTTAACTTCGAAATTTTGGGGATTGTACTTATGTTAACTTTTTCTTATTAAAATTAAATCTGTTGTAATAGCTAGTGAGTTTCCGAATTAATTACAATTCAATCCGAAAAAGATTGCTTGGTATTTGCGTTGACCTTTCAACGTCACATAATATTTGAATGTACCTAGCTCACACGCCGACACTAAGCTAGCTAAAAGGGAAATAGATGGATAAAGGTAGTGCCGGCCTCATCGGTACAATGACCGAGTCCGAAGGACAAAAACAATTTCTCCATTTTCAATACACAAATAGCCGCGTTTGAAGATCGTAGATTCCACAATATCCATTTAGTTGAGTCAACATGCGTGGAAGAGACCGTGATTTTGGAGTGCTTGAGGGAGTGGCTAAACAAAAAGCAGCGGTACTCAACCATGTGATCCACCGGACCTTTCTAAGTGGCCCGGTCATGGCCCATTGCACCAACAAATTCAATTATTTACGAAAAATGCATTAAAAATTTAGCGAGAAATTCTATCAGTCAAGCAATCAAATGTATCAATTTTACTATCGATGTCGTGGTGGTACAGGTTGCAAGATAACTTTTCTCTTTTTGTAATTGTAACGATTAAGGATAACCAATAACAGTACAGTAGGGACCATTTCAGGGTTGAAACTATTTTTTAATTAACCCTCATGTGTGTCATCCAAGAGAAAAATATTTGAAAAGTATATGTTGCTTCAAGACGATTGGGATCTTAATTATTTCGTAGAGAAAAACAAACATGGTTCAACAACTTATTTGATTTGTCGTGAAAATGTTATATTCAAAAAATATAATTTTGCTCGTCACTGTACCACCAAGCACAAATCTTTTTATAGCTCTTTTTCTGGAGGATCTCTTCCAAGACGAGATAAAGTGGCGCTTTTTTAAAAAAAATCTTCCCAGCAGCAACAAAATACGAGTATTTTGCTAACGTCACAAAATGTAGAGGTAACAAAAGCATCCTACAAAACTTGTTACATTATATGAATTGACACAGAAATTGTTAGTGTTTCTTAAATGCTTCGGATATACTCTTTGATATAACTTCAATTATTTGTTCAGATATTTTTTTAATAAAATCAAACAGTATTCGAATAAATTTGAAGCAAAAATGCACAAGTATGTCTGAACGTCTGAACCAATTGCGTAACGTACACCCCCGAGTCCCGGGATGACCCAGGATTCTAAGAAGCCCCAAAGCCTATCTGACGCCAAGTGATACCATTTGCAAGATCCAGCTTAGTGTTCAGAACTTGATTTTACAAGGGAAGGGGGCCGTAATATTCTCCATAATGCTACTGGTCTGAACTAATTTTAAACAAAAAATACTGATTTCAGACTGAATTCAGTAAAAACTCTTTGTGCTACCTTCCTGCACTTGATAAATTAATATCTGAAATAAAAATAAATGTCAAAAGAAAAAAATTAATTATTAAAGTGCATGGAAGCTTTGTTTTTATGACAGAATGTAAACGAGGGATCATTGATGAAAGGAAATCGCGAAATTACCTCATACCTGGATAAAAAATGCATTAAACCTATTTTTTGTGAGTTGAGTTCGTTAAAGTTTAATATAGCTTTAAAATAAAATTCAAAATTATGAGTTTTGATCAATTTTTCGCATTTTAAATGTTTTTGATCTTATAGCGCCGTCCCCTCCTCCCTCCTTATTAATCCTCACTTTGCGGCCAGCGTGAAATAGTTGTCATTTGTATGTGGCCCGGAGGAAAAAAAGGTTGAGTACCCCTGGTCTAAAGGGACCCATACGATTTCTATTCAAAACTAGCTTCCTATTGTCTGACCTTTCTGTTATGCGTAGCACAAGTTAACTTGCATGAAAAGACCCTCAAGTAGGGTTGGCCAGCCGTTTTAGGAAGAGTGCCACTTACAGATAAAAAATATTTTTGTGTGCCACTTCTAACTTTTCGAGAAAATGAAAAGGTGAAAAAATGTTACTCATAAGCTTATTATGTAACTTTCATGTAATGAGCACATTTTTAATGCAAGTCTACATAGTGCAAATTTAAAAATATAATAAATTATACCAAAGCACAAATTTAGATTTTATTGTTAATCGGTTCAGTTAATTTTGAACAATATTTTGATTTTTTTTTCACAGTAGAAAACATTTATTCACAAATGTATACTGATTCAAATCTATAACAATATCTGACACCCAAATGGTGTGAATTTGAAAACTTGCTTATTAGTACAAATTTCCGAAATTCAATATAATTTCTTATATTTGCTTTTCAGTGTAGTATGGTACTGCAGACAATAATTTCTATTTGGACTTCAGGTGGGCAGCAGTTAACATTTTGCAGAGAAATTGTAAAAACATTTGTGAAAAGATCTGCATTTTTTTTATCATCTTGAAAATCATTAAACCTAGCACTGAAAGAATCCGGAAAAAAATGGGTATTAAATTTTTAAATCTATCACAGCTCGGAGCACTATTAACTTCGGTAGATAGTTTCTGTATTAATGTGAAATATGTACATTTTTTTTCTCTACAAAAAAAGGTTGGTCATCAGTAAGAAAAGCTAAATCACGTATCCAATCTTCAGTTTAGAATAGCAAGTACTCACTGGGTATGGTAGTTCAGTGTTTTCTTCCAGATATTTTAAAATACGCTCCCTCAAATTGCAAAATCTCGCGAATGAAAAAAGCTTTGGAAGGCCAACTCTGATAACGATGCAAGTGCATTCTCTGCACCCGGGGTGGACACTAAGTCGATCGCGATCGACCAGAGGACCACCAAGACATTTTGCGGTGACCGCCTTCACATAAATCCTTAGACGCGCATACTAAAAGAAACACAGGTGGATATATATCAAGTTATGGAAACACCCGTGAATAAAACTGCAACGTTTCACAGACGTCCACTTAGAATCCAGTGCAAGATTAGCAGTTAGTAATTATATACCGAGGTATTCAAGATTGGGGCGGATAATATGAAGACTAACGTTCGTATTCACCACTAACCTAACCCAGCGATGAAACCTGGAGTTAAGTAACCGGCAGTCAACCCCAGATTAGAACTTCAATTCGCAGCTCTTTTTCGACCTCCAGTTACTTGACTCTGGGTTTCTTAACCTGGGTTTACTGGTAGATTCCCATTGGTCGAAATAAACCCCGTGACTTCCGGCTGGAGCTACAATTCCTATATTCGCCTCGTGACAGCTTGTTTTTAACCTCGAGTATCGCTAACTGTTTAAAATGAATGCCAACAGAATTTATTTTACGCAGTACGAAAAAGAGTTGGTACTGACTTTGATGAAGCCGCATTTACCTGTAATAGAATGTAGGGAAACAAATGCTGTTAGTAGCACAAAAAAAATGAAGCGTATATTGAAATAATGCGGCAATTCAATGACACTGACGGAGTGGTGAATCCGCGAACACCACAACAGATCCTTCAGTATTATTTAAATTTAAAAAAAGAAAATGACAAAGAAAAGTATATATATATAGTGTTTTGCGGCAAGAAAACGCAAACGTAAACACTCGAAAAATCGCTTACTGCGCATGTGCAGTTAAAGCTAACCCGGCTGTGACCCTGGGTCAGGATTTTTTAACTTGAACCGGAGTTAAGTTATTAACTTGCGATGGTGAATAGCGTTTTCGGCGAAACCCAGGTTTCCTTCCCCTAACCGGCGGTCAGGTTAGCGGTGAATATGGGCGTGTCTTCTGAGACTACAGGCGAAAATTATTTATTTTTTGATGTATTGTGAAATGTTTGAAAATGCATCATTTGATATTATTAAATTTATGAGGAAAATTATTATGTTTGTATTTTGCGTTTTATTTAAAATTTAGTTTTAAGAGAGTAAGTTTTTCTATACTGTAGTTTTGTAGGTAAGTACACATATTCTGTATTTATCATTGTTATAATGCAAATATTCTGTTTTTATTTCTAATGGCAGATTATGAACAGTCATTTGTTATAATACAAATACTGTTGGGCTTTTTTTGCTCATCACACCTACGTCACAAGGTGGACCGTAACACCTTGAAAATACTAAAAGCAGACCGTTTCATGTAAAAGTCTGCCCACTCCTGCTCTACACGATAATTTTCTATTATAACTCACCTAAATGTATTTAAAATAAATTTTGAGGGGCCTTTTTTGTCTAAAACAACCCCACTTCAATAAAATTGACAACTCTGAAGATAAATTTACTGTGCTATTTTGTAAATTATTGAATGTCATTGCTGGAAAGATTTAATTGTTCAGAGAGGATGTGTGTATTTTTTACTTTTCTTTTTCGGCTCTACATATCAAAGTGAAAAATCTTTCCTCATATGAAACATATTTAGAATCCGAAAGAAATTGTTTAACAGTTGAGTGCTACGAGTCGCGTCAAATTGAAATTCACCAATTATATCCCTGATTTAGCGTTATGAAAGTGTAGAGCGGTTTTTTAACTAAATGGAAAAAAGTATATTTTATGTTGTCTATTTAAAATAATAATGAATGTTTAAAAATTTATAATATGTATACTTTTTAATTTTTGTTGAAGAAATAGTTAGGTTTTGTGCTGTTTACTTTTATGTGAAGTAATATCTTTAAATGAATCAAAATTAGTATACAGTAAATCTATAAATTTACGTTATTGATTTCTATTCTGTAACTCTGTATGCATTATCGTGAGAATCGAATTTTTTGCAAAATGTCTTGTTACGTGTGTCTTGCTGAATCATATTGGTAGATTGGTTTGGCACGCCCCACAGCTAAAAGATTGCCGACTCCTGTTCTATATCTACAAACTAGTCCCCCAGAAAACAACCACACCCGTATCTCAGCCTTTATTGAGTAAAAATGTTCTTTTTTTTAAAAAAAGAAATCTCTCAAATTGGCGAAAGGCTGCGTAATTCTGAATCTCGATTAAGTGATTGAGCTGCTATATCACTTTCCAAACTACTACACCACGCCAAAGTATATTCCTCAGAAAACAGCGTAAAAGAGAGAAAATTTGCATAATAAAATGAAGGATGTGTTCTAAGTTTTCTGGTAAAATAAAGTCAGGTAAATTAAAGGACTTATATTTGATTTTAAAGTTTGCGTAAAAAAGTGACGCAAATAATTGTGTATGGTTTTAAATGCGTGTATTTATTGAAAAATATTTGAAAATGGATAAAATTTTAGATTAAAAATGCTGCAAATAATCAATTATTCGTCTATCGTTTGCGTACAAATTTGCATATCGTTGATAATAAGCGTTATTTGTTTTATGCAAGATGAATTGAAATTTACGTCCTCATTAGAAAATTTACCACTTCCGCTGTGCTTGTAACCAATGAATGGTTATGACGTTTCATCCGGTGGTAAAGTATCGAAAAAATAAACGTCCTACCGAATTATTTTATATTTTTAAAAATAATTCTTTCTAGATAAATATTTAGATCAACATTTATTTTTCATCTGGCGCATTCTACATTTCAGCCAAGATTTAAAAAGTGTTTTTCCTGACTTGCATGTTTTAAAGCCTCATAAATTAAAGTAGCGGCTAATTGATGAATTTCTTCCTGGTCATTTCCCGTAACAAACGGCGATCCTAAATCGTGTTAGAATAAATTAGCTGTAAAACAAACAGATGTGTTTTTTCCCCTTGGATTGTGGTATTTCAAAAACCGTGAGCGAAAAAGTTGGATGTACTACCTATATATTTGTGTGTGTTTCTTTTTCACAACTTTTTAAAAAACGTTAAAGAAATAATAACTGATATTTATATTGTTAGCTAATATAGAATACTAAATATCTCAAATTATAATAAGGTTTGCTTACTCTTAGGTATATAAAATTAAAAATGAACTTTTATTTATTAATATAGAGTCAGTGTAAAGATTATTAAAAGTTGTTTTTATGCTGAATAATGTTAATTATACGAAATAATATTCTTGTTAACAGAGGGAAACAATGGTATCATAATTCATTGAACACTTTTTAAAGGAAAATTAAATGTAATATCTATAGTTATTGTCTCCAGTAAAAGAAGTAAGTGATTTTCGTATAAAAAAGGAATCTCATAGATTCCATGAAACCATGTTCTTTCGAAAAATTTGTTTTGCCAATAAGGGATACTTTTTATGGTTCGATCATAAGTCTTTTCTTCAACGAGTAAAAGACGTCCACACCCTGTATGATCCCGTTAACTCTTGTTTTCTTCCCTAAATTTCTAAATTCATTTACGACATTTCTTGTCGTCAATTATCATAATTGTCATCCTTCTCCATAAACACTAAGCATTCTATAGTATGTTTCGACTGCAGCACTTATTTTGTTGAACTTTTACAACTTCTCTGTAAGCTTCACTTGCCATATTGTCTCAAATGTTTTCAGAAATGTTATACTAGCAGAAGTTGGTGAACAGCTACGGTTATGACAGCACGAGGAGCGACAACAGTTTAACAGTAAATTTGCAAATCTTAAAACGAGAACTTTTGAACATACTTGATATACATCTGTTATTTATGGATATTATAAGAATCGTTAAATAGACTAAAACTTGTTCGTAAAATTATTCATACTTCTGTTGTAAATTTTGTGTGGGGCGGGGGGAGCCGAAGACCAATAATAAATTTGTTATTTGAATAATAAAAAATTTATTATTGGACAAGGACGAATAAATGACTGCACAAGGACAAATCAACACACATACTTACAGAAGTACTAAACAGATTATTTACAATAGATCAAAATGAAATCTTAACAGCAAGCTTTACTGAACTCCAGAAACGGTCGAGAACAGATAAAGCCTCTTCGTCTTATCGCAGACAAGCAGATTCTGAGCTCGAGAAGTCTCAGAGGTATATAGCCTCCTGGAAATTTCCAGATGGGTCGATTCCAGAGACTTCACGATGGGTCATTCGTAATATAATTTCTCGTCAAATTTGTTACCATGCAGTGAAAACATATACTTAGTGTGTTTCATTTCTTTTGAAAAAATGAATCTATCTCAATCAGCTCAACTCTATGAAATGCATTCATTATCAGTACATGTGATTATTGCATCTATATATTGAAATTTAAGTGTATTTCGATATTTTTTGTCGAAATTATTGATTTTCACATATGATCATGTTTGCTAATTGTAATTTTTTTAAGGGAAGTTATTTTGATGAACCCCAGGTAAAATTGACTCTCAAAAACTTCAATCAGTACCTCTGTCCGGTTTTCAGCAATGAATTAATAGGCATTAGCGTTAGACTAAAGGCTTTTCTAACCTTGGATATCTTTGAATTCTTTCCGATAGCCGGAGTTCGCTCTAACACTTTGACAATTAATTGCTTGGTGGCGACTAGACCAGTTTCTCCATCCTACACAAATTGCATTTTACATAGCTACTACTTGATATCCATTTTCAGTGGATCCTATTTTATGTCGACCTTTTTCGCAATGAAATGGCGGACAAACTAACAAAGGAGGGCTGTAATCTTCCAACTACCACTTCTAACCGCCCTTTCCTTTCAGGAATTATACTCCCTGAAAAAGTCTCACTATGTTTAAGTGAAAAGTGCCTCCAACTCATCAACTAGCTTGTGTGTAATACACCCAGTCTGGTTTTAGCCCTTAAGAGTGAGGCAGGATACCAGTAGGGATTGCAATATCGGACCAAAAATTCAATACCGGTATTCGGTATTTTTTAGATCTTAATACCGGGATACCGGTTTTAATACCAGCAGTTGAAATTTTAGAAAAAGAAAGAAAACACATGTTTCTTTATTTTATTTACCAGTTTTACTACAGAGTGTAAATATCACAAAAAATAATTTGTAACTTATATAAACTATAACAGTATATAAAAAAATCGCAAAAAAGTAAAGGAACATTTTATTATTTAAATCACAAAAAAGTGTAAATTATCACTATTCAGTCTGTGGTACTATTACAAATTTTTGAAATGTGATTTAAAAAGAACGTAATACATCAATTGTACTGTTATTAAACCTGGGACGTAATTTTATGCAAAAATTATTAGCTGTAGAAAACGCTCTTTTGGAATCTATGCTAGATGGGGTGGTGTTGTTAACAATGCGAGATATGCTTTTTCCAAGTATTTACCCCTAAATCCCTGATCTTTTCAAATGAATCGATTTCTCATCGGATGGTTTTGGATACAGCTGATTTCTGTATTGTATTTTGGTTTGTTGACCTTTTTTTTACCATCGCTAATTCTAATTTTTGTTCGAGACAATTCCTTTTCACTATCGACATTAGTGTCATCATTATCTTCGATAACAGTACCGAATTCTTCTGAATGCGGATAGGTTTGCTGGAAAAAAACTTTAAGAAAATGTACAATAAACTTCATCAAATTTGTATTGGTTAGTTTCTTTTCATTTTCATCTTTAAAATCATTATGATTATGTAAATAACGTAAGACATTTTCTATTTCGGAGACAATTTTAAAAAATTCCAGTTAATACGGAAGTACATGTATTTAAACTTGTGAATGCCGGTATTGTACAAATGGATCAAAATACCGGTATTCGGTATCCCGGTATTGCAATCCCTAACTACAAGACTACATACTCTTACGTCTTGCCAGTGGTCACATCAAATGCCTCTCATTCTCAGAACAAAAAGATTTTCTCCATCTGCCAAGTACCAAGTTCATCAAGCTTCTGTCGAGCATATCTGGAGATGTATGCTGTCTGTATAGTGCAGAAATCAGTTTATCTGCACATTAACTTGGATGATATGTGTAGTGTACTTTCATAATATCGGATCATCATCATTACTCATAATAACGGATCATCCTTACTCATAGTAACGGATTCTTGATCCTTACTTCTTATTGGCTGTTAAAACCTACTATTGAATTTCAATAAAACTCTAAAACAATCTTCTCCAGTCCAAACTTTTATTGCTGCAAATGGTACACCCATTCAAGTGTACGGGCGTAAATTAATGTCATTAGATTTAGGTTTAAGACGAAATTTTGTCTCTCCATTTTTTATTTGTAATGTGTCTAATGCTATTATTGGTGCAGATTTCTTACATTATTTTAATATAAAACCTGATTTAAGAAATCGTACTTTATTTGATGTTTCTACAAAATTAAATTGTCATTGTATTATTAGAAACGGCTTGCACTTTTCAAAGATTTATCGACGAAGTTACTCGTGGTTTGAAAGGTGTTTATGCTTTTATTGATGATATCTTAATTGCATCTCAAAATGTTCAAGAACATACTACAAGTCTCCGTGCACTTTTTGAAAGACTTGATTATTATGGCTTAACGATTAAACCTTCAAAATGTACTTTCGAAGTAGATAGTTTAAAATTTCTTGGATTTCAAGTTTCCAGTGAAGGAATCTCACCTCTTCCTGATCGAGTCAATGCTATTCAAAACTTTCCTAGACCTAACACTTTAACGCAATTGCGTAGATTTTTAGGAATGTATAATTTTTATCGAAGATTCATTCCTAAAGTAGCCCACATTTTAGCACCCCTAATAAAATTTTTAGAAGGTCACACAAACAAAAAGAAACCATCTCGTCCTTCGAAAAATCCGCAAACTCCTCTTGAATGGACTGAAGAAGCGGAAAATTCATTTACCGCTGCTAAAACAGTATTAGCTGATGCAACTCTTAAGCATCCGATTCCTGGTGCTACTTTAAGTGTTTGGACCGATGCATCAAATTTCGCCATTGGTAGTTCCCTGATGCAACTTTCTAATAGTAACTGGGAACCAATAGCATTTTTATCTTTAAAGCTTTCTAAAACTCAACAAAATTGGTCTACTTATGATCGAGAACTTTTGGCAATATATACTTCAATAAAAAAATTTAGACACATGCTTGAAGGTCGCGAATTTATTATATATATACTGATCAAAACCCTTAACACACGCTTTCAAGCAGAAACCAGATAAATGTACCCCACGTCAACTAAGACATCTCGATTATATTTCACAATTTTCCACAGATATTTGCTATGTAGTTGGAACAGAAAACAAAGTTGCAGATGCATTATTTAGAGTAGAAATTGATGCAATTATAAAACCACCCATTTTAGACTACAAAAAGTTTGCTCAAGCACAACTTCAAGATTCTGAAATTCAATCTTTCCTTAAAGCAGATTCTTCTATTAAACTAGAAAAAAAATATTTTTGCCTTGAAGACGTTTCTTTATATTGTGATAAGTCACTTGAAACCCCTCGACCTTTCGTCCCTAAAAATCTCAGACAAGTGGTATTTCAAAATCTGCATTTTCTATCCCATCCTGGAATATCCGCTACAACTAATTTACTTTCTAAGCGTTTCTTTTGGCCAGGAATGAGAAAAGACATCAAAAATAGAGTTCGAGCTTGTGAAAAATGTCAGAGAGCAAAAGTATTCAAACATACCAAAAGCTCCACTTAGCACATTTGCTCTACCCGATGCTCTATTTGCCCACATTCATATTGACTATATTGGACCATATCCACCATCCAAAGGATATAAATATTGTCTTACCATCATAGACGGGTATACCAGGTGGCCTGAAGTTATTCCTACCGAAGACATGTTGGCAGAAACCACTGCTCATGCACTTTTAAATGGTTGGATTTCTCGTTTCGGCACACCTGTTACAATTACAACTGATCAAGGGACAAATTTTGAGTCTTCTCTAATGAGAGAACTTACAAACATGAGATGGGTAGCCATAGAATCCATTCAGCTTCTTACCATCCACAAAGTAATGGAATGATAGAACGATTCCACAAGCATCTCAAAAGGGCTATTATTGCCCATGAGGACACTGGTTGGACCGATATTTTGCCTATCGTATTGTTAGGATTACGTTCAGCAATGAAGAACGATTTAAAATCAACAAGCTCTCAACTAGTTTATGGTACTACTTTACGTTTACCATCTGATCTCATATCTTCAGAATCTCTTCAAACGTCTGTGACACCCACCTATGTTTCGAAGTTAATTACCATGATGAGAAAACTTAGCCCAATATCCCCTGATTCTCATAGTTGTACGAAGAGCTATGTACACCAATCATTAAGTACATGCACACACGTTTTTCTTAGAAATGACAAAATTCGACCCCCTTTAACTCCACCTTACACTGGACCTCATTTGGTTAAAAGTAGATCTGATAAGAATTTTGTAATTTGTATAAATAATAAAAATGTAACTGTCACTATAAACAGATGCAAGCCAGCTTTTGAATTTTCAGAAGATTTTAATTCACAAAAGAGTAGTTCAAACTTTGAACCACCTCTAACCAAGCAACAAATTGAAGATAAAGCTGTAGTTGATAAAAATATCAGAACCACACGTTCTGCAGGCACGTACATTTTCCTCTCTCTATCTAAGAGATTAACTTACTAATTCAAATTCCTTCTTAGTAATTTATATATGTATATCTTTTATTGTATTGTGTATATAAATAATTGTATGTGTTATTGCAATTTATGTATTTTATAGTGCCTTATTTTTGTAAACAACAAACATTTTTATATTTATATATATATTTTTTATGCCGTTCCCTTCGTTACTGGGGATACTCTGTAGTGTGTGTGTACTTTCATAGTATCGGATCATCATCATTACTCATAACGAATCATCCTTACTCATAGTAACGGATTCTTGATCCTTACGTCTTATTGACTGTTAAAACCTACTATTGAATTTCATTGGTCAGAAGAAATGTCCTCTAGCATTTTTCTTCCATCTTCCCAGAATTCCACTCTGACGAAGGGAATACATAAACTCGAACTTAATTATTTGTTATGTTGGAAAATAAAGTTTATTTTTGTAAAATAACTGCAATTTTACTTTGCCACTCAACAATACACCAAATATGTTTAAGAGAAGAAAATTGCTTCATTTCTCAATTGCCTTGGTAATCTGCGAAATGCGTGTAAAATCTGCACATACCTCTTAGATACTCGGTAATCTGCACATTTTTTTTTATTGAAAACAATTATAAAATCCTCGTGCACCACAAAGTATCACACGGGGCTTACAAAAGTAAGTATTAAACACACATTCAAGGGAAATAAACAATTAAAAAAAATGAAGTTAAGAAGGATTACAAACAGCTACAACAAATTTACAGAAATTATTGAAAGCACTTCTGGTGGAAAGAAGTTGGTGAAAATTCGGTGGCCAATTAATGTTGAGTCTCTTGAACGCCAGTCTTATGATTTTTATCTCTCTGACATACTTGGAACACAGAAGGATCACATGTTCTACATTTTCCTTCGCCACCAATATTACAGTCACAGAAAGATGAAGGAGCTAAATTAAATTTGTTCAGGTAGCTTTTTTGAAATTACCATGACCAGTGAGAAATTGGGTTAATTTGTAGTTAGTGTAAAAATGATGACATGATAGTCCCTTATTAATGGTGGGAAAAAATTTCTTTGTTATGCTCCCCTTATTAGAAATGAGATATTCTTGGTTCCAAGACTTGATCATTCTTTCATTCGTGATCTTGTAAAACGATTTAGGAATATTAACGTCAATGTCAATTTTGCGCTTGGTTGCAGCTTTTGCAAGCCAATCGGCTCGCTCATTCCCGTGTGTCCGCGAACAAATGCAAAATCTATTGAGATGTTTTTATCTCTTAAGCTTTTAAGTTGCTTCTGGATCTCGACGATTATATTGTTAGATGAAGAAATACATTTAAGAGAATCCAAGGTGGAAAGAGAGTCAGTACAGAGGGGAAACGTTAAAGTGAAAAGTGTTTAAGAGTGATCAGGACACTTAAATTAAATGTTGTTTTTTTATTTTTTTACATCTGGAATTACACGTTAATAGAATGAAGCAAACAACTAATTAGCTGATAGAATCACTCATGAATCAATTGAAAAATTATGATACATAGAATCAAACGGTTTGCTCTTTGCCTATTAGAATTCGTCGATTAATAGTGTCGGGAAAGGGTGGCGAACCTTTATATGGATCAAAGTGCCATTTTTTTTAAAGAAATGTTTAATAAGATACAGACGTGCTGTCAAATAATTTTGACTTGCGATTATTGGGAAAATAATAAAACTAAATACTAACAAATTCAAATCTCTCAATTTACTACGAAAAAAAATTAATTTTGCCCTGAATAGTAGTAAATGTTTTAGTTATACGTGTAATTCGAATTAAAGTAACATTAATGTGACTTTTGTTGCAGATTAGATGACCAATAATTTATATTAGGACTGTAAGATGTTACTTTTTGCAGAATGCGTGCTGGATCGGAGTCATCTGCCGAACGGTTTCTAAGCGATTTTCTTTAATGTTATTCTTCTCTAAAAACAGGCATAGGTAGATGAAAATGTGGTTAAAACAGCATGAGACAGCTTCTTCGAACAGTTAAATGTATCTGGAATCGAATTCCACGTGCCCAAAATATCTCCACTGGCATTTTTACTTGTAATGTTTGTTAATCTTTCTATTTCAATCAATTCCAAATTTTTTCTTGTTTCAATAAATTTTTGAATCCTTATTGAACTAGACTGGAAATCAATCAGTTTGCATTTCAAATTCTTCAATTTCCAACCAATCGAATTGAGACAAGTTCAGTTTATCAAGTGAAGTCACATCAGGGGATATAATAATTCCGATAATTCTTTGAACTGAGAAAATCTGGCTGAAAATTCCTTGATTGAAGAATCAATTACAGAAATAAATTTTTCAGTAGCTTTTTCTTCGTCTGGTTTCTCATGTTAAAAAAAAATCAAAAATTTTGATTAAGTTCGGGGAGTACTTATAAAGTTTCTTCTAATAATAATTACAGAAACAATAACAAACGAGTGTGTTCGTAATACTTCATAGTGAACTTTTTTATTTTGAACTAAAATGCAAATAGTTTTGATCTGTGGCCATCAATGGCACGCGTGCCATTGGTTCGCCATCCTTGGCGTAGGGTCTTAGTGCGTCTTGCAATTCAATGAATCATAATTTATTTTATCATAGTTGCGATTGCTATATCGGTATGTGCAGTTATAATTCGTAATATTGGAACTTTTAACACTTAATTTGATTCTAAAATTTACTTGCCGTTGTAATAAAATTTATTATAAGTTAATTCAAGGAGTCTTTTATCGAATACATTTACAGTTGTGCCAAATGTTTTGATATTTTTTATAACTGTTGCTGTTAATACATATAACAAAAAATGGCATGTATTTTTTAATCAAAGCATTACTTATATTTCAAAAAAATTTTAGGATTTATACATTTCTTAAGGAATTTTCAATAAGCATTCATAAAAATAGTATTTTATAAATAACAATCCTGTTAGCAAAAAATCCACACCATTTTTGTTACACGTAGTTCGACATACTTGTAAATCCAATTTCCTATGTGTACTTCAATTATTGAAGTGTAGGAGTAGCATTTTAAAATCACTTCATGAGTTTTTAAATTTCTATTTGAAAAAAATTAAATGGGGGTTTATCTTTTTGTGTGACATTTTGAGCACATAAAAACTGTTTTACATAATACATATACATAGGTGGCAGCCAAAAGTTTTTGAAAACCATTAAATCAAAGAATTTTTATAAATAGTACCATGTCCCCTTAAAAAAAAAAGTTGAGCCAATGGAAGCTTCTGCGTAAATGCAAATGCGACATCTGTAAAATAATTCGGTTTGAGAAAAGGAAAGAAAAATTAACCACATTAAAAGTAGTACTGATAGTTTGGCTTACGAAAATAGCAGCTGATTTAAGGTCTTTCCCAATAACAAAAGCATAGAAAAAAAGAATTCTTTCAAAATATAAATTATCGAAAGCGCAATACGAAGCTTGCAGATAAGAACAGAGCAGTCCTAGCAATTAAGAATCATAAAAAAAGCGCCAAGAAAACAAGCCACTTAGAGCGGGAGCGACAAGTTCTTCTCGGGCGAGATATTTGACAGACTTCTTAACACACCAAAAAAACGCTATAAAATCAACAAAAAACTCGCCAAAATGAAAATATTTAGAGGACATGATCTTGAATACAGGAAACGGACATTCTCTAGATTTATTATTGCAAGAATTTCAGTTCCTGTGTTCTTCACTGATGAAACAGCATTCTTTCATGTTTTTTCTTCTTTGACAAACCATTGTTAGGGTACCCATTAATTTTTGTTCGTTCAATATAATTTAAAATGCCTGGCATACCTTCCGCTGTAGTGAAGTGAGATTTAAAATAAGTAGCGAAGAATATATAATTA
This sequence comes from Trichonephila clavipes, assembly GCA_019973935.1. Lineage (NCBI taxonomy): Eukaryota > Metazoa > Arthropoda > Arachnida > Araneae > Nephilidae > Trichonephila > Trichonephila clavipes. The sequence goes on from BMAU01017894.1 coordinate 356,600, forward strand.
GTTTAATTTAGAATAATTGTGAGTTTACTTTCATTTTTTAAAGTTTTTTTTTTTTAGTTTTCTCGTTGAAACAGGTTTCGGATTATGCGAGTGTGACTTAATTTTTTTTTCTTGGACCGCTTTAAAATGACTGGTTTGTTTTTCAAAGTTTCAAATATAAAAGAGGATGGATAAAAAGATATTTGTTTAAACCAGCTATGAGTTTCAAAAGCATCTTTGATTCCGATAAATCAGATTTCACGTTAAGAATCATTATTTCATTTAAAATGACTTACATGTCACAATTTTATTTAAAAGCTAGATTAGAGTTTTTCAAGAAGAAAACCTTGTTTATTATCTTTTTTCATTTGCTTAATTTGTAAATTTAAACGTTTGAAAATCATGCATTAGTTTTTAACCTTAGGTAATCTTTGCGTAAAACACTAAGCACACACACGTTTGTCTAAAACAGAGGTACTCAAACTTTTTTTCTGCTGGGCCGCATACATGTCAGCTACTTCCCGTGGGCCGCATACATATCTGTCGGTTATTTCGCGCGGGCCGTAACATGAGGATAAATAGAGGGGGGAGTGGTAGAGAAAATGCCTGAAAAGAGACCAAGATAACATTGGAAATTTAAAATGTGGAAAGTTGATCAAAATATTATAACTCCTGTTTTGCTTTTTAATTATTCTTTTTTACATTTTTTTATTTTTGTCACTAACACTAAATTAAAAGCATTTAAGAATCACTTCTTCACAATTTCTGTATCTCCATAAACGGTTTCATATGATTACGAATAATATAACATACTTCATAGGATGTCTTTGCTACCTCAGTGATATTACCACTGACAAAACACTTTGTTGCTGTTGCAAAGATTATTTAAGAAAGCCTACTTATCCCCTCTGGAAAGAGATCTTCGAGGAAAAGTGTCATTGAACATTGAATGATTCCTGTTTATTGATATTTTTTAAATACAGCACTTTTATGACAAATCAAACAATTAATGATCCATGTTTGTTTTCACTACAAAATAGTCAACCTCCCAACCGTCTTGAAACAATATACACTCTGTCGCAAAAAAATATATGCACCCAGAAGAAATTGAGCTACATTCACGAAATTTGGTATGCATGTAGTGTATATGAAAATAAACAAATGATTAAAAATTCAGAACAAAATATCATTTTATTAAGCGGTTACAGCTTGCAAAGGTTAAAAATCAGTAAGTAGTAAAGCCACCTCTGGCAGCTATACAAGCCGAAATTCGGCGTGGCATCGATTCAATTAGATCACTTATGACCCCGTGGAAGATCCTGCCATAGTCTTTGCATCTGCGCAGTTAATTCTCCTGTATCTCGGGACGGCTGCAGTTGCCTTCCCAGACATGCTCTATTGGCGAAAGATCTGGTGACCTGGCAGGCCATGGTAGGACGTCATATCCTTGAAGACATTGTTGGGAGAGTCGCGCAGTATGTGGACGAGCATTATCCTGTTGATAAATGGCACCTGGGCGACTTGATAGCATGGGTAGCACAATCGGCGTTAAAATATCGTCCACGTATCTGCGAGCTGTCAAAGTGCCTTGAAGGACCACTAAAGATGATCGTGTGTCCCAAGAAATTGCTCCCCACACTGTCACACCTTGTGAAATTGCTGTATGCCGCTCGACAATAAATGCCGGATCGGACCGCTGGCCGGTGCGCCTCCAGACACGTGTGCGGTGGTCATCATCACTGAGACTGAATCGGGATTCATCACTGAAGATGACACGTCTCCAGTCTGTCACACTCCAAGTTGCCCGAGGTCGGCAAAAATCCAGTCGACACTGCCTATGATGTGGGGTCAGTGGTAAGCGTCTTAGCGGACGTCGGCTCCTCGCCAACTTCGGTCAGTCGTCTCCTTATGGTTTCTCTTGATGGCACTGGATGTCTGGAAGGAGGTAAGTGGCGTTGAATCGATGCTAGCGACGTTGTTGGTGCCGAAGTGGCCACTCTTCTGATTGCACGATCCTCGCGATCATTTGTGTTCCTGGGACGTCCTGACCCTCCGCGACGGTACACTCTACCTTCTGTGATCCACTGTTGCCAACACCGAGCAACTACCATATCGCTCCGACCGAGGTGGCGGCCGATACGTCTATTCGACCAACCTGCTTCTCTGAGGCCTATTATACGGCCCCTATCAAAGTCCGTCAGCTGCTCGTACTGCCGCCGGTTACGTCTTAGAGGCATCCTAAGTCTCAATATCGTCTATCAAAGTCATCAGATTCGTTTGGATAGCCGTACGGCGCTCGTACTCATGCTTTTAAACTCTCCCAGTTGCGCAAATAATATGCGCATAGCACACTTAGCCTTGTCTCATTGGCTTCGAAATTTTAATCATTTGCATATCTCTTACCAGACTACATTCTTGCCGAGTTTCGTGATTGCAGCTTGATTTCTTCTGGGTGCATATATTTTTTTGCGACAGAGTGTATTTTATTCGAATATTTTTCGCTCGCAAGATATGAAAGATAGTTAAAATTTAGTCCCCCCTATATATAAAATTGTCGCTATTCCACTGTTGTCTGTTATCATTAATCGTAACCGTTCCAAATAGAAAAAAGAATATCAATTCCTACCCGCACGACACCGACAGCAAAAAGCAAAATTAATATATCTAATTTCTTGACAAAGAATTTCCCACCAAATTTTTAATACAATGTTCTTAAATAAGTAAATTTATCAGGGCAATGGGGGCCATGACCGGGGCACTTAAAAAGGCTCGGTGGGCCGCAGGTTAAGCATCGCTGGTCTAAAAGGTTACATTATAGGGAAGATCGCAGTTATAAGGAGAAAAAATTATTATTAATTAGGACCTACCGATACAAAATGAGGCTCTGCAACAGAGGTCAGCAACCTGTGGCACGCGTTTCAATTCTTATCGGCACTCTACACTAATCTACAAATTTGTAAATTTTTGAGTGATGGGAAGTTGTTTGACAAATATCTTCGAAATTATGGATATTTACGGTGTGATGTTCCCCTCCCCTCTTGGGAGAACATCTCTCGGAGTATTAGCGTGAGTTAGAGGTGTAGGATTAACGAAAGAACTAGAAGAAATCATTATCTTAATATAATTTTATTAAGATATTCAAAACTTATAAACCTTTAACAAATTAAATTATAATAATTAATGTGAGAGAATCTACGATAGAAAAATACGCAACACACAATATATATAGATAATAAGCGTCTTAATCTAATTCAGACCACTATCAATAACTGAACCGCCTAAACTCGATTCTAATTCAATCTTTGATTCTAATATTAAATAGTCAATCCTACCTTATTGCAGTTTGAAGAATCAATCAATATTGTACTATGCTCAATCTTGTCTTTATTTGCATGCACTGGAGTGCAACTTGAATTCCATATATTCAATCATTTATAACTTCTAATTACCGTCACGTAAAGTTCATTCAGACTTGAACCACGAACTATATTAACTTTTTTCTGCCATCAACTGCCATAGATTGCCATCTCGTTTACTCTAAGTTCCGATATTTAAAAGCTTGTTCATTTGCATCTTTCATTCACACTTCATTTCTTGGATTTGGTTGGAAAAGAGTTACCATTAATTCTGGCCCAAAGAACCCAAAGGATATGTTCAAGAAAAGACGCGTGAGCCCGTCACAACGGAATTGCGAAAAAAATCTGAAAGATAACTCTAATGATAATTTACATTTAATTTGTAAATTGTCCAATGCCATTGCTCGAGAGATTTAATTGTTTGAAGGGAGAAAATGGCATGTACTCTGCTTTCCCCCCGCTTTTGGTTCTACATATCTCCGCAAAAAAAATCTTTCCTCTTATGAAAAATATTTTGAGTCTACAACAAAGAAACTGTTTAACAACTGAATGCTCAGAATCGTGTCAAATTGAAAGTCGGACATTATACCCCTGATTTTATGATATGAAAGTAGAGCGGGGGGGGGGGCTCGCATTAAAACAAAAAATTTTTAATGCGAGCCTTGTGGTTGCTCCACCCCCTTTTTTAACTATAATGAAGAGAAATACTTATATTTTTTATGTTGTCTATTTCTTATTTCAATATAAATATGTTTAAAAATATATGTGTACAATTTTTATTTTTGTTGAATAAATAGTTACATTTTAATCTGCGTATTTTTATTTTAAGAAATATCTTTAAATATTGCAAAATTAATGTACAGTGGGTGATCGGTTAACGAACACTTTCACGAAAGATTTTTGTGTTCGGATAACGAACACTCAAGAAATATTTTTTTGTGTTTGGACAACGAACACATATTTGGAGGTGATCAGGGAGACACCCCTGAAATTATGGATGAAATTTTGACAATTGCTAGAGATCTGGAATTGGAGGTGAACGAGGATGACATAGAAGAGCTCATAATGGGACATGAAGATGAACTGACGATAGAAATACTCCAAGAAATTTTGAATGAAGAACACCAAGAAACACAGCAAAATGTGTCTCCTTCTGAACAAGAGGAAGACGAAAGAGTACCAACCATTAAAGATCTTTTGAAAAAGTGGGAGGCTGTCAGAGCAAAATGGTTTTAGAATGGCACCCAAACCAAGCTGATGTCAGTAGGGTTGGGGATCTTTACAACGACAATGCTATTAATTACTTTCGGAAAATCCTGAAAAAGAGAGAAAAGCAATCGACATTGGACATGTTCTTCAACGCCCCATAAGCAAAAAATGAAAAGGACTGATTAATATGCAAGACTATATGTATGTATTATTTTTTAAAAACTTACTAAGAAATTGTACATTTTTTAAAATTTAATTTTTAGGGTCTCCAGAACGAATTAATCGATTTCACATAGACGTCTATGGTGAATCGATGATCGGTTAACGAACAATTCGGATAGCGAACATGGTCTTGGAACGGATTATGTTCGTTAACCGATCACCCACTGTATCTTTAAATATTGCAAAATTAATATATAATAAAACTGTAAATCTAAATTATTGACCTCTATTCTCTAATTCTGCATGAATTATCGCGGGAATCATTTAAAAAAGGCCCTACTGTTTGGCACAATGACCCCTGGGAGTCCACGAAGGTCTCTCATTTAATGTTAAGATTTTCCTCTTGTACAGACTTTGAAAGGCCTCATGGAAAAACAGAAAGATGTCCATCCTATACTAGATCACTAAATTGCCCCCAATAAAAAAAAAACTCTGCAAGAACATGTATTTCGGTAAAGAATATTAAATCAGGGTGTTTTTTTTTTCAAAAAATTGTAGAACCATTTGTGCAAAAATTAATAACTGGATTCATAACGTGTCAATACAGTAACGATTGCATTTAAATCACTCAGCAATGTGTTGGTAGTCAGGAGAGGGAGGTGTTCAAAATTTTGGGGGCCCACGACATCAGGTTGATCCATAAAGGAGGGGGCCGGGATGATCGAAAGTTTAAGAACCGCTGATCTAGAGTTAAATTATTTCGAAAATTAAAATATTTTTACGCATGGCTGGCTGTAATAAAAAATAGAGTAATTATGTATTGCAATTATGTGTAAGAAATATAAAGAACTACTTTATATGCTTTTAGAGTTAAAAAAAGAAAAGAAAAAGAAAACCGTAAAGAACTGTAATGTGTATTATAAACGTGACATTGACTAAGTTATAGCGTAACACTGATTTAAGTTTAGTTACCTAAGGCTAAATAAACTTTATTATCTGTAATCTATGCGGATGTACTTGCCAGTCGCTTTTCCATCTTGAGGTTGGCCTCGGTAATCTAGTGGTCATGGTCATGTCATGAGTTCGAGCCTAGTGCCACAGGAGACCCACCGTGTAGAGGAGCTGAAGCATATTAAATCTGTCGAGGCTCACAGTCCTTCTGTTGGTGTGGTATGGTAGTTTGGAGAGGAGGTGCCAATTGAGGTGTCTTTCCTGTCATTTGAACGTGGCTAAAAAGTATGAGGTCCGTTGACCACACACACACACACACACACACACATAGCTCTCATGTTGATTTAATTGCGGAAAGAATAATTAGCATTAGAAAATAGAAATTTTAAATTCATTTTTCTTAAGAACTTTTTAAAAAAATGTATTTTATTTTATTATTTTTGTTGAAATTTTAGTAAGTAAATTTTTTATTGAAATCGCTATGCCTCAAATTAAAAACATTTTAAAGACAATTTAATTTATTTTTATTATGAAAATCGTCCTTTAAAATTTGAAAGTGAGGAAACTATTTCTTGAAATGGCAAATGTAGAAAAAAAATATTTTTTCAGCTATGAATATCTCTGCATATATATATATTTCTTAAAAAATATTTATAAAATCTAAATTAGGGGTCTGCAAACCCTTGTATATACATATAGCTGTGGTGCCCAAACCACAATCTACTAATATGATTCAAGATCCCCCATGGTAGAAAATATTAGAAACAATTCGATTCCTTTGGCAATTCATGTAGGATAGAGGTCAAGAATACAAATTTAGGGAGTTTTATTATATACTAGCTGGTATACCCGTTCTTCGCACGGGTGAACTGAAAAATTAAACAACACACCTTGAAGAATACAGAAGTTTTTAATGAGTTAATTTTACGTGAATTTCAAATTAAACAAAAAAAGCTTTTTGCATATCTCATCTGAAAAAAAAGAAGAAAAAAATTTGTTAAATTTTAAGTCTGTAGATCTAATAGCTGATAAAAAGGATTTTTTTATATTTATAACTCCCCGTAACACTCTTGAGGGTCGATTTTTGAAAATACCTCCCTCAGCAGATCTCTGCTCAGCAAAAGTAACACATTGTTAAAAGTTTTGTGTAATGAACGCTTGAAATAGTGTAAATAATTTATATCTGAAAGTATAATACATTAATAATACTTTCTGTTGTATTTATTTTATGTTAAAATTGTAATATTCGTAAGCAACACCATTTCTTAAAATATAATGGTGATTCAATGAAAAACATAGGGAAATGTTAAGGATTGAGTCAAGTTGGCAAATGCCTAGCTACTTTCGTAGCTCGAGCTTTATTAGAGCTTTGTAAGACCCGCCGGGTAGGGGTGCGATGCACGTTAATACTTTATTCAACCGCATTATAATTTACTGCAGATTTTTTCATACAATATTTTTTTTGGATCACAACATTTAAAATTAAGGGATATATACATAAACACAATACTCCACTTTGGAAAATTTAATCCGTTAGAGCTAATTAATTAATTAAAGATATTCCACTGTAAAATTAATTATATACACCGTTCACTTAAAATAAGTAGTCAAATCGTTTTCTAAGGTCTTCATTAACATACAAAAAATGAACTATTTTTTCGGGACAAAAATAATAATCTTTGCAATATCCGCTGAAAACGTAATATCTGCTACAAAACTATTCACCTTCCCCGCTAAAATACTCATCATAAAACCCGTGCTACCATGTATCTTGGAAGAGTGGATTTCAAAGAATATTCCTGCTAAGTATTGGTAGAATATTCCTTCTTAATTGGTGTGGTGTGGTAGTTAGGAGAAGGGGTGCTAGCTCTGGTGTCGTCCATGTTACTTGACCATGGTTCAAAATTACGTGATCCGTTGCCAAAAGCCCTCATGTAGCTAAACAGTGCGACGTTAATATTCACACACTCCAAAAAATTCAGTAAAGAAGTTATAATTATTTTTATACTTAAAAATGCAATATCTGCCTATTCAATTAAAATTATAGCGTTATAATTTACTAACCACAAACAAATTTTGAAAATTTATCCAAATGATGCAGTGTGAAAGAGAAAGTTTATTTACTTGATGTACCAGAACTGATAAAAGCATTTATTTTGAAAAAAAGATCAATTTCTTACTACCAAATGTGCATAATAAAATCATAAAAAACATTAAAATAAAGAGAGATTTATAGCAACCTCTCCCTTCAAAACTTAGTATTATTCTGAAATAAAAAAATAGGCATTATGCTGATCACAGGAATTAATTAGAAGCGAGCCTTGCGTAGCCAAAATAAAAAGGGTTTTTCCCAAACAAAAGATAGATATATGCTGTGTTGGGCTTGCTTGCAGATGGCAGAATTTTTTCCTACGTACTTAACAAATATCGTTTTATTTTTGACACTTCATACAATATCTTTATAAATTATAGCCTATGCTATAAATTATAGCCTATGTGTTATTCTGATGTATAAGCTATATTACTGTAAAGTTTCATTAAAATCCATTCAGTTGTTTTTGCGTGAAAGACAGCCAAACATCCTCACAAACTTTCGTATTTATAATATATATTATATTAGATTTAACTGTACATTATTTAAGGTATCCGACTACTTGCGACACTTTTTTCTAAAAAAAATGGAGATATATGGGGATTTTTTTGTGATTTTTAGATTTTTTAGTACATTTTAAGAAAAGTATGCTAAAATTAAAAAGAGAAAAATAAATTATTATTAATATTAAATGGGAAAAATTGGTATCTTTATCTTGGTGATTATATAAACTTGCTTAAAAAAACAGTGATTATATTAACATAACAGACTGTAAACTTTAAAGTAAAACAGTGATTCTCTCTCATAAACTACTACTATACAATAATATACACAATCTACTACTATACACTACTAAACACTTCTACTACTATACACAATACAATTTTACTACTATACAATTTTAGGGTAGTCGGATACCTTATGGGTATTTATTAACATGAAAATAAACAACAGAAAATTATAACTATTCCTTCAACATAAAAAATTAAAGTTGTACGTACATTATGTATTATATATCTTTTTAAAATACGAATTAAAATAAGAAATAAACAATATAAAACATATAAGTATTCCTTCAATGTAGTTAAACAAAAATATTTTAATGTAAACCTTTTTCAAGCATTGCTCTACTTGTATTGCAATCTCAGGGGCACTACTTATATTGCAATATCAAGGGCACTACTTGTATTGCAATATACACTGGTCTGCAAAACTTAAGCAACAATGTAAAAATTAAGCTGATAACCATGAAATTGCAGAAAAGAAGGTCTGGAGATCAGTACAGTGAACACGTAAGTCAGTAGAAACGTCATGCGTATGCAAATATCAGGAACGAAACGTCAGAAGTGACGTGAGCGTACGCAAAACGCGTGATGTCGGCGGGTGCTGTTCAACAGTAAAATAAATGAAGGACGCAGACGCAATTCAACATATTCGTTGCAAGTGCCAGTGAGTCAGTTCGTGAAATATGGCTAGAAGAAATCACCTGGACGACTTCACACGTGGAAGAAGGATCGAAAAGCTGGAGGTGGGGCGTACCGTCACCAGTGTAGCTGCAGAGTTTGGAATCAACAAAAGTGTCGTTTCGCGCGCTTGGAAAGCGTTCCAAACCACAGGTACAGCTGTTAGAAAGGTTGGTGGTGGCCGCCGGAGGACGACAACTGCAGGGGATGACCTATATATCATCCTGCAGGCGAAAAGAGGCCGACGGCAGTCAGCAAGCGTCATTGCTCAGCAACTCTCTACAGCAACGGGGCGACAAGTGTCGCTGTTTACTGTGGCCAGATGTTTTCACAAAGGGGGCCTATTCGCCCGCTGTCCTGAACGCTGCCTCCCGTTGAAAGTTGACCACCGACGCCACCGTTTACAGTGGTGCAGAGAGCACAAAAACTGGACAAGTGTCAATGGAGTCGTGTCCTCTTTACGGATGAGAGTCGGTTCAGTACCAGAAGCGATTCTCAACGCATTTTGATTTGGAGAGAGATCGGGACACGGTTTTATACCAGTAACATCAAGGAAAGATACCATTACGGTGGTCCTGGAGTTCTTGTCAGGGGAGGCATTATGCTGAACGGGCGAACTGAGCTCCACATTTTCGATAGAGGGTCTGTAATCGGGGATCGCTATTGTGAGGAGGTACTTCCTCCCCATGTTCAGCATGCCATAGGTTGCCGACACCTGATGTGAACTTTTCCTTTTATCGGAAATAAAATTCTAAGTAAATATTCCTTAAGCAAGGTTTTTAAATAAATCTCGTTACAGATTACCTAGCCCTGTCGGACTTTAACTCTATTCCATGAAATCTTGAGTTACTGTGATGTTATTAGCACTTGCCCATTGGTAATTAAAAACATATGAACGTTAAATCTAAATAAATACACGTTCTGTTGGCAAAAATTGAAACGAATCTCCATTATTAAGTTGAAATTGCTTATAAAAAAGTGAGAACGTATGCCATTTTCGACACTAAATACACAAATCTACACTAGTTTTTTTTTTTTTGTCAGTCGCCATTGAAACCGATATTTTAATAGTTCCGTACCATTGATTTCTTTTCAGTGATTTCTTCTTTGAAAAGTCCCATTTCGTCTAAAATCAATGATGAATGACAAACAGGTACTCAATGACCTTGAGTTTCGGAAAAACAGTAACGATTTTTTTTTTTAAAACGAGAAGTGAAGGGAAAAGGTTTTCATCATATAAATAAATCTGACGCGGCCAAAAAAAATAACAAACTTAAGAGGTGAAAAGAAAAATAATCTTTTTTTTCTCTCTCTGTATAAAGAGTGAAACAAATCGCGTGAACATTTGCTTCTGTATTTTCTTGCTCTATTTTTGGAAAAGTTTCTTGGGAGAGTTTACCAGGACTAAAGAGCAGGAATTGAAAACATGTAAACAGTAAGTATATTGACCTTTGCGAATCATTTAAGGTATCCGACTGGGTTCGGAGACAATTTTCTAAAATATAATTTGAATAATCATTTAGTTATTTTTTAATTAAGTATGTTGCAAAACTCTATGAAAATACAGCAAGAAGAATTTTTTGAAGGCTTATTTTTCAAAATATTGAGAAATTTCTACCAAAATATTACAAAAAATTGCTCTTTTGCAAACAACTCTAAATATATATATATATATATATATATATATATATATATATATATATATATATATATATATATCACAAAAATAAAATGTTTGCAGGAGTACAATTCTTTAACGTTTAACTGTACTTTATACTAAAAAAGCTCTTAATTCTACAGTAAAATTATGAAATACAGGTGTTCGAGATGAAAAAAACCCAGAATTTTCTTAAAAAAACTTTTTTCACATAAAATTACATAAAAAAATACCTTAATTGAAAAATTACCCTTAGCTATATTAGTAGAAGGCATTCATTATAATACAAAGAACAAACTCAAAATATTTCATAAGAATATTTCATTTACTTTAAGAAATATCACTCTTACCGTTAACCATTATGTTCAAAAATAACATTCTTCACAAAATGCAAAAGAAGGTTTATATTTGCAATAAAACTTTTTAATGATTTAGGAAGGTTTTAAAACTCTCCAGAGTTGTACTTTGTGCCTTCCTGAACCTCATACTTCAAACTTTTACAATTTTGGAGGACCTTTCTTTCTTTACGAGACAGTTTCTTATCTGCTTTAGGATGCCTCGTAGAATCAAAAATCTCGCTTTTTGTCGTGGTAAATAAAAATATACTTTCATTTCAGAACATAATTTCATTCCTAACTTTTGAATTAGAGGTAATAGACCAGCAAACCCAGAATTAAAAATTATTATTGCGATATAATTCCTTAAACGGAGTGTTTGTTGCTCAACAAAGTTGTCTTTCGGGATTATACTCCACACGACATTGTTAAAACTTTCATTGCAGTTCTGAGCTTTCCCGTGAATTTTCTTAGGAGATTTCGATCGCGAAGTTCCTTATAAGTCTTTTTAATATAATTTATGACTGAATTTGGAAGATCCGTTAATATTTCTATCGACAAACAAATACTGCTCTCTGGAAATCTCTTCTTTTTAGGTCTCATTGATCTTGTTTTTGGTATGACAACTTTAATTTAATTAAAAATAATTATAACTCTATATAAAAGTACTAATAAAAAAAGTTATAAAGAGATCTAGTTTTGAACACAAATGATAAAGATAGCAACTCGTTTAAATCAAAACCAACATTGCAATCAGTTAACTGTTGCTTTTTTAAAGTAAAATATATCTATTAAAACATTTATAAAGTGAAATAAAGTTTACTAAACATAAAAAGAATTCGTTAAAAATTTTTAATGAATAAAAATCTCATTTTACCGGTGAAAATCAACCTAAAACTCACACTTCCGGTTTCGATTTGGACTTACTACCTCAAACAAAACAGCTATAACTTTTTTTCTAACTGACTCAGAATTAAAAGTACGAAAGTGTTTTAGAAAGCTTATAAAACAAGCTACAAAAATAGACTATAAAATAAATTTAGATTTTTTTTTTTTATGAAAATGGTGATTTTAAACCAGTCGGGGGGAGGGGTATCTTAATTGAAGTGACTGTGTACGATTTTTACCAAGAGCAATATAGTTGTAGCTTAAGGGGCTGTAGATAGATATAATTAATCCAGAATGGTCTTTTTCTAGAAACGAAAAAATAACTTTCTTCAAGTTGAATCAGTATTTACTTTTTCCCGGAAACACTAGACCATAGGTTCCTAAACTTTTTTGCCTCATAGACCCCTTGACAAGTTTTTCAGTTTGAAATAGACCCCCTACTTACCTAATATTAAACTTTTGCAAATTGATCAACTTAAGTGTGTTTTTGACAGCAGATATATAGAGTTATTTACTTTAAAAGATTAAAATTTTTAACTGTTGTGAAGTGTAGAGTGTTTAACACTTAAGAAAACACATAATCATATGTTAATTAATTAAATTAAAATTTAATTAATGCATAAAATAAATAAATGCTTTTAGTGGGAGGGATGAATCTGGGGATTCAACTACAAATTTTCAACATTTGGCATCAGTCTTATCAGGTTTTAACCTTAAATATTTCCTCGGTTAATATTGTCCAGTATTTCTTCTTTCTTTTTTGTTTTGGAGATTGGCATGCGCACTGAAACTCCTTCTCAATTGGAAAAACAATTAAAAACTTTCTCAAGATATTCCATAATATGGAATAAATAACATGTATATCTCTTTAAAGCCAAAATTGTTGACATCGTTTCTAAACTTTACTTCAAGATCTTCGTTAGTTCATATTCCTAATGCTTAATTCTTGTAATCTGACTTTTTTCAAAGTGACCATATGAATTCGTTTCCTACTATGGTACTACGATAGTTAAAACATTCTCAAACTTAGTTTGAAAATCTAAAAAAGGGCATTTAAATGTTGGTGACGTCCAAAATTATGCTCCTTTAACTTAATTATAGCAAGAAAGGTTGAATTGTGGTCTTTGTTTTAATAAAATTTATGCTGTTGCCTTGTAACTTCAAGTTAACCTCAGTAATTTTCATAAATAAATCTGTTAAATAGGTAAATCTAGTTTCCACTTGTTTAAATTTCCTTTTGATATTAGTCATGATCTGGTTTAATGAGATCCACTATCGTAGACCCCCATTTACACCTCATGGACCCCCAAATTAGTTTTTACTGTCGTGGACCCCTTGCATGTTGTCATAGACCCCTGGGGGTCTATATAGACCACTTTGGGAATCACTGCTCTAGACGAATTTCTATGGAAGGGGTGTCAAACTCGCGGCCCGCGGACCACATACAGCCCACAACGAATATTTTTGCCAGTACTGTATACCGCGGCCAGTATATCAGTACACAATCTTATTTAATAAAATATCGAAATTTCTCCCGAAATAGGAACGGTGGTAGCAGAAAAGAGATGTCAAGTATCAGAACGTCAACATTAAATTTTTCTTATACTTTTATTTGTTTGGTACAATGTATTATTCGAAATAAAATTACATTTCTATGAATGTTGATTTTTTTTTGTAGTCCATTCAAAATTAAGCCTTCTTTGTTCGGCTTCAGATAGGCTTTGAGTTTGACCCTCTTGTTCTATGGGGAGGGATTAGATATAGGATTCTTAGATTACTTTATCAAGCTGTACAATAAAACAGAAAGTAATTAATAATAATAAAAAAAAATTTAAGGTTATTTTAAAAAGGGGGGAGTTTTCAAGTAATACACCTGAATAAAAATTTTTATTTCCACATGCCTCTTCAAAATTTAATAAAATTGATTATTTATAAATTTCTTTTTGAAAAGTATTATAAGATGGAGGCTACTGTCGAAGAATCTCGCCATGGTGTCAGCCAACGAGAATGACACCTCAGTAGTCACTATACTCTCCAGATATCCACAACACGCCGCGCGGTTCTAAAACCTGGTTTTGCTATAGACCCGCCAAGTAGTGAAGCTAATGCCCGATAAATATGTGTCGAGGCTCATAGTCCTCCCGTTAGCGTGATGTGATAGTTAGGGGAGGGAAAGGCCATCTCAAGTATCGTTCTTGTCTTTTGATCAAGATTAAAAATTACAGGGTCCGTCACCAATAGCTTTTGTGTTGCTTTTTTGTGCAAAGTAAATTAAAACCAAATGAAATCTACGACACATTAACGTTGCGCCTCGAAAGAATAATTTCCAACACTTAATGCATTCAAGTATTAAAAAAAGTTTTTTTGTTTTATTGCAGAACTACTGGATTTAGAGCGTTCAAGCATATGAGAACTTTGCCTCCAGTTTTGTGAATATTGGATTAAAACAGTCTGTTTACAGTGAGTTTGCACTTTTCACAATCATTTAGATAATTATTTGAGATGAAGAGACGTGGCAGGCTTGAAGATTGCTGGTCTCAAGCATAGGTAGCTCGATGGTTACAAATTGCCCGAAAATGGTCTCCCAGTAATGGAACCATTCCAAACAAGTGGCACTGTCACCAAGAAGGTCGTCCAAGGTCACCACACAACATCGACATCTGCACAATATTGCTACTTGGCATTAAGAGCACGACGATATAGGTGGAAAACGACTCCTCAGCTTAATCGTGACGTTTCTGCTGTGTCTGAAAGACGAATTTCCAGGCAAATAGTTTACAGCCATCTTCCAGAGACTGGCCTCCCATTGTCCAGTCTGATGCGTCCCTTTGACAACATCCAGCAAGAAAGACCGGATATTGTGAAACTGAAAACATCAGTTGTAGACATCACAAGAATGGGGGCGTTTCAGTGGTGAGTCTAAATGTACCAGACAAAGTAATACTCGTCGAGGCGTCCCCTGGAGAGAAAATGGAACTCGCTTTCATTCCTCCTACGTAACAAAAAATCAACAGATATGGTGGCAAAGGAATCCTTGTGTGTGATGGCATAATGTTGGGCAGTTGTACAACACCGTACGTTTTTGATGCAGATATTGTCAACTCACAGAGCTACAAAGATGAGATTCTGGAAGACTGTGTGAGGTTTTTTCTAGATGCTATGGGCCCAGACTACATTTTTATGGACGATAATGCGTGAGACCACACAAAACTTACACTGTTGACTAATTTCATGAAGGAATGGATATTCGCTGTGTGGATTGACCCTCGAGGCCTCCAGATCGCAATTATATTGAATATATTGAAAAATTGGCATTGTTGCCGCAAATACTTATTGACATCCTCATTAACAGTATAACAGCTCGTTGTGACGCTTGTGTAGCAATTCACAGGGGTTACATTCCATATTAAACTGAATTTTACCGAGGTAAATGCTTTATCTCTGTTTCATGATTTCACACTTTTTGATATGACTTGAATCTTAATTCACGATTAAAAATTTTCCATGTTATGTCACTATATTCTTTCTGACATTGTAATATGCATCTGTGCCAAAATTGGTGGCAGCACAGTAAATAGTTCATAAGTTTTTACAAATTATATGTTAGTGACCTTAATTTTGGATATTAAAATTTAGTGGAGAACTCCCTGTCAAAAGAAAATTATAACAAAAAGGTCATCCATTCCAGTATCTATCGATTTGTATAAAACAGTTCTCCAATACCGATATCCTTCCATTTTCGCTTATAACTCATCTCGCGAGAATAAATTGATAAATGGAGTCATGAAATCTATTTAAAATGTAGTTTGTCTTGGCTCATAATGGATTAGAAGTATTTTCGCTCCAGGCGCTTTTAAACGCCTACTGTCAACGAAAAGTTTACTCATATTATAACCGCTTACTGATCTCATTATTTAATGATCTCACAGTTTTAATGCAGCGGATCTTTAACTTTCGATAGCCGTGAACCCCCATCCTTTTTCAGTCTGACATCGCTGACCCTCAAGTTTTTAAACACCCTCCCTGGATCCCAAAACATGGTTGACAAAAAAAGGTTCCTCAATAATCTTAATACTACCTCTAATACTTATACATACATTTTTAACTCTTTTTTTCCTTTAAAAAACAGTAAATATCTAATTAAAAATATTACAAAATATTAATTTTAAGTAAATAAACAATTCGCGTAACGTATTAATCAAAAATTTTATTGAAAATGAAGGTGCTACTTTTCTTATACGAGTGTTCTTTTATCAGGCTTAATATTTGAAATCTGCAGTCACAATTCTGGTTCCATACTTTCCAGACGGTTCTGTACTTGTTTTTAAGAGAAATATTTTTTCGTATAAATAAGTAAGTTTGTAAAGGCATCAGAACTTTTAGAGCTTTCATGGACAACTCGGAAAATTTTCTTCTAAGTATCCCCAAAAAGTTTGGTAGTAACTTATAATTGTAAACCAATTTCAAAACTCCATCTATTTCTACTTCATTTTCCAAGTACATGTTATAGTAGAGTTTTTTCATTGGGAGGGGCAATTTAGTGGTCTAGTCTAGGATAAGACATCTTCAATTTTTCCACGAGACCTTTTAGAGTCTGTAAAAGAGAGAAATTGGAACTAGTTTGATATAACGGTGCACACGCCAAGATGTTCGCCAAGATCGGCGATAACATTACAATATGGTTACCTTGATATTTTTGCAGTTTTTTTGGAATATTGCAAGTTTTCACGACTTTTTAATTGATATTCCTTATAAATTTTAATGTAAATTATGTAATTATTTTATTAATAATATAATATATAAAATACAATTATATTATTATATGTAATCATAAAATTCGTTATTATGATTATATTAAAATTCTTCATTATTATTTTTATTTATAATTACTTTATTATTATTTTTATTTATAAATATTATTACATGTTACTTATTTATAATTATTATGTTCTTCATTTATAATTATTATTTTATTATCCATTTATAATTATTAATATGTTATTTATTTATAATTTTACGTTATATGAGTATTCTTATGTATAATTTTTATAATATTACAATACGATGATTATTCTTTTTATAACTACTATTAAATTATATT
Source organism: Trichonephila clavipes (assembly GCA_019973935.1). Classification (NCBI taxonomy): domain Eukaryota; kingdom Metazoa; phylum Arthropoda; class Arachnida; order Araneae; family Nephilidae; genus Trichonephila; species Trichonephila clavipes. Next base: position 373,793 of record BMAU01017894.1, read on the forward strand.
ATATGATTATTATTATATTTAATCATATAATATAATTTAATAGTAGTTATTAAATATTATTATACATAATTATTAAATCATACTATGTGAATATTATATCGTTTGCCTAATTATCAGAATGCGTAACTCCTTCTAGGGGGCTAATTTGATATAGGAGTGCTACGCGCCAAGTTGTTGTTTATGTTCGCCAAGATGGGTGATAGTATTACTATATGGTTACGTATATTACAGTTAATTTTGATTGGTTTTTTCCGTGGTAACACGATTCATTTCAGACTATTTTAATTCGATTTCTTTAAAAATGTAACCATTTTCATTGTATTTATTTTTCAAGTTACTGCTTCTGTTTTCTATTGTATTTTGTGTTAATTTCGAATATGGATATTTTTAATATCATTTGTGAGTACCAGGATTTTTTTAAAGAATATATATATGAGGGCTGTGGTTTTAATTATTACGGACCAAAAAGAGTTCCGAATTCCCACCTTTGTTCCATTTTGTTTTCTAAAAATGATTTTTTTTTTTTTGCTCTTTTCTAATTAAGATTGCACTGACTTCAACCGTCTACAATGCCCAATAATTATATTATATGAGCGTTATTATGTATAATAATTATATTATATGAATATCATTATATATAAATTATATGAATATTATCATATATCATAATTACTATTAAATAATACTACTTGATAATTATTATACAATAGAACATCGTTCATCTGAATGAATTGCAATCGGACACCGTTCGGATTCGCGATTGTTCGGATAACCGAAAACCGAATGCGATCCATGCAGTATATGAAACCGGACACTATGCGAATATTGAAAATCATCACATGCCGAAAACGTGCTTGAAGAGAAAGCAAAATAGGTGCAAAATGTCGCAATTTTACCTATATTGTGGAAAATAATCAATTATTTTTCGCTGTACCATTGTACACCTCCGTTTTTTCTCCCGCGAGGTCTCCGATTCTCTTGCGGCCGCGGTAGCCGAGTGGTATAGGCATCGGATCGTGGCTGGCTTCGTCACGAGTTCGAACCCAGTACCACTGAAGACCCGCCGTGTAGGGCAGCGATGCACGTTAAATCTGTCGAGAGCTGAAATGTCCTCCCGTTGGTGTGGTGTGGTAGTTAGGAGAGGGGGGTGCCAGCTCAAGTGTCGTCCACGTCACTTGACCATGGTTCAAAATTACGTGGTCCGTCGCCAAAAGCCCTCGTGCAGCTAAACAGTGCGACGTTAATCTTCACTCACTCCGATTCTCTTGAGCAGCAGTAGTTGAGTAAGACAGTATTGTGATTGTTCTTCATAACCACTCCATTCGCCTTCAATTTGCAGTTCCCGTATCCCGTGGCGCGATTTAAAGTTCTTTAACCAATCAGTGCTAGTTTTGAAATCAACCGAACCGCCTAATTTCTCGTTAAGTTCCACAGCTTTTTCGCACAACAGAGGGCGCGATATCGGTCCCCTTTGCTCCTTATTTGTGAAAACCACAAGTAGAGTGCACGATCAAGAACAACATCGTTTGCTTCTCTCTCATGGTTTTCCTTTTCTTCGAGCCATCTTCTAAGTCAAGTTTTGACGCAAAATTTAAAATGGTTTCTCCGCTTTTTTTTATGTCAGAAATTGTTGACTTTCCAACATTATAAAACTGTGCTAGAGAAGCTACACTTTTTCCCTTCGCGAGACGGTTCAATATTTCAAGTTTTGTTTTTATGTTCAAGAAGTTGCGCTTCTCCGTTTTGAATTCTTAGTCATAGCAATTCACAACTCATCAAAAGAGTACGTATACACCACCTCACTTGGAAACAAACTGACCTAAAATTCCGCGCAGATGTTTACCAAATCACACACAACTGAAATTCCCCAAATATCCCTGACCTTGGGTTTTCCCATCACTTTTGGCCTCACGCGAAACAACTGTTGAGCATTGCACTGTTCGAAAATGTATTCATATACAGTACATGCAGTTAACAAAAAAAACTGGTTCGGATATTTGACATTCCGGATAATAAACGCTCGGATAAACGACGCTCTCTATTGTGTATTACATAATAATAATAATATTATTATATATAACTTTTATTATATTATATTGATATTCATTATTGATTGATATTGGTTGTTTTTAATCTATTCCTATATTTGTTTGAAACATATTTCAAAACAGTCCTTTACAATTATTTTTCTGACAACTTGTTACCGCTAGTCCGCCGTTTTGGATTCCACGTAATTCGACAAAAAATTTTATTTTAATGTATTTATTTTATTTTATTTTATTTACAAATATTTTTACTTAAATTTTTAAAAACAAATTTTTTTCACTCTGAATTTTAATCGCTGAACGTTGTTCTAGAGCCTGCAACTTTCAAAAGCATTACGCAATTCAACACATCGGTATCAGATTGTGGTTTTGCTTCAAAATTGTTTACTACAATAAGGAAAGTTTTTTGAATCTGAAAAAGCACTTACCGAACGATTATTGTGCAAAATTTGCATTATGCAGTTTGATTCATTTTAAAAAGTCACGTACTATATTGTGTAAAATTTTAAAGCATCATACTGAAAAAATAATCATTTTTTAGAAAAATTATCTATTTTTGAACTTTTTGCTCTTCATTGATCGTGCATATTGTATGTAGAACAGAATTATAAATAAAAACTTACAAGTTAAGATTTTGAAATAGGAGTGAAGTCTTCTCTAAGGATCTCTGAACAGTCATAATGATGGTAACTCTGCTTAAAGGATACACAAGGCTTGGATCTACTAATTTTGTTTCATATTCGTAGAATTCTAAAAGAAAATTTTTAATGTGACTATTTTTACTTAAAATAATTTTTCAAAAATATTTACATCTTTTTGGATTTATTAAACTTTTTTTTTAGTTTTTTTGCGAGCGTATAAATTGTTTATTTTACTCATCATCCAGAGGAAAATATCTACGATTTTATTTCTCATTTCTCTTGTTTTTAGCAAGCATTCTATGTTTTTTAAATTTATTTTATAAACGTAAGCAAATGTATGTCGCAGCATGACCGCAATTGGCTCTGCAGTCAAAAAAATCAAGCGACCATACAGATTGAGAATAACTTTCTCTCATTAGGTTATAGAACCACCGTAGAAGGCAGCACACGAAGGAACATATTTAGGTTCAGGATAAATAAAAACGTCAACCGGATAGTTTTTCATTCCTTGACAATTATTTACCGCAGTTCATCTTTTGAACACAGCAGTGGATGGATATATAAGCGATATCCGATCACAACTAGCCATGTTTGATTGGTGAAAGATCAAGGGAGAATGGTGGACAAGAAAGCATCTGTACATCTTACAGAACCCATTTGAGGCAGTGGTAGATTAATGGTTATGAGCTCGCGGCTGGCATGTCACGAGTTCGAGTCGTAGTTCCACTTAATACCAGCTGTGTACAACGCTGATGCATATTAAATCCGTCGAGACTCGAAGTTCTCCCATTAGAGTGGTGTGGAAGCTCAAAGAAGGGTATCATCTCAGGCGTCGTCCTCGTCACTTGACTGTGGTTCAAAGTTACGAGGTCTATCACCAATATCCCTTTACCTTACCCGTAGCTTTCTTTTGATGTATTATGTAATTACGTACGTATATCGAGCAGTTACCTTTAATATGAATTATATAAATTTACTGTGTACTGCTGTTAACAATGTAAATTAAGATTTTGTTCAATAAAGATTGAACACGTGAATGTGGTTGCTTACTGGGAGATCAGTTTGTAGCTCTAAGCCCTTTTCGGGGGAGCTCGGTTCCCTTGGGCTTTGTACCAATAGCCTTCATGTTATTTTATAGTGTGTCGTTAGTGAACAACCACTCACTCACAATCGAGCTCCTTTGCTATTGCGTGCAGTAAGCGTTATTCACTAGGTAAAGAGCATTGGGGGTCCCCAAAAGAAGGGGACACGGCGAATTATTCACGTGACCTTGGGTAATTATAGTGCCCTAAATACAAATTGGAAACAACGTGCTATTGTATGTTATTTCTCCCCAAACCATTGCGTTCCACAGATGCGGCTGGATTGGATCCGTCACTACATCAATGGTGACGAGTACACGGCTATTATCATTACACAAACAGAATGATGACTTTTCTTCTGAAGACACAACCCTGTGTCATTCCATCGTCCGGGTCGCTCTAAACAGTGTCATCAGCAACGGAGTAGTCAGTGCTTTGGGTTCAATAGCAGCCTCTTTAACAAACACCATGAACAGTGGCGTAATGTACACCTCTGCAACCCCCGCATCGCAGAAAGGGCAGGATTCTAGGGAGCCCAAAGTCTGACTGACGCAAAGTACGTAGCCTTTGATCCACCTTTAGGGCCTAAAACCTGACTTTGTTGGGAAGCCCTAAAATTCTACGTTACACCACTGGCCAAGAAGGTTGGCTTCCAGCAAATCAATCGACGTATAATGGTTCTGGTGTGCATGGGAATGTCAAGAATGCTCTGCACATATTGCAAAAAATACAGCAGAAGTGGCATATGTGGCTGCGACCACTTGGTGATGGATGCTGACATTACTCTTGCCATCCTATTGAATTTGCCACATTTCCTTGTTCCAGCTGTCTTTTCGACAACGGAGGAACGTATCTAGGTAACCGCTCATCCGGTATAGTGGTTAGTGACTCTTGACAGCTGTGCTGTAGGGCCTAGGCTCGAATTCCGGAGAAGGCATGGGTGTTTGTAAATGAAAATTAGATTTACCGCATTGGGGTACATTAAATTGCCGTCTAGCCACAAGTCCTCTCGTGAAGTAAGGGTAAGAGAGGTAGGAGGCCCCTGGCCACCTCCAGTGTTTTCCCTCAAAATAGGGGAGTAACCAAGCCAAAATCGTACTGTCACCAGTATGGTGCTCAAAGTACGGTTAACAACAAGCGTTCCTCTTACCCTTTGCCTCTATGAACTTCGTGGGTCTCGATTTGACATTGTCAGACAGGTGGCATTCATTGCCGGTTCATCCATTGAGCGCATGGGGCCTGCGCGCCCAAGGGCCCGAATAAACTTGACTTGAACAGATTCTGAGGTTATAAATTTCTATCCGCCAGTGTCAAGGGGGCCTTTCAATCCTCTGCGCCAAGGGCCCGAAATGATCTTAAATCGCCTCTGGTAGCGTTAGTAATAGCAACATGTCTAGGTGGATGTCACATGAGATTTGACGCATGAAACAAACTACTCTTCTCAGTTCAATCATTATGCCTCCTTAAATTTGAATTCTTCTATGACTTGAAGATCATAAGTGGAAACATATCATACGTGTCTTGAGGTAAGAAACATTTCCCACTTGGCTACCGAAGTTGTCGCCAAGGTCACAAACATTGAAAGAGAGTTCTCTCTTGGATAACAAATGATCTTTCCGACCACGAAACCCTTTCGTTAAATAAATGTACAAACTATAAGAATAAATAAAAATAACATTCAACCACTGCATTTTTTTCTTTATAAACTTCATAGTAAAAATAGTTTTTTAATTCAATTAAAATACGTACTGTCTTTATTGTAGAAATGTTAAAACTATGAATAATGCCTTACTGGGATATATAAAATAGTTTTCTTCGTGTTCTTAAAAAGTTAATTAAAATTTTCATCGAGTGTAGACTGCAAAATTTATTTTATATTACATAAAATTCTTTTTAAAACTTAAATGTTTTAAAATATATATATATTGTGGAAAGACCATAGCGGTCATTTCATTTAAAAAGAGAAAGTGTGTTACGTAAAGGGGTGTTCAATCGAATGTTGAATTTGACGAATCGTGCAAACTCACAAAAATGTTGAAATCATTCATCGGAATAAGGAATCGTTCGCAAGTGAAAAATCGTTTGGAGATTTCGAACGCAAAGCGAATATGAGGAAATGTCAAAGTTCATCAGCAGTTGACGAAATTAAGAAGTTAGGAAGAAAAAGCGGGTGGAAATTGATTATTTTTACACCAGTTGTCCCAAGTTAACAAAAGACAGCAAATAGAGGGAAAATAATGCTTCAACAATTGCTAGACCTTGGTTAATTAAATTATTTACTTTCAATGTTTTTTTATAAAATTTTGTCATCTTAATGTTTTTAATACATTATATTTCCTACTGTATGATAATTTAGAATCGAATTTCGAAGACTTGCTGTCTCTTTGATGGGTTATAGACATTATTAAACAAGTACGTTCAGTTCTGGCAGTGATAATTGTATATGTTAGACTGTTTTTGCCAAATTTCCGCCATTTTTTATTTGCAGCTAATTATTTATTGATTCTGAGACTACTTTTGGTAATTTTCTTAAGTTTTTGAACAGTTCGTTTCAGTTATTTTAGCCATTTTCTTAAATCGAGCCCTATATTTTAACCGTTATTCATTTTTTCCCCTTGTGGATCTAAAAATCTTTAGATCATCATACATTTTGATTTCCTATATCCCATTCAGGACCATGATCACATAATGTGGCCACGCGTTTCTCCCCTCCACGCGTTTCTCATATATGTCCGGGGGGGGGCAGACTTTTCAAGGGCGCGGGCTACTTTTAATTTTTTCAAGGTGTCGCGGTCCTCCCAGTGGCGTAGATGTAGTGAATTCAAAGAAAGTATGCAATACTGTCGGACCTCCATTTTACGAAATTCTCTATTTAGCGAACTTTTTTCTAGAACCAATAACATTTTACGAATTTCTTCGTAAAATAACCTGCAATTAGCGAAGGGCATTTTCTATTCAACGGAATTTTCTCTTATGATTCGATTTTTTCTTCCGTATTTTTTAAAATACCGTATTTACTCGAATCTAAGCCACACTTTTCCCCCAATGTTAATGCTACTAAAAATTGGGCACGGCTTAGAATCGAAGGGAAAAAATTCGTTGGATGGGGTATTTAGAGCAATTACAGTTTCATGTATGTGCTTAAAAGTTTATAATACTGATAAAATGACTGACTATTCACTTATTAGTTTTCGAAAAACCGTTTTAGACTATTTTTCAATTTTCATAAAATCTTGTTGAGAATTTGGAACACGGCTTAGATTTGAATAAATACGGTATTTCTAGACCTTCGTATGATGGAATGATTATTAGTGAAGGCGATCACCTCAAACTGTCTTGGCGGTCCACCGGTCGATAGCGATCGACTTAATGCCCACCCCGGATATATGTGATTGAGCTTTCCCTGCTCGTAGGTCTATGATCACACCGGTGTGATTCGAGTTAGGAACGTTTTTATATTAATTTTTACAAGCACACTAGATGGCGGTTAAAAACCGTTTTTTTCCGAATAATGTTTCATAAAACTTTGAGCTTCAATATGTGTTTTCGGCTACGTGTTTTTTTAAATCAGATCTGTGATATTTATGAATATAAACAATTGAACTCACACACATGTTTAGATTTTTCGAGAGAATCGGACATTTAAAGGTTCGTGATCTATTGCTCTATGGATTTCTTTTTATATTTTGAATAAGTTGGTTTAGTTTTCTAATATTTTCTATATTCGTATGCAAATGTATGGGATTTTTGTCAACTTTTTTAAAAATGTATGTAATTTTTTTTTTATTAAAATAATGAAAACATTTTCTTTAAAATTCGCAATTGTTTTTTTAAATACAACGAAAGTTTTTGTATTCCATGTTCAAATGTTATCAATGGTAGTAAATTGTAAGTTTTAGCGTATTTGATTGCATTTAAAATTTTTATATGAAGTTTTAAAGGAAATTAGGCTTAGCAGGAAAATTCGCTTGGTCCCGTGTGTGCGTATCCTCTCCAAACGTATAGGTCTGGGGAAGCGCTTCGTTCTCCTTCCTCCTGAGGTGAATTTAGAATTTAATACAAGGCGGAGTTTAAAGACACTACTACATTTTATCTCGATATATTATAGCTTTTAGGTCATTTTAAAGTATTCAAGAAAAATGTTCTTCGCAATACATAATTGGTCATTTTTTTTTTCTTTTTGAAAATGTTAAGTTATTTGTACTTAGACTCGAGCAGTAAAAATAAAATTATAGGTAATTGAATTTTTAATTTTTAACTTTAAAAAAAAATCTTCAATCCCTACATATATCTACGCTTCACCCCATAACATTATGAACCTTCTATATTACATTACTGGAAGTGGAATCATCCCCATACTGCTGTTTCATTTCATTTGATTTGTTTATGGCAGAAAATATTTTGAAAAATCCATTGTGGGAATCACAAAACCACACAAGATTTGTAAAATTATAGAACAGCTCGTAAAAATTAGTTCTTCTTTTACAAATTAAATAAATGAGGCTATCTCTCTTTAATTCTTTTGCAATTTAATGAGAATTCGTTGATGAAAAAAAGAATAAATTTTATACAGGTGAGATGACTTATATTATGGTATGGTACTATGTAGTGGCGTACACGAGGGGGGTGTCCTAGGAATCCAGAACCCCCTCCAAAGCCGTTGATTTTTTTTCAATTGATTATAATTCTAAGTATATAAAGGGTGGTTTTTTTAGAGGTATAGAACTTTAAATTGCAATAAAACAACGATATATTATTCGATTGACATGAATTACCAATTTTCGATGACTTTTTCCAACATTTGTGGCCGTATATCGGCAATAACACGGCGAATGTTGTCTTCCAAATGGTCAAGCGTTTGTGGTTTATCCGCATAGACCAATGACTTTACATAGCCCCACGGAAAATAGTCTAGCGGTGTTAAATCACAAGATCTTGGAGGCCAATTCACAGGTCCAAAACGTGAAATTAGGCGGTCACCAAACGTGTCTTTCAATAAATCGATTGTGGCACGAGCTGTGTGACATGTTGCGCCGTCTTGTTGGAATCACAGCTCCTGGACATCATGACTGTTCAATTCAGGAATGAAAAAGTTAGTAATCATGGCTCTATAGCGATCACCATTGGCTGTAACGTTGTGGTCTTCATCGTTTTTGAAGAAGTACGGACCAATGATTCCACCAGCCCATAAAGCGCACCAAACAGTCAGTTTTTCTGGATGTAACGGTGTTTCGACATACACTTGTGGATTAGCTTCACTCGAAATGCGGCAGTTTTGTTTGTTGACGTAGCCATTCAACCAGAAGTGCGCTTCATCACTAAACAAAATTCGCTTATGAAAATCGGGAACAACGGCAATCTCGTTTTGGGTCCATTCAACGAATCTATTCAGGCGTGAGTCTATTCATGATGAATTGCCAAATCAAACTGAGAATAAATCACTTGACAGCTGTTAAATCGGTCGTCATCTTGGAAAGTAATGCTAACTTAAACTTCTATACCTGGAAAAAACACTCTTTAGTACGTAAAAATTAATTAAATATTTGTCATTAATGATTAATTTTATTAATTAATGCTAATTATTTATTCAATAATTAGTTTTTTATTGTTTTTGTTCCCGAAAATCCACAAAATCAAAAGGAGCATGATACAAGAATGGTGAACTTTCGACCCTGGACCCCCCTTGAAAAATTCCTGTGTGCGCTACTATTGGTACTATGCCGTTGACCAATTTCGACAAACCAAAATAAACATTGCACTATCAAAAAGCGTCGCCAAATGCTATCATTGAAGGCTAGGAGAATTATTGTGTTTGTACTTATATGGGAACAATTTACCGTTATTGGCTGTATATCGCGGTACTTGGTGACGTCTTTTCATTTGACGATTTGGTCGATGGTACATTACGTAAGTCCCCGTAATACAGTTTTATCATTAAAGCTAATAAAAAGTCAAATCTTCAGATAACTATGTATATTAGTTTTTAAAACTTAAATAGCAAAACTATTTTTTGGCATACAGCCACAAAATAGTCGAAAAGAGATCATTACAACGAAAACCAACTTAGTAGAAAAGTGATGCATTTGCAAATATCGGGAGAAGAAAGACGTTAGCGGTGACGTGAGGGTTCGCAAAACGCGTAGGAGCAACACGCACAGTGCAAAATATTGACAGAAGTTTATCGACAGTACCGCTTATAGCTATGTAATGAACAAATAGACATCTCATCAGTGGTTACATCCTTTTTAGCGATGATAGCCGTTTCATTCTGACAAACAGTTCTCCCAGCTAGTTAATATGGAGAGGGTTAGAAACACCCACTAACAGGAAGAGAGAATTGGGGAGCGGAGGATTCTTTGTGTGGGAGGGCCTTATGATAAATGGACGGGTGAAGCTCAACATTTTAGACAAGGGTTGACTTATCGGAGATAGTTACTATGATGAAATTATCATTCCCTACGCGCATTTGTTCCAAATTGTTTCAGCTTTGTTTTTATAGATGACAACACACAGTCAACACTTGTGGTCCATGAGATTCTACGATGTGAACATATTTGTTGAAAGGATTAACCAGTGTGCTCTCCGATTTAAATCGCAATCAACATGTGTGAGATGCTTTGGGGGAAGGCTAGAGAGATGATCGTATCCTCCAGTGAACACCAAACAAGAGACACAAATGCTCATTAAGGAATGGAATTCTTACCTCAATAACTATTGAGTAATCTGGTGAACAATGAATTGACAGAGGTTACCATGCAACTATTTGCATTTAAAAGAGGTTATAACTTTTATTAAGGAACTTATATTTGTTGTTCATCCTCTCTCAAACAAAAAAGCTATTTTTCTGTTTCGTTACATTCTCTATGTGTCCTACTTATCTTTTTGCAAACATGTTTTCTTCATCCAATTGTGCCTGTGTAATATGAAGCTCATGTCTCCCAGTTAATTTTTTGTGGAATTACAGGGAAATATCAGAAATACTATTGAAATTTTGCATTCTAACGTATTATTCAGACATAAAGGCCAAAGGATTCTATGTAAATCTTCATTAGCATGGGCGTGAGAATCAATTTCTATGGTCAGGAATAACAGTGCATCAAAAAATAAATTCTTGGCTAATGAAAACACAGAATCAATTAATGTGCACCTAGGTATTACAAAATTAGAGCCAAATCAATACAAAAAATGTCACGCACCGAACTAAATACTTTATTTTTACTATCTCTCTTTGTATCGGTATGCTCTAAAAGATAAAATAAATGTTATTATGGATGATTTGTTATATGGCGGATATATATTATTTAAGTCACAGTGAACTATATTAGACTTGGATTTTATAGCAAGTTATAATACATTAGTTCTGCATTATGAAAAAAAACTTGGTAAAATATTGAAAGAGTTTGGTAATGGATATTTTTATAGTATTCAGCGTTCCGTCAAAGTTACAAGAAAATATTATTAAGCTGTTTCACTATCATTTCCTTTCGATTTTTTGAAAAAAATATATATTCCTTCATTAAATTCGTTGCAAACGATATCTACTTCAGAAATTATTATCATGCAATTTGACAATCCTTTTTTTCGGAATTTTTGTTAATTATCCTTTTATTATTGTGTTCATGACAAACGATATTTATTTCCGAAATGATATAATCGAGCATTTTCAGTATCATTTCCCTTCGAATTTTTTAAAAATATTTGTTCTTTTATTATTATGTTCGAGACAAACGGTATTTATTCTTGAAGTGATTGTCAAACTTTTTATTATCAATTCCTTTCGATTTTTTTTAAAATTATTCTTTCATTATTAGTTCATGACAAATGATGTTTGTTTTCAACAAAATCACAAATCGTGGGACAAATTAACTCGAAGTACTACGCATATCAAATAATATGAATACATAAAATAGATTTAAAATATACATATACTGAAAATACTTCAATTTTTTTAACTGCTTTAATTTCATACACTTCTTCCTAATCTTTTTGTTGAAGAAATCACTCAACGTGATGAAAACCGAACACAAGAATATTTCCATACACCTACACACGATTTGTCTTATAGTAAGCAATTACTTTTCATTTCACCTGCTACATTCAAACATTTCCTCAATGCAAGCACATTAAAAACTGTACGTTATTTTGGCATTCACAATCACGTCAAGTAAGAAGTTTATCCAGGCTGTGAATCATGCATGAAATTGCATTAGTCTCAAAGCGCTTACCTGGTGTTCACGGAACCAATTGTGAGAACGTGTATAACAGAAACGAATTATATTACCTTGAAATTCAAATGTTTATTTCGAAATTCTGAAAAACTTTTCTTTTTAAAACATAATGTTGGTTTTTTCTTTGAAGTTTATTTTTATTGTTATTACTTATAATTATTTAACCTTTAAAATAAATTAACATGTGTTGATATAAACTACACTGATAATCATGAATAGAAGTTTCAAAATAAAATTAATTCTAAATGCTTAGCTAAAACCTGGCTTCTGTTAAAACATTAAGATATTTTTGTAGAATAATTTCTTTGGTAATAATATAGTTTAAATAAATGTAGTTTTTAATTAGTTTTAAAATAAATTAAAACTAATATTGATGTTATCTGAGTTGGTTATTATGAGTGGAAGTTCCAAAATGTTATTAATTCTAAATTCTTGACTGAAACTTTATTTCTAAAAAAGTTTTTTTATAATATTGTTTTACATTTAAAACATTTTTTGGAGATTAAAATAAATTCAAACTCATACTGGTGTTATTTGCATTGTTAATCATGAATAGAAATTACAATATGTTATTAATTCTAAATTCTTTATTAAAACTTTAAGATCATTTTGTTTTATGCTCAAAACCTTCTCTTCAGCTCTTTAAATAAATTAAAGCTCATAATGATGCGATCTACATTGGCAATCATAAATAAAAATTTGAAAATGTAGTTATTTCTAAATTCTTCATTAAAACTTCGTTTCTAATTAAAAGTTAAAAAATCATTTCGTTTTACATTTAGAACATTTACTTTGGCGCTTAAAATAAATTAAAATCGTTAATATTATCTGGCTTGTGTAACTACGAATAGATGTTACAAAATATTATTAGTTCTAAATTCTTTATTAAAACTTGGGCTCTCTACTGAAAATTTTAAATCGTTTTGTTTTATATTTGGAACATATTCTTTGACACTTAAAGTAAATGAAAACTCAGCAACGGCATATACAGTGGACCACAAAAGTGTTCGTACACTTGCAATTTACTATAAAATTTAATGTTTTCGACTAATAAAAATTAATATATTGGAATTTTTTCCTGACATCTGCAACTTGTCCTTAATGGAATGACATGATCAATTTTTTAAAAATAGTATAACTATTTTTTTAAAAAATTAATTATAAAAAAACTAAAAAATTACGTCACAAAAGTCTTCGTACACTTAATAAAAATCTGAACATAGCTTTAAATACTGTATTTCTTTCTTAATTTAGTACTTAGTAGGATATCTTTTTTAATGTCCACAACAACTTTTAAACGTCTTGGTATAGATTTAATCAGTTTTTTTTGTAATTTCTGCATCAATTTTCCTCCATTCTTCTGTGATTATTGTTTTTACTTCACATTATATGTTAATATGTCATGTTTTTTTTTTAAATCAAAATCTTACCAAATATATTCTACTGGGCTAAATAAAGGGATTGAGGAGGTGTTTTCAGAATTTGGGGACAGTTATAGAGACATCAGCGGTGTACATTGAGAGCACTGTGCTTGGCTTCATTATCCTGTCAAAAAATGAAGTCGTCTCCAATATCCAAATTTTCAGTGGATCATTTAAAATTTCTCTTTAAAATATTTAAATAGAGCTCATGATTCTCAGAATACCATCGAAAAAATACTAAATTACCTAATTCTGATGCCAATTTAAACCTCGCGTAAGAACACCTCTACCTCCATGCTTCAGCAAAAAGATGGAGGAGTTCTTGTTCCACTTAAATTCATGGGATTAAATTCTTAATTTTTTTTTATTTACAAACTATTATATGCCCTTTGGAACCAAAAAGATGAACTTTCTGCCAGTCAATTTACTGCCAATTTTGAATTTTCTGAAACTTAATCCCTAGAATCTAGTTGGATCGATGAACTATGGAGGTTGAAAGTGTTCTTGCGGGGGGTGTAAATCTGCCTCAGAATTAAATAATTTGGTATTTTTTATGGTAATCTGAATAATGAGCTCTATTCAAATATTTTAAAGCGAAATTTTAAATTATCCACCCAAAATTTGGATTTTGGAGACGACTTCATTTTTTATCAGGATAATGACTCCAAGCACACTGCTCTCAATGTATGACGCTGAGGCCTCTATAACTGTCCCCAAATTCTTAAGACACCCCCTCAATCACTTTATTTACCTCAGTAGAACATATTTGGTGAGACTTTGTTTTAAAAAAAGAAAACATGACACATAAACACATAATGTGAAGTAAAAACAATAATCCCAGAAGAATGGAGGAAAATCGATGCAGAAATTACAAAAAACTGATTAAATCTACACCAAGACGTTTAAAAGTTGTTGTGGACGCGAAAAGATATCCTACTAAGTACTAAATTAAGAAAGAAATACAATATTTGAAGCTATGTTGAGATTTTTTTTAAGTGTACGAAGACTTTAGTGGCGTAATTTTTTAGCAGCTTTTTCATTAATAATGTTTAAAAATAATAGTTATACTATTCTTAAAAAATTGATTATGTCATTTCATTAAGAGCAAGTTACAGATATAAAAAAATCCAATTCCAATACATTAATTATTATTAGTCAAAAACGTTAAATTGTGTAGAAAATTGCAAATGTACGAACACTTTTGTGGTCCACTGTAAATTAGGTGGAACCTTAGAGAGATGTTCTTACATTATCCACACATCAGAATTAAGAATATTAAAGCGAAGAATTAGATGAAGAGAAAATAGAATAAAATTAATATTGATATTATCTGACTTCGATATTTATGAAAAGAAGTTACAAGATGTTTCTCTCTCTCTATGTTGGTTCTAAATTCTTTATTAAAGCTTGATTCCTAACAAAAGTTTAAAATCTTTTTATATTGATGTTGTCTGCACACACACACATTAGTAATTATGAATAAAGTTTCAATTTATTAATTCTAAATTCATTAATAAAACTTGGTTCCTAATAAAAGTTCAAAATATCGTCATTTTATATACATTTAAAAACTATATATAGAGAGATATATAATCTTTTATTTTTTTTTCCAAAAAATTATAAAAATTAACTTAGACTGATTTTTATTTGTTTTCTTTCATAAGATTGATTCAGTAAGACGGACGATAATTATTTCCTTTTAACTGAATTATTTTCATAAGTCATGTGAGAAGCTAACATTTTCAAACGATCGATTTTTTTTATTTATTGACGTAGACTAAAATAATATCAAAACAATTAAGAGACAACTAAATGTGGCTGGAAATTTCTGTTTTATGTCGACCTTTATCGTCCATTTTTTATACTCCCAAGATATGAATTACATCGTCATGAAAATATTTAACTTTAAAACATCTTCCACCTTTTGAAACATTTTTAAATATTTTTTCCTGTGCATTTTTTCCAAGGTCTCTGAGTACCTGTTTGTGATTCATCAAGTATGAGGTTGAAGGATGAAATTTTCCAAAATGTGAATTACTGTAGGAACTAAAGAGTAATGTTAAAAAAGGAAAATGTTATCGAAATCTTCCTCTTGAAAAGGATGTTTTGCTTGTGTAATGAGTTTAGTTCCTCATTTTTATTGTTGAGAAAACTTTTTTACTTGGTTAATTTGCACAAGCGACACTTCATGTATTATATGTAACAACAATGAAATGAAGAACACACAATTAATAAAAAAAAAATTTAAGCCAGTTCCTACTTAGATCAACAAAGAAAACTTTTATTTTAACTATTTTTTATTAAATAGTTACAATTAATATAAATATGTATATACGTATGACATAATCACAACATTAAGTGGTAATTGATTTTTATTAATTATCATTAAAGTATCGTATTGTCATCCAAAACAATCATGTATATAAAATTTCAGTTCAACTGAATGCTTTAAAACACGAGAAAAAAAATTCTTTTAAAGTTTTGACACAAGTCGCCAAAAATGATGCCAACGTAGCTGTATTTTTAATTCTTTAAATAATTAGTTTTAATCAATTAATTTTTAATAATTAAATTGTATTGTCATCAAAAATAATCATGCATATAAAACTTCAGCTCAATTGAGCGCTTTAAAATGTATTTTATTAACGATTGAAAATTCCACCAGGATAGGATAAATAAATATATTGAGAGTGTGAGCTAATAGTAGGAATTGAAAAATATATATATTGAAAAATAACATAAGGAAAATTTAATTTGAAACATATTAAAATACATATTTAATAAATAAATTTAAGCATAGTATTCCCACAAAAGAGAAACATGTGAAATAGTCTCATGAAAGCTTTATTTAATTTTTATTGTTTATTAATTTTACACTCTCTTTAAAATTGTACGAAGGCTATTGGCGACGGATCACGTAAATTTGAATCTCGGTCAAGAGTTACGAAGAAGACTCTTGAAAGTGGGACCCACACTCCAAACTTCCTTGCAGAATCATTGCTTCTAACACCTTTGCACTATTGTGTTCATACAGTGCAGATGGCGGCCTACTGCTCGATCTGACCAGTTTCATGAATCACAACTACGCGACGGCGTGCCAAGTCGTTCAGTAGGCTGTAAAATTTTCAGCCGCCCATCCAGCTAACTGTTGCACCGTAAGGCCTGGGTTCGAATCCTGGAGGTTTGTAAATGTATAGTGCCTGTACTGTATGGGGGCAAGTATTCGTGGAGTCGCAAGTCCTATCGTGAGGTTTGTGAAAGGGGTACAGAGGGGGAAAACCCCTCACCACCCCAGGGTGTTCTTCCTTAAAATTGGGGAGGAAACTAGCCTAATCTTACTGTCACCTGTATGGTGCTCAAAGCCACGGCTAACGACAAGGGAACAATCTAGTCCTTTGCCTTGATGAATTTCGTGGAACTCGATCTGGCACTGCCAATCAGCTGGCATTAGAAACAACAACGTAAAATATTCGAGAGTAGTGGCGCCCACAAGGGTGGTTCCACGGGTCCGGCCTTCCAACGCCATCAACTTGATTTATTTTTTCGATTAATTTTAATCGTATGAGTATAGTAATTAAGTATGTGTTTTAATAATTTAATTTATTAATTAATTCTAACTATTTCTTTAATAGTTAATTTTTTTACTGGTTTTTGATCATGTCAATCGACAAAATAAAAATAAAATGCTTGGTGGCGTATTGGGATATACGAGAATGGTGAAATTTCGACCCTCGAAACCGTTCTTAAAAAATTCCTATGTGCACCACTGTTCGGAAGTGTTGATTGTGTCTTCATGGTAATTGCAACGACTATAGCAAGATAAAATAAATCGCTTAGAATTATTTCATGTTTTACGTAATACTAGTTAACATGCATTGACCTTGGAAAATTTATCATTGCATGTCTGGTATAAAGGAATTAGCGTGTGAAATTTTTGCATTAATCGGATTCTTTTTAGAATTAAGTCGTCTGCATCAGAAATATATTACATTTTTATCGGAAGAACATTTTCACATTTGAAAGCTAAAGCGAAATTTGCAAAAAGTTCCCACGTTCGAACGGTTCTTGTTAAGTGATCCAAAATAATATGCCGTGTATTTTTCAAAATAATTATTCGTGCAGTTTAAAGAGAAAAAAACTAATGAGAGATACTTAAGGGAAATAATTGATGCATTAATTGTAAGATATTCTTTGTAAATCAAAGTAATCCCTATTCGTAATTCATTCATTCCCTTTTCATTTAAATTTAATCTCCATTCGAAAATTTTCTTGAAATTAATCCTGGATTTTTCGTAAATAAATTGATAGATTAACATTCAGATCGCCGAGAATTGGTAGTTATTTATTTTAGTCAGAAAAGATCAGAAAAAATTTTTTTTTTTTTTATTCTTGATTAAAATGGGGATATAATCCTCTTAAACATGAGATTGAAATCTTCTTTAAAATGTGTTGCGGAACAAGCTTGAAAATCATCTTACAAAAAAAGCGATTAAAACAATAAATTAGTAATTCTTATTTTGATTATGCAATAAGTTTAATACTTATTTTTAAAAATAGAACATATTCAATGTTATGCAGATATTTTGCATTGAAAGAAAAGAATAATTCAGAATATTAAATGAGAGAAAATTCTTAGTATTGGCAATTTACATTGTGATATCAAAATCGTTTTTTTTTTTTTTTTGATGTTAAGGTATCCGACTACGTTCGGAACCATGATTTTGCAAAAGCGTATAAATGGATAATATTTATGATATTTAGTGTCACTTAGATTAGAAAACGTATATAAAATTGTTTTAAGAAAATTATTACAATAAAAAATTAAGTACAATATTTTGACAAAAAATGAACATAGAATAACCAAAACATTCTCCTTTTATGAAAAATGCTTCTATTATAATACTATTTTGTGCCTGTATATAGCTCAGACCTCTGTACAGAGGCTCAACTAGAATTCTTGAAATATATAACTTAGAAGTGGGTTTCTCCACATTTTATTACAACTGAGGAGAGAAATTTTAAGAAAAAAACGCTGATAATTATTTCAATTGGTGGTAACTCTGAAACTAATGTGAATTTTTCAAAAATCCTAGTTCAGACTCTCTGGAGAAGTCTACTTTTTATAAGCTAAATATTATTATTATAGATTTTTATAAAAGGAGAACGTTTTTAAAAAAGGTTATTCTAAGTTAATTTTATGCCAAAATATTGTACTTAAATAATGTTTTTTTTGTCATAATGTGCTTAAAACAATTTTATGCATGTATTCTAATCTAAGTGACACTAAATATCATGAAAATTATCCATTTATGCGCTTTTTTTAAAAATCACGGTTCCGAACTTAGTCTGATACCTTAAGCATGACAAAATTCAAAAATGGAGAAGATAGAATCTGAAAATTGCAAGATAAGCACAACAACCCTACAACTGTAAGAGAAGTTGTAAAGTTAGGCCCAATTGGGCCCATAGGCTCGGCCTCGAAAGAGGGCCTCGTTTCGTTCTCGAATTAGCCTGAATAAAATCATGATCCGAATAATTTTAATCTTCAAATGTTATTATCGAACACTGGGAATTTCGAACTACATGCCAACAGGCAACAGTGGCAAGACCAGTGGCGTAACGTGCACCCCCGCATCGCGCAGGGTTCTAAAGGGGCCCAAAGCCTGACTGACGCAAGTAAAATTCAACATGGGGGCCCCAAACCTGACTTTGCAGGGGGCCCCAAAAGTTCTCCGTTACGCCACTGGGCAAGACTGCCTTTTTATACCATGCCCGTCTCCGTGTTTAGGACCACCACCTTACACCCTCATTTATTCGAAGCGTGGCAGTCGGTCGAGTCGATTCGTGCCCAGATTTGTAAAATTCTGAGTCACGCACATTTATTTGTTACTGGTTACTGTTTGTGCGCGTATTGAGCCGCGCTAAGCCTAGTGCAATGATTCTCAAACTTTTTTTTTTGTTGTTGTTGTTGCGGAACACTATTAACAATTTCAAAATTTCACGATACACTAACAATAAAAGAAGTTTAAAAGAACTTTACTTATCTGTAATACAGTATGTGAAATAGTTTATGGTAATAATTTTCAATGTTAAAGAAAAGTGATATGTACGCCCAAGACAATAAAATGCTTATTGAGTAATTAATTATTAGAATACCTTTAATGCGAAATTTGAGTTTGATGATTTTGATAATATCGTTTATATTTGGTGGTAAAAATCACAATGCCACTCTTATTTCGTCATCTACATTTAGAAAGAGTCTCCATCCGTTTTTTCATTTTTATACTTATTAACAGCGGCGTAGCTACTGCCTTATCAGCCGTATATGGGACCCCCAAGTTCTTGGAGCCCCAAAACGCAAAATTAACAAATCGCAAAATGTTAAGGGGTCACTAGCAAGGGCCCTCGAAGTATCTTTGATACAGGGCCCACTCAAGATTAGGTACGCCACCACTTGTTAATGAGGAAAATCCTAATTCACACAAATAAGATGTAGAAAATTGTAACAAAAAATTTAAAAAGCTTTTGGCTATTTTAGGAAAATCACCTCTAATTTTAATCCAAAATGAATTAACTAACTCTTCCAATTAGTTTATTTCCATAAAACGCCGAATGATTCGGTTCTGGATTTGTTTGTTCTTTTCTCAGAATATAATCAATAATTTTTTTAAGAAAAGGTGACACCCTTTCTAGAATTTGGTCGTACACAAATGTACCGTGGTACAGTGGTTGAGAATCACTGGCCTAGTGGTTATGGTCTCGAACACGTGGCCAGAGAATCTCGGTTTCCAATCCCGATGCCAATGAAGACCCACCGTGTAGAAGGTCTGATGCACATCGAGTATGACACGGCTGAATGTCATCCCGTTGGTGTGGTGTGATAGTTAGAAGAGGGTGTTGCCAGCTCAGGTGTCGTCCTCGTCACCTGACCGAGTTCAAAGTTACGAGGTCCACCACCAATAGCCCTCCTGCAGCTTTATGATGTGATATAAATAAAATAAACTCCAAAATATATCTTTATCTGGCGTAATTGGAAATTTGATCACGTTATCATCTACTACAACGAATTCTTCCGATGATGCAGTAGGACAGGCCAATAATACAGAAACTTTCTCAAAAATTTCATTAAGTGTCGGCTCAGTTTAAAAAAACCGATATTTCTCTCTCTCATCCTCAGCGTTTTCCACTGTAGTAGCTTGTCGAGATCGTTGTATTATTTCGTGTTAACCAATATTTCGTCTGAAACGTTTTCGAGTTAAACGTATTTCAATGGACCTGCTCTTTTTTGTAAAATAAAATTGATAGGTATCGCTTTTGCATAAGTTTTTTTAAAGTTCGTTATTATCATTAATATGAACTAATAATTTTATTGTTGCTAGCATTTTTTTTTATTGCGAGGTCAGGAAAAACATATTGTACCTTAACTTTTGGAGATGAGTGTAGTTTCCAACTTTTTCCTTATTATCAATAGATATTCTGGATTATCTTAAAGATTAGCTTAAAGATTATCCGTATTTCAAAACCCCGCTTTTAGTCCCGCTTTTTTTTTTTTTTTTTTTTTTTTGAGAAAAACTAACTACTAGTAAGTCTTTAATTTCAGTGAAGATTAACAAAACGACGCGAAGTAAAAAAATTATGCACTTTAATACCGCTTTTAACGATTTGTTTTCATATTTCACTGAAATTGCATTATTAAAAATATATATATTGATTCTTTACGTTGTTAAAAAAAACCCCGCCTTTGTCGGAAAATAATTATTTGTAAGAACAAAATTCTAATTATAAAAGAGAATGTACTTAAAGGAAATTTTTTTTTACAATCAGTAAAGAAAAACTTTAATTAAGTCAAGTTTATTTCATTTTTATGACCCTGGAAATCCGCCATAAAAATTTTCTTCATTACCTAAGATTCTGAATGCAATACTTTTTTTTATTCGTATTCATTCGTTCGTATATGTGCGCGGGGGGGGGGTATTCTATGGAATTCTATGAAAAACTTTAATTTTTTCAGGAAATTTTTTTATCGTTTTTTATTTTTATGCTAATGTGAAATAATTTGTAACCGTATCTGACTGAGACTGGTATAAATTTTCCAATTATATTAACTGATTTATATTTCTAA
This sequence comes from Trichonephila clavipes, assembly GCA_019973935.1. NCBI lineage: Eukaryota > Metazoa > Arthropoda > Arachnida > Araneae > Nephilidae > Trichonephila > Trichonephila clavipes. Next base: position 395,332 of record BMAU01017894.1, read on the forward strand.
ATTTAGCAATAATATAAGCCTCTTTTTTTTAATTCAAATTATTGGAAACTCAGCACTTTTTTTAGTTGATAGATTTTTTTTTTTTTAAATTGTTTACGAGTAACATATTCTATTTTTCCTTTTATGATTTAATCATTTTACACTTTTCAAAGTACTTAGTGTTATTAATTCTTTAAATATATATATATATATATATATATATATATATATATATATATATATATAATATGTATATGTAGGATTTTTCCCTTTGAAACATTTGTAAAAGGTTGAGTCATATCCTTTTCAGAGGACCATAAATCTCAATTTTATTTATTACTGCATTCCGAAGCAGCGCCATCTAGTCTTTCGTAGCTCCGGCCCAAAAGGAGAATAATTTTTCGGCAGAGGCCAACTAACTACTGCTTGATAAAAACACATCGTTTTTGAAGCATTTCGCGCCCAGCGCGGCACCGCCTTTTCTTAACGTCCAATAATGAGAAAAGGTTCATTTCCCCGTCTTCTAAAGGTATTACTCAACTTTTTAATTAACTTAATTCCTTTGCATTTCTTTCTATTTGTAATTATCTTTTTTTGTAAATATTTTCCTTTAACTTTAAATAAATTCTCTTTTACTTAAAAGAAGTATTCGTGTTTTAATGACTTAGATTCATTTAATTCATCACTCACCCTTAAATACTTACCCCTAGACAAACCACCTACGCCAATCTAAAATCCCGCCTTCTGAAGAGTCTGATTTTTATTCGAAGATTTATTCGGACTCCCACAGAAGGGGTGATAAATCTATTTATATACTATGTATATAAAGAAAAAAAACGAGTCACTTTTCTCATCCCGGTTAAGGAGGGCGTTGTAGATAAAAAATCCCGTTTATGAAATATTAGACGTACAGACTTTATAATCTAGTATACATGTTTCGTTTAGAAATTAAAGATTCGCTAAGAACGTATTTTTTGGAAATCCACGCCCAAGAGGTTTTAAGAGGGCATTTTGATTAAAATTCTTGTTTTTGAACAGTTAAAGCCTGTACTTGAAATTCGGTGAGCATGTTTTTTTTTTTTGTTGTTGAATAAAGATCCACTAAGAGCAGATTTTACAAAAATCGACCACTATGGAGGAATGTGAAGAGTTGCTGCATTATATAAATAAAAAAATTCCCGTTTTTTTAACTATAAGATCTACGGTAATGAAATTTGGTATGGATGTTTCTTGTGTTGAGTTCAAATCCGCTCAGAACGTGTCTTACGGAAATAGACTCTCAAGGGTAGGTGATTAGAAAAATTTCCTTTTTTGAAATATTATACTTAGGCTTGAAATGTGGCAAGCAAGTTTATTTTGTTTGATTAGAGATCCACCAAAAGTAAGTTTTGCCTAAATCCACTTTGAAGAAGGGGGTTGCAAGAGCGTAAAATACAATTCCTCAATTTTAGGAGCTCGAGTCCCGTCCGTTTAAAATGAAGAGGCAAAGGCTATAAGAGTGCTTTTTAATAAAATCGAACACTTAATTCTAGGACTTAGAAATCAATAATTTATATATGTATATACAATATATATTCGTACAACATCATAAAGTGCCTAGCAAAGAGTGCGGGTAACGACTAATATTAATGCACATATAAATTCAAATTATTTTTTTAATTATGCCATCTTCTGAATAAAATTGAGTATATTTGTCATGCCCTAAATAAAATTCTAAATATGCTATCAATTATCGCAACGTTTCATTTTTCATATTCGTAACGTTTCTTCGTAATTATTGTCGAATTTGAGCAATAAATTGTTAGATCCAGCTGTTGAAATAATCATTTTAGGATTAGAAATGTATTCCGTAATCGTCGTTTTATCCGTGTGATGTAACCTCTGTACGTGAGATGATACTGTGTCACCAAAAATTCCCTTTTCCTCGAAGAGACGACATTAAATATTTAGCAAGAGAGGATATTTTGTCATTCTCTTAAAAATAACGAGATGATTATTTGTTACGAATTTTTATGTCTTGTGTAACTTTTACTGGATTATAACGTAACGTAACAAACCGTATTTTACTAAAAAGAAAATACGTGTTGTCTTAGCATATTAATGGGCAAAGTATATTAAAAAACGTAATGCAGGGCGTTTATAAATGAATATTGGAGTTTTAACGCTGTATAGTATTTATTACATTTAACTTATTAGTATAACTCATACATCGAATGAAAGACCAACCGAAATAGTTCTGTTTTGCTAGCATGTGTGCGCATGCGTGCGAAACGTATGTTTATTTTTGCCCCTTCCCCGCTGATTAATGCGTTTGTAGAAAAATGGCGACTGTGAACAGAAAGCGGTTTGTGTTCCCCAGTATGCAAAGACAGAATCTACTATTAATGTGCAACGAGCGTTCCGGTGGACACCTCAGTGGACAAGTGACCACTCAGAATGCGCCCATCTGGTGCTTAGAAAATCCTCACGAGATGCTAGAATCGCAACGAAACTCATTTAAATTGAATGTTTTTGTGCCATATCTTGGCGGATAGTGTATGGGCCTTTCATTTTCGGAGATCCAACTGTAATTGGTTCTGCCTATCTTGATGCTCTACAACAGTGCTTCTCAAACTTTCAACACTGGTGACCACATTTTTAATCATAATTTTTATCACCCCCCTTTTATGCAATAATAATACATTGAATGCAATAATAATGTACTTTGACGCTAAACCTACAATACGATCGAAATTATAAACCGTACAAATTAATAAGATAAGTATTAAATCTATATATATAAAGGAGAAAAGCGATTCACTCACTGACTAATCACGATATCTCCGGAACTATTAAACCTACAGACTTGAAATTTGGCAGGTAGGTTCCCTAAGAGCCTAACTAAGAGCGGATTTTGCAAAGATCGAACCCCAAGGGGCGTTGCGGGGGTTTAAGAACCGTTCTAGATAATTATTCCCATTATTAAACTATTAGACGTACAGTCTTGAAATTTGATAAGCGGATTCCTCTCATAGAGTACAGATCCGCTACAAAATGGGTTTTGTAAAAATCGACCCCAAGTGGCGTTGTGGAGAATTAAGAGGCGTTACAGACAATTATCTCCTTTTTTAAACTATTAGACGAAAAATCTTGAAATTGAGAAAGCTGATTCCATTCATTAAGTAGAGATCTGCTATAAGATGGGTTTTGTGAAAATCGCTTCCTAAGTGGCGTTGCGGTGCTTAAGTGGCGTTATAGATAATTATTTCCATTTTTTTAAACTATTAGACGTACAGTCTTGAAATTTCATATAAGCGGATTCCTTTCATGGTGTAGAGATCCGCTGCAAAATAGTTTTAGGGAAAATTGACCCCCAAGGGTCACTGAGGGGGATTAAGGGGTGTAATAGATAAATATTTCCGCTTTTCAACTAATAGAACCACATGCTTGAAAATTAGAAGGTATGTTCCTTTCATGGAATAGAGTTCTTATACCAAAGAGTTTTGCGAAAACGGACCCCCAAAGGAGTGGGGTTGTGAGGGATGAAGGCGTGTTATAGAAAAATTCCTGTTTTTGAATTTAATCCATTTACCTGAAATTTGTTGAGCACGTTTCTTTAGTTGAAAAGAGTTCCACTAAGAATGGATTTTATGAAAATCAACTCCAGGTTGAAGCGGGGAGAGTTATTGGGGCGTATTGAAAGACAAAATTCCCGTTTTCGAACTACTAAGACTATAATAATAAAACTTGGTTTGCATGCTTCTTTTGTTGAATTGGAATCCGCTAACAATGCTCTCAACGAGGTATTGATGATAAAAATTCCGATTTTGCTCTGTTAGATTTAGACTTGAAATTTAGCACGCATGCTTATTTTATGGAGTAGAGATCCACTGAAAGTTGCTTTGGTGGAAATCCACTTGATTATTAGGTTAAGTGAGCGCAAAAAATCTTTCTACTTCTATTTTAGATATAAATAGAAATATTAGATATTATAATTTATGTCCTTTTTATATCAAGAGGCGAGAGTTACAGCTACAAATATATTTTTCAATACAATTGAATTCTTAATGCTAGATATCATTAATTCATATATAAGTAAACAGTATACATTTATACAACATCGTGAAATGCCCAGTGAAGCGGGTGGGTAGCGGCTAGTTATGTATATAATACTCTTAAGTAGCGTATATTTTAAGTAAATTACTTTTAAGTATTAGGTTAATTATTATGCTATTTTTCTTTAATTTTTAAATTGAAACCGATTGCAAAATATATTTAATCAAAGACTTATTTCCTTCATTATCTATTTCTAAAAGTACAAATGTCATTAAAAATAATCTAGTCTATGTTGTTCTCTATCATATCCATCACATCTGGCATTCTCGCGAACGTTCACGTAAGTCTGAGCAACTCATCGGAAAGTCTGCGCAAAACATGTAAAAATGAGATAACTTGTACAATTCCAATCAGTCTTGGTCGAGTCGATTAGCTACCGAATGCATCTTGAATATACATTTCACAATTTGCGCGTTAGTTGTAATCTACAGTATTAAATATTTACGGCAGTAGATTAAAACAAAATCATGGATATATTTTGAAGTCGTAGTGAGCATTCGACGACAATAAAGTACACAGACGAGGACAATTTGATAGCAAGTTACGAGTGGGTTAGGGATCCATTTCAAAATACTTAAGGACTTTCAACTGCTGAAGAAGAAACCTTTATAGATTTCACATCCAGTGACGAAATTAAAAGACAATTTTGTAATAATTGTCTCTTTGAATTTTGGGCAGAGGTGGATGATGAATTTTTTCTTAACTGAAAACAAAAGCATTTCGTATACTCTATTACCATTTTCAACATCGTACTTTTCTGAATCCGGATTTTTTGCGGTGGTTTCTTTAAAAACAAAATATTGATCTAAACTAAATTTTGAAAAAGAACTGAGTATCAATTTCTAATATTAAGTCTTCCTTTGAAAAACTTTGCTCTGCAAACAAGCTCAAGGAAGCCACTAATAATTATTATACTTGTTGTTATACTGGCTGAAATACCCACTCCTCGCACGAGTTTAATTTTTTAAAAAAATATTACATTATTCTTGATATAGTAGCTTAATTGTAAGGAGAACGAAACCAAGTGCACACACATGACAATGTATACAAAATTGTAAAATGATTTTTTGAAATGAATGCTCATATTATAAATAGTTTGGAACGAACTGTAATTTTAAGCCTCACAGAATTAGAATTTAGAATTAATGTTAAATAATGATGTAAAATTGCAATGAAGAATAATTGTGTTATTTTTAATATTTAAAGCGAGAAAACTTCAAAATGTTTTAGCCCGGGATTAGGTGTGCAGTCTATACTAACATTAATGGCCCCGCGGAGTGACTAAGTCACCCCAATCCTTTTTTTATAATTATATTTACTATACACGATAAAAATCATTTCAGTGAATAATTTAGAGAAAATATACTTACCTATTTCAAGGACTTTTCAATTTTTCTTCGATAATTTGAGAAAAAATACAATAAAACTGAACTAAATTGGTCCAAATGTGTGTGACCTTAATAAAGGACACAAATCACAGACACTTTTCGCTAAAATTACAGGAATGTTATTTGCATGCAAAACTGTCATATTTCACGTTATTGCAGTTTTGATGCCATTTGATGATCGACAAATACCCTGTTGAACTTTGTGTTGCTTGTGTCTTTTTGACAGGGCGAAGTGTATCTTGCGGTACACTTATGGATAATTATTTTCCTTGATCGAGTTCTTTAAGTAGGTATTGAAAATTTTCCTTTCGTTTCATGTTCATTGCTTTTCTCAAATTTACTTTCGCTATCATGATTAATATGCATTATTTCAGCAAGTTCTTCCCTCGCTTGATCACTTTCAACTTCCTTCAACAGAGATCAAAGATGCCCAGTTCATTTTTTATATTAAGCTCATTTACATTTATAAACCATAATAAATCGTACAACACAACAATCAAAGCCACAAAGTTATTCATAAGGGAAAGTGCAGCATGTTCATAGAAAATATTTTTGAACAAAAGTGGTCGCGCCGGGAACTCGGTCAAAACAAGTACCTTAAGATTGTAAAAAAACGTTTGCGACTCCCAAAAAAAGGACGCGAAATGTGATAAATTCTTTTTAGTTTCCATTAAGACTATCATATCGGAGGATACTCTCAAGATCAATGGAAACAAATAAACAGTATTCCTAAAATCAACGATTTCGTGAGCATGGGATGACTGCGCATCGCGCGACCGACCCCTTGTAAAAGTGTATTCAATAAAAAATATGGATATTAGTACTAAAAAAGAATTGCGTAGAACGTTTTTCGTTATGCATTATATGTTTCAGAATACTCATAAAAATAATTCTTGGGCAAATAATCCTTCAAAGTGCTCAATATGCTTATCCATATATCATAAAACTCTTTTACATGGGAAAATACACAAAAGAAATATATTATTTACAACTTCCCTAAAAAAAAGCACGGAATTAACTGTATCAGTTCGTTCGAAGGTCAGCAAAAGTAGTATTTTAGGGGTTAAAAGAAACTTAATAAAAAATCTCTCATCGTGGGATTACAGCAAAACAAACAAAATACTTTTTTTTATTTGGTTATAGGATCAAAGATAGCTAATGAGCGTTGAAGTAGAATCTCTAATTTTTGCTGATGTAACATCGCCAAATGATATACATAAATTATATCAGTGTAAATCTGTATTTTTTATTATGCCAGAAAGAGTATTTTGTTTTACTTCATTCCAGAAAATTAATTTTTTAACCTTTTATTTTCATTATGCTCGTGCCCCCCTGGCAGGGTTATCCCTGGGGGGGCGCCTCACAGTTTGAGAAACGCTGCTCTACAACTATGGCTATTTCCTTAATTGAAAGGAAGTGAACCAGATAACTTAATTTGGCAGCAAGATGATGCACCGTCTCACTGACATCTCTCAGTACGGGATTGATTGAACATCACTGTTCTCGACCAATGGATTTCACCCAAAGGGCGTCACGATAAAGCTTGTTTCGCATGTCCTCCCCGTTCACCCTATCTAATGCCATGAGCTTTTTATCTGTGGGGGCTCATTAAAGATTGTGTGTATGTACCATCGATAACAGCTCACCTTCCAGACTTAAGACACAGGATTGAAGCAGCTGTTGCAAGAATTACCTCAGACACACTGAACAAAGTTTGGGATGAAGTCGTCTATCGACTTAATGTGTGCAGAATGATGAATGGGGCTCGCATTGAACATTTGTAAGATTGTAGGTAAAACTGTTTCAGTTACTCTTTCATTCGATGTATGAATTGTACTTGTAAGTTATATGTGATAAATACTCAGGGACGTAGCTACCGCCGTATCAATGATACGGGGCCCCAAACTACAGTTGCCTCAATTGTAAAATGTTGACGCTTTCAAATAAGTTTTATTGTTGGAAAAAGGGCCTCCCAAGGAATTTTGATACAGGGCCCATTCAAGACTATCTATGCCAGTGTAAATACTATAAAGCAATGTGGTATCCCCTCCGTTGGGGATACCCTCTCTCCACTATCCACGCGACCTACATCTAAGGGAATAAAGGATACACCACTAAACTCAGTCCTAATAAAATCAGTTTATTCTGATCTTAATTTATAATTAATACAACAACAATACTAGTCTAGGAGGATATCGATCAAGAATGAAACAACGCAAAACGTATTACTGATGATTAGCACAATTAACAAGTGAATCTATATTTATATATTAATTCCTAACTTAATAGTATTCGCCCTATCCTTATAGTTTAGATGAACTAACTTACCGCTATTTCCTGGGTAAACAGCTACGGTCCTTAAAACGTCAATTCAACCTTTAATCTGGCTGGCCCTGGCTTAGGCAATGCTCTGCTGGTCTCGGACCCACTTTTGACTTATCTACACCGGCACTGTTAGGCCAACTCCCAGAATGAAGACTCCTCTTCTAAAATTTATCTCACTTCACTTAGCTTACTTAGCACTCTGAGTTTCACTTAGTGATCATCGCGAATGCTAACCTTTTAATATATATGATTCCTAATTTGCATAAACACGCTCTCTTCTTGGGTTGGTTGGAAATAATTGCCATTCAGGCCCCCAAAAAATCCCAAGAGGACAATTAGTGGAAATACCGATAAAGCCTCGTCACAGCATTAAAACTCCTATATTGATTTAGAAACACCCGGTACAATGAAAACAAAACTTTGAATCTTGATTATGATTATCTGTAAGGGATATGCTTTTAACTGTGTCACTTTAAACACCCTGTTTGATGATCCCGCTTTTAAAATGAATCCTTTCGCTATCTTAAAAAAAATTGATCATTGATACACAACCTCTGGGACGTCTTAAGGCATACGCTGACTGGGCCTCTTGTTCCTGACTCAACCTTAAAAAGATGTGTAATATCTCTTTATTAATATGCTTCCCCACACCGTGCTTAGCGTTAGCAACCAACATAATTATCTCGCTTCTCATCAATATCATCAAACCAACCACTGTCCATCGTGTTAAAAACTCTCGCGAGAAACAAACTATCTCTTCAAGGTACAACAGACTACACGCTGTGAGTTGGTCTAATACCAAAGGACTCGCTTTCCATAACATCAAATTCAGTCTCCAATGCTTCGCGCTTCCAAAACAAGGGACTCTCTCCTGACCCCTGGCCGTCTTCCTCGACCGTCAGCCACCTTCTCCCTAACCAAGTAATATAAAAAAAATTAAGTCAATTCCTACTTAGATCAACAAAGAAAAATTTTATTTTAGCTACTTTTTATTAAATAGTTACAATTAATATAAATATGTATATACATATGACAGAATCACAACATTAAGTGGTAATTAATTTGTATTAGTTATCATTAAAGTATCGTATTGTCATCCAAAACAACCGTGTATATAAAATTTCAGTTCAGCTGAATGCTTTAAAACGTGAAAAAACCCTTTTCAAGTTTTGACACAAGTCGCCAAAAATGATGCCAACGTGGCTGTATTTGTAATTCTTTAAATAATTCGTTTTTAATCAATTAATTTTTATTAATTATAACTAAATTACTGTACTGTCATCCAAAATAATCATGTATATAAAATTTCAGCTCAATTGAGCGCTTTAAAATGTATTTTATTAACGATTGAAAAATCCACCAAGATAAATAAATAAATATATAAAGAGTGTGAGCTATAATAGTAGGAATTGAAAAACAGTAATCCACCCCCGAAGACGCGCAGAATAGCACCAACATTACATAATCTACCGCCAACAGTAGCCAGACACTACAAGATGACGATGCAAATGTTTCATCGAATTGGTCAAATGTTATTCTTGGAATGCATTTTCTGAAACCTGGTATTTTGAACTATATGCCAACTGACAACAGTGGCAAGATGACATTATTATGATATAATCATCATCCATCTATAGGCCTAGACCTAACACCATTCATCCTCATTACTCATTGAGTCGAAAAACGGCAATCAGTCAAAACAGTTTGGGTCTAGATTTGTGAGATTGTAAGTCATGCGGAATTATTTTGTTTCAGATTACCGTTTGGTACGAGTATTTGACAACGTGTTATATATTGGCCACATTTAAGAATCAAAGTTGGGGCCTACTTTTGCATAGACGTCTCTGGTGTTACCTTTAGGTTTTGCGAAGTCATGGTCACGAATTAGTGCACGGCATTGATCCTATACAGTTGTAGTTTCGAATCCTGATGTATCGAAGGACCCTCCGTGTAAAGTAGCCTATGATGATTGATGTGGTAGTTAGAAAGGGGGTGCCGGCTCAGGTGTCGCCTTATAGTGCGACGTAAATAAACATTTACTCACTCACCCCTATCTCCATTTTTTGAATGAGGGAGGTGTTTGTGCCAATGAAATTTATTACAAAAGGCGATAGAGGGTTAAAAAAAATGTGGTGTATTATAAAAATTCATCATCAATTTTGATCATTGTACTGTCCTTCTTCATTGTACCTTCTGTACTTTTTTTGTTTCCAGTCTTTTAAACCTTGAATATATACGCAAGTAATTATATTTTGATTATTTTATGCACGTTCATCAGGGCTGATTACATTTGTTGCGCATACGAAAGTTTTTTAATTGATTTTTTACATGAATTCTCACAAAAATTATGTCATCTTACATAGAGCCACCTTCAAAACAAATTACCTTTAAAAATCATATAAAAAGAAGCATAATTACTTTCTTTCGCATAAAATGAAATAGCATTCCTTAAAAATATTTCCATAACCTTTTTTTACATTAAAATGTTTATGATAATGTTTACTTATAACTGCTGTATCATTTTGATTCCATACTAAAATAATTTGTTTAAGTTTAATTTAAATCGTAGTGTGTGCTCATACTCTTAAAAACTTTAATTAATATAGTGTAATGAAATTATGAAAAAAAATTATTAAAATGAATTAAATGACATAAATTATATATAGCCTCCATAAAGTAATTGGACATCATTCAAAATAATTTTTTTGCCATCCTCTCCTAGGATTTGGGATAAAAATCGTCTTAACTTTTCTAAAATCTTGCGAAAAAGAAAGAGTAGAGAAGAAAAGAAAGAGAAAAAGTTGACGGTGACGACGATGAAATTTATATTTCCACGCAGAATGTGCAAGAGGTTATTATTACCAGTGACACAGATGGTTTTTATGCGGAATTTTTCAAGCAGAACTCATTCTCCAAATTAGAAGAAAAATTTCACACATAAGTACTGTAATTAAAAGCAAATTAATGCTTATTTTTTTAAATCTGAATTAACAAAATGTGACTCTTTTAAATTAAATATCTTTAAAGTATTTATTATTATCATTGCAAAAAGATTAAGAAGTATATATGCAAAAAATATGATTCTCACCGATTTCTTTATTTATATTCCATTCCTACTATTATATATATAGCTCACACTATATATTTATTTATTTATCTTGGTGGAATTTTCAATCGTTAATACAATACATTTTAAAGCGCTAAATGGAGTTGAAATTTTATATACATGATTATTTTGGATGACAATACAGTAATTTAATTATAATTAATAAAAATTTATTAAAACTAATTATTCGAAGAATTACTAATACACCCACGTTGGCATCATTTTTGGCAACACAACGACCCTTTTGGCGACTTGTGTCAAAACTTTAAAATGTTTTTTATCTCACATTTTAAAGCATTCAGTTGAACTGAAATTTTATATACACGTTTGTTTTGGATAACAATACAATACTTTAATGATAATTAATAAAAATCAATTACCACACTTAATGTTGTGATTCTGTCATATGTATATACATTGTAGCTATTTAATAAAAAGTAGCTAAAATTAAAAATTTCTTTGTTGATCTAAGTAGGAATTGACTTATTCTTTTTTTTTTATTATTATTATTTCTTGTTTTTAAGCTTATTTAGCTTACAATGGGCCGATTCATCATCAGAGGGCCCTGCGATCGTTTAGCGAGTGCCACGTGATTATCAAGTAAGCAATAACAGCTAATCGTATTACACTTGTGGTTGTGTGCTAACCGTCGATTTTGCTTACATTCAAATTTTATATTCTTTAAATATTTTTAATATACTTTCTAGTCTTTTGTTTTTCGTACACTTAATTTATTGATAGGTGTTTTTGGCAACAGGAATCGATAGACAAGGAACATAAATTTAGACATAGGTCTTCCGAGAATTTAATAATTGCAATTTTGCAATAAAAATAAAGGAATATTAATGTGAAATTTTAAAAAAAAATGTTTATAAAACTATAAGTAGTGCATAAAAATAAAAATTGTATTTTTTCATTGTATTTGTTAAAGGAAAGAAAGAATTTCATTTTCTTATATGATAGTAGATACAAATCCGAAAACACCGCCAAAATACTCAGTTGAATGAAAAACGTGAGTATTTGTTGAGCGTACTATCATGTGATTATGACGTCAGATGAATCGAATCCATATGTTTAAAAATAGGATGTCATTTTAACATGATAAATGTAATCACGTGTTTCCAGCCATTAAGTTCACGCGCTTCATTGTTGACAACCTTTGCTTTTCACAGAAACTTTATTTTAAAAATAGATATTTGTTAATAAAGCACACAGAGGTAAACAAAATTCATTTGATTTAAAAATGCACGTATAATATTCTGATTTTTTTTTTAACTTTTAAGAAAATTTTTGAAGATTATTATATTACTTGAACATGTTTATACCCAATCGTTAAATTTGAAATTTTACCTAATATCAAGTTTGAATCCACGCGGAAAACACTGGATTGCAGTTATTATATAGTTCAACTCTTTGCTTGTTAAATAGGAACCCATACTCAAAATATTTTTTGAGGTAAGAAAAGTGCAGTAATTTCAGAATCATAGTTTGATTTTATTAGTAGAAACAGTGAATTGTATTTTTTTTTTTATGTTCTACAGTTCTACTTGAATTAGCCCATTTGTTTCTTGTATATAAAATATAGTACAGTATATTTCTTGTACATAAAATATAGTACAGTATATTTGTGGTATATGAAATATCGTAAAATATATATTTTCCTGTACTATATAATGCTGAATTCTTTTTACTTCACATGCAAAATTGAAAAGTTGAGCAACTTATTGAAGTGTTTCTGATTTTTTGAAACTGTAATACAGGATTCAAACCCAGTAGCTGAGTGGCAGTGTATCGCGCTTCGACACCACAGGTCCGAGGTTCAAACCACGGGCTTGGCAAGGTTGATTCAGCCTTTCATCTCTTCAGTGGGTCGATAAATGAGTACCAACTTGTTTGGGAACTTAACACTGGGAGTGTCGCATCAGACTGACCACTTGGTCGGAACATCTGCTCATGCACCTCAGGGCGTATACTAATATGGGCACAGTAGACCTTGGCCTCATAGGCTGTTGCGCCACTGAGTTAAGTTAATGCAAGATTCATATACAGGGTGTTGCCGAATTCGACCAACAAATTCAGAGGGCTGATAGTAGGCAGCATGAGAACGATAAACCACCGTAAAACAGGGTGTGATGTCGATTGGATTGAAAAGGGGAAATAAGAGGCAAGAAATACATTTATTAGACGTAAAGCATGTTTACTATACGAACAATGCATCACAGCTCGACGTCAGAAATTGAACGACAAGTGATTGTCACAGGAATTGTTCGAAGTTAAGGCCACGTCAACCACAGCGCAGCCGATGCCAACGGATGAAGGATTGTCGAACACGTTCAAACAATTCCGGTGTGCTGGTGTTGTCGGCTGAGGCGACGACGATCCAAGCCTTGAGGTCCTCAATGTAGCCACCGGAGTCTCATACACAAGTGGTTTCATTTGATTCAAGAAGAAATGCAAGGGATTGAGATCCGGGGAGCGGGGAAGTTAAACAACAGGTTCACCGCGTACAACCCATCTCCCGAATGTGTAGCATGGAGGTGGTTTTGCACCGCAGTCGAAAAATGTGCTGGTGCACCATCCTGCATGAACCACACGTTCTGGTATGTAGTGGTCGGTATTCCCCGCAGCAACTGCGGGAGAAGTGGGAAATTTGCATACGTGCAGGTTTCTTCAACTCTACCACGGCGCTCTAAATCTCTACAATTATTTGGCAATTCTCCTCGTCTGGCTCATCCTCCTCCCTATGGCTACTATTATCGCGATTTTCGCCGACTGATCGTGGTTTGTGACCTAGTCTTCTATAATAATTGGTCGCCTTCATGCTGCCTACAATCAGCCCTCTGAATTTGTCGATCGAATTAGGTAACACCTTGTATTTTAAAATGTATGAAATGAGTGATTTTTGTTCGGGACATGTTAAAATTTTGTTCCATACGTTAATAACAAACGATAACGACCACAAGGCTCCTGCTTATCGAGTATTTTGAAATATTCCAAAATAGTTTGATGACAACACAGCAAGAAGTTGGACAGTTTTAAAAAATTTGCATACCCAAAACCCATTTTTAAGTATCTCGTTTTACAATAAGTGAAGATAATGTCATCAATCGATTACTCAAAAGCTATATTTCATTTTTTTTCATAGAATTAAACAAGAACTTTTCTTAAGTTTTCCAGCTTTCCAGAAAGTTTTTCAGGAAAAATGTTTTTCCTTTGATATTTGAAAATATTTATAAATATTTTTTTTTAAATCTGAAAACCTAGAAAATAATAAATGATCATTAAAACAAAAAATAAAATATTTTCAGAAATTGCAGGGAGGGGTGTAATTGTAGAGGAACCTTCATTACTTTCTTGTTCTTTCGGAGGAACTTTTATTGCATGCAAATCGATGCAATGGTCTAGGTTTGAACAGATAAATAAAAATTCTATAGGTTATGTTCATGTGAATTTAAAAGCACCGGTAAATGCCAACCTTAAAACCATTAATCAAAATTATAATCACGTGACATCTTTAGATGTGTTTCCATGGTGATGTAATTGATATGATTAAATAAATGAATCTTTTCATAAGTAAAACTAGCTGGTATACCTGTTCTTCGCACGGATGAATTGAAAAATAAAACAACAGTGATTGAAGCATAAAATGAAAACTTGAATGTGTTAATTTTATGTGAATTGTGAATTAAATTAAAAAAAACCTTTTTTTTTAGAATATTTGCCACATTTTAAGTCTACTGGTCTAATAGTAGGAAAAAAGGATTTTTTTAAATCTTATAACACCCTCGTAACACCCATGTGAGTCAAAAAAATTTAAAATTCCCTTCTTAGCTGTCATCTCTTCTCAGTAAAAGTAACATGTATTCAAAATTTCAAGGTTGTAGGTTTAGTAATTTATAAAAGAGATATTTTTTTATATAAAAGGCCCTCACACACACATACACAAACCCTCTTGAGTGCCAATTTTCTGAAAACCCTTTTTTAGCGTACTTCTACTCCATGTATAGAACATGTCTGCTAAATTTTTAGTCTGTAGGTATAATAATTCGGAAACGGGATTATCTTTTATCGGTAACACCTTTTTAACCCCTCGCAATCCTCTTGGAGGCCAATTTTAGAAAAGCCTCTTTTGTAGCGCTTCTCTACTCCATGAAAGGAACACGCATACTTAATTTCAAGTCTATAGGTCTAATAGTTAAAAGAGGTGAATATTTATCTATAAAGGTAATTAACCCCTCACAATTCCCTATAAAGGTCGATTCTTTCAAAATTCTTTCTTAATGGATCAAAAACGGGAATAGTTTTCTCTAAAGTCCCTCTAATCTCTTGCACCCCCCCTGCTTAGGGCTTAGTTCTCTAAAAACCCTTTCTTAATGGATCTCTATTCCATTATATATATATATATATATATATATATATATATATATATATATATATATATATATATATATATATATATATATATATATATAAAGGAACATGCCTACCAAATTTCAAGTTTGTAGGTCCAATATTTCAAAAACAGGAATATTTTTCTATAACGTCACTTAACACCTCGTTGCGCCCCTTGGGTGTCGATTTTCGCAAAATCCGTTCTCAGCGGATCTCTACTCCATGAAAGAAACCTGCCTACCAAATTTTAAGTCTGTAGGTGTAATAGTTCTTGAGATATCGAGATGAATTAGTGAGATGATACTGGTGATGATAATAAAGTGCTTTATATAAACACGTATCTTAAAAGCAATTTCACGTTAATGTTTGCTGTCAGGGTTACACAGTAATGTTATTAAATTACTCGTTTTTGCGATCACCAGATAATATTTTGAACGAGCTACTTTTGTATTTTTGTCTTTGGCAACGAGCCAAAAAAATGTAGTTGATGGAATTCGCTTGAATAAAATGTGGAATTATGTGCTGTTCTTATGAAATTTTCGTTTTGAGTATAAACTGGGTTCACGACTGACATTTGTGCGGGCAGAGCCCCGATGGATTTCGAATTGGTTCCAAGATTAAGGATTTAGAACTGTTTTGAAGGAAGGATTTTGAATCGTTCTCAAGATTAAGAATCGTGAACTGTTTTGAAACTTGGCGACATCGAAACTGTGCTGAAGTGAGGGAATTCCAATTATATCCAACATTTAGTAGTAAGTGAACAATTTTGTGAATCTCTAGTAAATTTTTAATAAGTTGTACAGTTGAGGAAGTTTATTTTAAAAGTGGATGAGAAATGGCGTTTTTAGGAAGAGCTTTGAAGGTAGATTTGAAGTGTTTGGCGGAAGAATTAGGATTAACTGTAACGGAAGAAATGAAGGTTCCTGCTTTAAAAAAGTTGATAGTAGCAAGTAAGGAGTATGAAGAGGTGTTCGCGAAAGAATTATTACACAGAATAGTAAGCGAAAGAGAAAATGAAATTTAACGCCACGAAAGAGAATATGAAATAAAGCGCCAAGAAAGAGAAGATGAATTAGAGAAGTTGAAGATAGAAGCCTCGATGATGAGTAAGGGTTTTAGGAGAGAGAGGAATTCTCAGAATGAAGGAATACAAGAACACGTACCAGTTGGATTGCAAAAATTAATGCGTACTTTTGACCCCAAAGAAGGTGATATAAGTTTTTACCTAATACTGTTTGAAAGACAAGCACGAAGAGTCCATATTAAGGAAGAAGATTGGGTAACGAATCTTGTTGGACTATTGCCGTTAGAAATGGCGGATTTGATTGCCAGGGAACCAGAAGAAAAGGCAAATGATTATGAACACATAAAAGGTATGTTATTAAAAAGATTTAAATTGAGCCCAGAAGCATTTAAAGTAAAATTTAAGAGGCGTTGTAAATCGGCCGAGAACACTTGGCGAGATTTTGGATTTGAGTTGGCGAACTATTTTAATGAGTGGATTTCGGGACTAAAAATCTACGATTTTAACAGGCTGAAACAACTTGTCATTGTAGAGCAGATGAAGGAACAGGTTTCCAGGGATATACAGCAACATTTTATTGATGACTGGAGTAGAATTGTTACAGTTGACGATCTTACTGAGAAGTTAGATGATTATGAAAACGCAAGGCACACACACAATATAACCAGGCCACTAAAGCTACTTTGTCTCAACCGTATAGAAATTCCTATCGGGAAAAACCTAGCATGTGCAATAAAAAATGTCATACATTTGGTGAAGGATATAGACAAGAATTAAACAACCGCAGTGGATATGATAAGCGAAATTCTTTCCAAAACTCAGTTACATGTTTCAATTATGGACGAGTAGGACATTTTGCGAGATTTTGCAGGGATAAGAAAGACGGGAGAGGAAAGACCGAGGGTAAAGTTGCTGAGGTAAAGGTATCTGAGGTGCAAGTGGCAGAAGTAAAAGTAGTTGAGGATGAAAGCAAAGTAGTCACAGCGAGATTAAATGGTGAAGTTGTAAGGGAAAATAAGAAATCCAGTGCAGTTCAACTAAAAATGTCTGATCTTAAAATAGTAAAAATTTCGTATGGTGGAACAGAATATGAAGCTGTAGTGGATTCAGGTGCACAAATTAGTGTGTTTAAAAGCAGTGTCGTGGGAAAGGAAGTAGATTACAAAGGACATATAATGTTGCAATCCGCATTTGGGGATTGTTTAAAGGCTGAACTAAAAGAAGTGGATATTGGTTTGGTAACGAATGGGTATATTGCGCCAGTAATTAAAACGGTGGTGGCAACTGTGGATGGGCTGAATACTGACATATTATTGGATACTGAAACTTATGAAGCATTATTAGAACAAGAAAGAATATACAGTCCCAGATTTACAGCCGCTATGAACTTAAGATCAGATTCCTCTAAAAAATTGTTAGATGAGAGTGTAAATACTGAAGAGGAAGAACAAGAGCCAACAATAACAGAATATGATGAGGAGAATGGAAATAACACAGAAAAATTCAAGAAACAGCAACAGATTTGTGATACTCTTCAGGAAGCATGGAATTTTGCTAGGCGAAACAAAGGAGGATATGTGATAGAAAATGATATCCTGTACCATGAAGAGCTATTGGGCAGAAATAGGATAAAACAGTTAGTGATTCCTGAAATGAGGAAGAGGAAAGTACTAGAAATTGCGCATGAATCAGTGTTCGGAGCACATCTAGGAGCTCATAAAACAATTCAGAGAATCAAATTTTCGTTTTATTGGCCAGGGATGGTAAAGGAGATTAAAGCATATTGTAGTTCCTGTCATGGTTGTCAGCTTAGAAAAGTAATTCGTTCGGTTGACAAAATTCAGATAACACCTGTGTCTCGTCCTGAATTGCCATTCCAAGTAGTAAACGTTGATTTAATTGGTCCTGTAGATCCAGTATCATCACAAGGACATAAATACATACTTTGTTTGATGGACCAGCATTCTAGATGGCCGGAAGCAATCCCACTCAAGTCACTAACGCCTAAGAGTACGTGTGAAGCACTGCTCGAAATATTCAGTAGAACAGGAATTCCAGAAGTGATCGTAATGGACAATGCAACAAATTTTACGGCCAGTTTAACGCAAGAGTTTTTGAAGATTTTAGGAGCTTGTCCGCATTTTTCAACACCATACCATCCAGAAGGAAACGAGTTAATTGAGAGATGGAACCAAACTCTCTCAAGAACATGTTGCACCACATTATCAGAGAGGAAGGAAGAAGTTGGCATAGACATATGCCGTTTTTACTATGGGCTTATCGTGAAGTTCCAAACTCAACTACCGGTAAACCACCTTTTCTACTAATGTATGGAAGAGATCCGAAAGGACCGTTGTCTATACTGAAGTCAATTTGGACTGGGAACACGTTGTTACCTCTGAATATGAAGGGATCAGTAGAGAGTTATTTGAAAAAGCTAAAAGAAAAGTTAGAAGTAGCAACCCCCAAAGCAAAGTTAACAAGTGACGTGCAACAAGGTAGCTCCGCTAAATATTACAACAGGCAAAAGAAACATCGAGAATTTGCACCAGGAGATCAAGTGCTTGTTTTGATACCTGATTCGACGAATAAGCTATATGCTAGATGGACAGGTCCAGTTAAAGTTGTTAAAAGAGTAAAACCAAATTCATATTATTTGCAGATGGCTGGAGGTAATTTGAGATTGCTGCATGTTAACAAGATCAGAGAATACAGAGCGAGAGTTCAAACGGTTGGAGTTATTTATGATATTGATGATGAATTCGGTGAGATATATGAAACGCCAACAGTTCCTGCAGCTGAGAAGAATGACGAAGAGTGACGTTGGATTACCTATCTAAGAAGCAACAAACTCAACTAAAGGATCTTTTACATCGACACAGGACGTTGTTTTCTGGAAAAATAAAAAGAGCTAAAGGTGGTGAACATGTGATAAAACTGAAGAATGAGGAGGAGACGATGAAACCCAAAACTTATAAGATACCAGAAAACTTAAAGAGAAAAGTAGACGTGCAGATAGACGAATTGTTAGAGTTAGGGCTGATTGAACCTGTTGTAAGTGAAATAGCACACCCCGTGGTATGTGTTCATAAGAAGGATGGAACAATTCGGTTATGCATAGATTTCAGAAGCTTGAATGCCCTTACCGTACCGGACGCATATCCAATGCAGAATATGATGGAGTTGAATTTCTTAGTAGGGAAGAAAAAATTCATTACTGTACTAGATATGTTGAAAGGATATTGGTCTATACCAGAGGGGGCGAACCTTTTTGGATCAACGGGCCATTTTTTCTAAGGAAATGTTTAATGAATTATAGGCGTGCCATCAAAAATTTTGACTTGTGATTAATGGGAAACTAATAAAACTAAATACGAACAAATCAAAATTCCTTATTTAATAAGAAAAAATACATTTTGCACTGTAAAGTAGTAAATGTTCTAGCTATGCATGTAATTTAAATTAAAGTAACATTGGTGTGACTTCTGTTGTTGTAAAGAGTGTTTTTTTTCCAGGTATAGAAGTTTAAGTTGACATTACTTTCCAAGATGGTGACCGATTTCACAGCTGTCAAGTGATTTATTCTCAGTTTATGGTTTGGCAATTCATCAAAACGATCATCAAGCATGGCGTAGATTCGTCGAATGGGCCCAAAACGAGATTGCCGTTGTTCCCGATTTTCATAAGCGAATTTTGTTTAGCGATGAAGCGCACTTCTGGTTGAATGGCTACGTCAACAAACAAAACTGCCGCATTTGGAGTGAAGCTAATCCACAAGTATATGTTGAAACACCATTGCATCCAGAAAAACTGACTGTTTGGAGCGCTTTATGGGCTGGTGGAATCCTTCTTCAAAAATGATGAAGGCCACAACGTTACAGTCAATGGTGATCGGTATAGAGCTATGATTACTAACTTTTTCATTCCTGAATTGAACAATCATGATGTTCCAGGAGCTTTGGTTCCAACAAGACGGCGCAACATGTCACACAGCTCGTGCCACAATCGATTTATTGAAAGACACATTTGGTGACCGCCTAATTTCACGTTTTGGACCTGTGAATTGGCCTCCAAGATCTTGTGATTTAACACCGCTAGACTAATTTCTGTGGGGCTATGTAAAGTCATTGGTCTATGCGGATAAGCCACAAACTCTTGACCATTTGGAAGACAACATTCGCCGTGTTATTGCCGATATAAGGCCACAAATGTTGGAAAAAGTCATCGAAAATTGGACGTCCAGATTGGACTACATCCGAGCCAGCCGTGGCAGTCATTTTGCCAGAAATCATATTTAAAATGTAATGCCACAAGATTAAAAAAAATTTTAAAAAATTAAAGTCAATCGAATAATACATCGTTGTTTTATTGCAATTTAAAGTTCTATACCTCTAAAAAAAACTCCCTTTAGATTAGATGACAATAACTTATATCAGAATTATAAGACGTTACTTTTAGCAGAATGCATGCTAAATTAGAGTCGTCTGCTAAACGGTTTCTAAGCGAGTCTTTGATATTATTTATCTCAAAAAATAATGACTCGCAGGCATAGGTAGATGAAAATATGGTTAAAATAGCATAAGCCAGCTTCTTCAGCAGTTAAATGCGTCTGTAATCGAATTCCATGTATCCAAAATTTCGTTACTGGTATTTTTAATAATATTGCTTGCTTATCTTTCTGCTTCAATCAATTCCAACTTTTTCCTTGTTTCAATAAACTTTTGAATCCATATTGAACTAGACTGGAAATCAATCAGTTGCATTTCAAATTCTTTAATTTCCAACCAATCGAATTGGGACAAATTCAGTTTATCAAACGAAATCACATCAAGATACATAATAAATTGGAACGTTTCCGATAGTTCCTTTAACTGAAAAAATCTCGATGAAAATTCTTTGATTAAAGAATCAATTATGGAAATAAATTCATCAATAACTGTTTCTTCATTTCGTTTCTCTTTGGGCATCTAAATCTTTGATATATTTTTTCAAGTTTGGGAACTACTTGCAGTTTCTTGTAATAATATCGTCTCTGAAAACATACAGTTTAGCTTCAAAAGTTCGAATTAGATCAATCATGACGATAACTGTTTTATTCGGGCCTTGAATTCGGGCCTTGATTCAAAAATTGCAGACCCTGGGTGTGTGCAATAATATGCTTATGTGGATAAGGAACTTCATTTCTCAGCGTTTCTCGGCCTTTCGTTTTGGAAATGCTATTTCCAGTTTTAAACAAAGTGAAACTGGCCTGCCCCAAGGCACTGTGATTAGTCCTATCTTATTCAACATCTTTATTAATGATCTCCCTGATCTCTCTTGGCATCTGATGGACTGACCAATACGGCTGTATTTGGGGATGACCTTGCCATTTGGTGCAGCACACCAAAGAGGGATCAGTCCAAACTAAATACCATCATAAATCTGACCCTTGAAAGATTACACCTTTGTTGTATTGAAAATAATATGACTGTAAACCTAAAGAAGACTACTTGTCAGTTCTTCACTTTAAATAGACAACCATTCAGTCCCCAATTGGTTTATAACGGTATGCCTGTTCAACAGAGTGATGTTTCAATTTATTTGGGTTGCGCTCTTGATAACAAATTGAAATGGACTAAACATGCTGAGCTTGTTGTTTCTAAGGCAAGAAAGCGACTCTCCATTCTTAAAAGATTGACCGGAGTTAAATGGGGATGCAATAGGAATACCTTAAATACAACTTACAAGACATATATTCAACCAGTTCTAAATTATTGCAATGAGGTGCTGATCTCTGCCTCAGAGAACGTTAGAAAACTTCTTGACACTTTCCATAACCAAGCCCTTCGCATGATCACTGGCGGAGTTAAAACTACTCCAGTACTTGCCATGCAGTTACTTTGCGACCTTCAGCCATTCACTAATATAATTGAGAAGAACGCTGCTATTCTCTTCAATAGACTTATTAGACTCCCAAATAATCCATTCTGGCGGAACTATGATTCCGATGGAGGACGTAATCTTAAGACTCAAAAGGGCTTTATTCAATGTGTTCGTGAGAACATTCAATATAAAGTCATTAATGATGAGCCCTTTGAATTACTGTCTTTTGCTAACCCACTTGACTACGCAACACTCGACATCAGATTGGACCTTGTTCTGAATGTGAGAAAACGTGATCTAAGTCCAACTGCTCTTCACGCTATAGCTTTGGAAACTATCAATACCCGCTTCCCACCAGAGGAGTGGCTTCACATTTACACAGATGGCTCACTCTTGGACTTTGCCCAAGGCGCTGGCATTGGTGTTTTTAGTCACCTCTTCTCCTTCTATTTACACGCCGGCCCTTTGACAACTCACTTTGATGGTGAGGTTGAAGCTATACATATAGCCCTTCAGCAACTTGCTGTTCGTCTTCCCCCCATTGAAAGAGCTGCAATTCTTTCAGAGATTCTACTTCTGCCCTTCAGGCTTTGTCCAACTATAATGAGAATAATTGTTTACGTGTGTAGAACTGTAGAGAACTCCTGGGAAAGATAAAAGGAAAGAGATCGTCTTTCAATGGGTGCCATCCCACTGTGGTCTTTGGGGAAATGAGAGGGCAGACTTTTTGGCAAAAAAGGGAACGGGTATCCTTCAGAACTTTCGCAGAGACCTGACACTTCATTCAGCCAAACTGGAAATTAAGAGGATTTTTTAGGGAATCATTTCGCCTTACAGCTTCTCGTGTTGCTCGTGATAAGCCTTGGAGTACACTATGTAAGAACTCCCACGGTATTCCAAGTTCTCCTCGTGCTGCTGCTGTGGCTAAATTTAGACTTTTAACCGGACATGACTGCCTTTGTGCTCATCTGTTTCGTTTTAACTTAGTGACTTCACCTATCTGCGTTTTGTGTGACACTGGGCAAGACATGACTGCCGCTCATTTGGACGAGTGCTCTGCACTGAGTGATCTTAACTGCATTGTAAAAAGATATTGGAGAGCCCGTTGCCTAATGACCTGATGGTCAATGGCCTGGCATTTGTAAAATAAATTATTCGGGCCTTGAAGCTTTTCGTTCAGTTCATTGAAATGTTGGCATATGTCTGTAAAAAACATCAATTTTAAAAGCCACATAATATTCATCAATTGTGAGTATTGTTCAATTTTGCTCTCATTTTGTAAAAACAGTATTTCCTCCAAGCAATCAACATATCTGAAATACGTTCTCCCGGCTCAACCAGCGAACATTATTATACATTAGTGAGCCATTATACACCGAATTGACTTCATTCAACAAAGCATCAAACTTTCGCTTATTTAAAGCCTGCGACGATATGAGGTTGACTATTTATGTGACAAGCATTATTACATTATCAAGAGATGTTAAACCACTCTTTGCACACAAGGCTTGTTGATGAATAATGCAGTGGCATTCAAGAATCGAATGTCGTACGTCTGAAGAAATGAAACTTTTTTTTGCCTACCATATTTGGAGCACCATCAGAGTAGTAACTGAAACATTTTTTTTTTTCAAATCAATGTTTTTCTCAGCAAGTGAATTTCTTACTGTCGTACAAATATCTGTGCACTTTGTAGTTGTTAACAACGATGTTATCGCAATTAATTCTTCCTTAATGACGTTTCCTACCCAATATCGAGCAAAGACAGCTAAACGTGCAGGTTTAGTGATGTCAATACTTTCGTCAAGACATAGAGATATAAAAGAAGTGGAGTTAATGTCTTTTTTTTGTTGATCTGTAACATTTTCTTCCAGTTTCAAGATTCTACCTTTTATTGTATTTCTAGATAGAGGAATATCTTTGATGTGCTGAATTATCTTATCTTTATTATCAAAATGAGCTAAAATGCAAATCGGTTTTGATCGATGGCGTGCCCAAAATATTCTGTCGCGTGCCATTATTGGCACGCGTGCCATTGGTTCGCCATCCCTGGTCTATACCAATGGAAGACAGCAGCAAACATCTAACAGCCTTCCGAACTCATCGAGGACAGTACCAATGGAATGTGTTACCATTTAGGTTAAGAAACGCTGCTGCAACCTACCAGAGAGCCATGTTTAAAGTGGTTCAAACTATATCTGATTTTGCATGTGCGTATATCGACGATTTAGTAATATTCTCTGATACGTGGGAAGAACATTTAAATCATCTAGAAGAAGTTTTCAAAAGATTGGAGCATTTTAATTTCTCAGTGAATTTAGGAAAGTTTGAGTTTGCAAGACAAAAAGTTAAATACTTAGGACATATCATTGGTTCAGGTAGGCATTCCCCTGACAAAGAAAGAATAAAAGCGATTCAGAACTTACAGGCACCAACGACCAAGAAACAACTGAGAAGTTCTTTGGGATTGTGCAGTTTTTATAGACACTATTATTCCGAACTTTGCAAAAATTGCTCTACCATTGACGGAGCTCACTAAAAAGAAAGTCCCTAATGAGATTCCATGGAGGCTGAAAATGCTTTCAAGGAGTTGAAGACAGCACTATGTGAAACTACAGAGTTGCAGGTCCCAGACATAGAGAAACCGTACTACTTGCATACGGATGCTTCTCAGACGGCCGTCGGATGCTGTCTAGGTCAATTGGATGGAGAAGACAACATTCATCCCATAGCTTTTGGGAGCCAGAAACTGAACCCAAGCCAACAAAAGTGGTCAACAATTGAAAGGGAAGCGTATGCTATTATTTGGGCTCTAAAAAGATTTGAAACTTTACTGTGTGGAGCAAAGATTTTCTTACTATAACCGATCATAATCCTCTAGTATTCCTCACTAGTGCTGCACCCAAATGTCCGAGATCGCAGAGGTGGGCGTTGGCCATTCAACGCATGACATTGAAGCAAGCCACATGAAAGGATCTAAACTAGTTAATGCAGATGCGCTATCCAGACTGTAAATGTAAACTGTAATTAAATAAGAACTTTCAGAAGGATTTAAGATTATTTTAGGTTTTAAACATTTTCTTAGCTTTATTGTTAGATGATTAAGTTAAGAAGAATATTTGTGTAAAATTTAATGTTGAGTATTTTTATGTAAATGTATAACATTAAGATAGTGACTAAACAGTGTTTCATTTTGGGAGTAACGTGTGACCCTTAGATTGTTTTAGCCATATTTTTGATCTTTGGATCTAATATGACTCTCGGGGGGAAGGTGTCAGGGTTACACAGTAATGTTATTAAATTACTCGTTTTTGCGATCACAAGATAATATTTTGAACGAGCTACTTTTGCATTTTTGTCTTTGGCAACAAGCCAAAAAAATGTAGTTGATGGAATTCGCTTGAATAAAATGTGGAATTATGTGCTGTTCTTATGAAATTTTCGTTTTGAGTATAAACTGGGTTCACGACTGACATTTGCTTATTTCAAACGCTTCTCGTTTTTTCTTTTTTCATTCAATTCTTATCTCGGTTAAAATTAAAATGCTAGCCATTACCCACTCGCTCTTCTCTAGATATTTTATAATAATATTTTTTATTGAGAAAATTTATAACGCCGTGCACCACAAAGTATCTCACGGGGGATTACATTGGAGTAAGCGTGAAGCACACATCACAACGAAGAGAAGAATTACAACAGAAACATCCATGTCTTACCCGGGATTCTAACCCAGACCCTATGTCACCGCAGTCAGCGTCACTATAATGGGTGACTATAATGATATTTGACTAGATATTTTTTTTAATTGTTGATTATCTTAAGATTTAAAAGTTTTCGATTGTATTCAAAAACACATTTCAGTACTTTTATAAATATACTACTTTTCAACGCTCACGTAACTAAACCTCTTGGTAGATGATTTTCGCAAAACCCGTTCTTAGCAAATTTCTATTCAAGAAAAGAAACATGTTTGCGAAATTCCAAGTTTGTTTGAGTTGTAATAGTTGGAAAACGTAAATCTTAATCAATAACTTTCCTGCTACCCCCCCCCTTGGCAGTTGATTTCCTCCAAACCTGTTCATAGCAGATTTTTACTCAACAAAATAAACATACTTGCCAAATTTCAAAGTTGTCGGTGTAACAGTTAAAAGATATAAAAATGTTATCTATATCAATCCCGCAATCCCCCTTGAGAAACAATTTCTGCAAAATCCGTTCAAAGTAAATCTACTCAACAAAATAAACATACTTGACAAATTTCAAATCTTTTGGTCTCATAGTTCAAAAACAAGATTGTTTTTGTCTCAACAGCCCTGCACCCACCTTGGGTGTCCATTTCGGCAAAACTCGTTCTTAAATGACGCCAAATCAAAAATTGCCGCCAAATGCTGTAATCGTTAATGGACTAAATTCATGTGACGTCACGATCACGTGATTCCAGTTCAGCTCTTGCGCACGTGCATGCGGCGTCATTTGTTTACATTACTATCTTGCTCTTAAACTTTAGTTAATTATTCTTTTCCGACGTTCAGAAACGACATACTGTGCAACATATGGATGCAATAACTGCAAAAAGAAAGACAATTGCAGAAACAAAACTTTCTTCCAATTTCCTTTAAAAAAATCCAAATTTATTAAAAACATGGATAGCAAAGATAAGGCGGGAAAAATTCGTACCTTCTTATGCTTCTGTACTATGTTCGTATCATTTCGAAGAGGAATGTTTCGAATACCAAAATTTTACTAATCGCAGGCACTTAAAACCTGGATCAGTGCCAATAAATTTTGTGTTTACAAAAAGTCCATCTTTCCGAAGAATTCTGGAAAGATGCAAGCCCTCTACTTCTACTGAAATGTAAGTACTTCAAAATTTTTGCTAAATTTAAGTCAAGTTTTTAAATAAGTTACTTAGAAAATACTTCAATGGTTAAATATCTTAATAAACTTAAGTTTTACTTATGTTATAAATCTTCAAAATAAAGTAACAGAAATAATTCTGTACTTTATATAAAACTAGCACTATATAGAGTATACTTTTAAATATAACCATACATATTATATTAAGACAAGTATGTATACAAAGTTCACAGAAGATTATCTAATGTATTGTGTGCTGTTATTTTGCTTTCTCATTAAAAAAAATAATAAAATACTTGTGATAATAATCTGTTTCTGAATTGATGGAATAATTTAATTTTAGCTCTATTAATGTTTTTTTTATCACCATCTACAAAGTACTTTATAACAGAAGTCAGTCAGTGTTTACTTATAAAATTATTACTCGAACATGATTTAAAGTATTCATACATAAAAGTAAATGCATTAAAAGTACTTATATGCAAAATTTACAAATCATTTAAAAAATATAATATTAATGTAAATGTTTTATTTTAAAAAATAGATGTGAACCACCTGTTTCAAATGAAGAAATGGGAACGGAAGAAATTCAGAGCTTCATACAGTTTGTTTGCTATGTAATCATTGATTGCATGCAATAAAGCAAAAACAAGTTTACAAAATGCTGGAGGGCCTCCAGCAGGACAAGTACATGTTGCACTTAGAACCTAAAGTTAAATAAATTTTAAATATTAAAGTAATACATTTTAAAATTAGATTGCAAATTCATATAAGTTTTCGGTATTTACATATCAGTCTACTGATTAATACATTTTGAAAAATTTATGCTAAAGTTAATTTACAGCTCAGTTTAAATTCAATTATTTTGAATAAAGACCAAAATTTAAAATTTAAATAAATAAATCATGTAAATTAAAATTTCAAATAAATTAAAATTAACAGTTTATAAAAACACGTCAGAAAGTATTTGAATTAAAAATACTTTGCCTTATAAGAAAAATTACTAACAATTTGGGAGAATCTTAATGTTTACACAATATTATACTCCTTATTGAATTGAAGTTTTAAATGAAAAATTTTCATTTCTTTTTCAAAATGGTTTAGCATTTCTTGTGTTTGCTTTTAATGTGTTGGAATCAAATTATAATTTACTCATAAATAGCAATAATTATAGAATGACTAAAGCTTCTAATAATGCATATTCATTAAAATAAAACACAATGAAATTGATATTCAATGCTACTCTAAAAAATAAGAATCAAATTATAAACTTATCACTAATAATGTAGCTATTAAAAAAATATAAATTAGCCCATTCACATTTCTTTTTATCTTTTGGGGAATCAACTTTTAATTAAATAACTACCAATGTTAATACATAGAATCCTATTTTGTATTTTAAAACAATGAGTTATATTAAAGCATAAAAGAGTATATAGTAATGCAATAATAATCGTTTAAAAAAAAGTTCCTAAATTAAAACAAAATAATTTATAACTTAACCTGACAAGTTGTTCTGATTTGAACAGATGGCTTGTACGTCACTTTCTTCTTCATTTCGGCTTTAACAAAGCATTGAATAAAAAAAATCATCATTCATTAAGAAATCAGGCTCTTACTTACTTACTTACTTACTCCAGAGAATCGAGCTCACCCAAAGGGTTTAGAGCTGCATCCGACCCTCCGAGAAGTATTTTATTTTCAAATTAAACGAAAAACATGTACAGGCTCAGTAAATGATACCTTGCTTACGAATTTATCGTCGAATAATTTTAATCCTTTCGATATATTTGCAGCAACACTTCGATTTCCAGTGGCAATATTTCGTGCAAATTGAAATTTGTCAAAAGAAGCGGTTTCGAACCTATGCTATGAGCCATTCTTGTGAAAAAATGTGAAATAAAGAACTACAAAATTAATTAATAATTAAAATAACTAAGCTATATCTAAGTGAATCGAGAAATATAAATAAATATCCCAGCTAACACTAACGAAGCAGACGAATACTTAATTAGATAAATAAAGTAGAATAAAACAAAAATTATGTAAAAGAGTTGTTAAAAATATTTCCTAACAAATATATATACTAGAATAATGCAAAAAATACAATGATATATGTTTTTAATTAGATAAAATTAAGACACAAGAATGACGTCAACAAACGTATAGGAAAACCAATGCTATGGATTCGCACGTGCAGTTTATTGACGTTGGAATCACGTGATTACTGACTGGCGTCAGTCTGTCGATGAAGTTACTCCATTGCTTTCTAAACATAAGCGGGAGTGGTTTTCTGTTATTGGCTGCATATTACGACCTTTGGCGACTTCGCACATACATAAAAAACTTTTCCTTAAATAAAGAGCGTCGGGTTAGAACCTAGTTCACTAAAAACAAAACTGAAAATTTCTTTTGACGCAAATATGCTTTTGAAGCATCAGCGAAGCTCCCTGCGAATTTTGGATCGATACGGTCAACGGTGGACATTTGTATAGGTTCTAAATAAATATTAAAATATATATGTAAGATTAATTAATTGCTGTTATGTAATCATGTAACTATATTTAATAGTTTTATGTACGCATCTGTTAATCTGCCGAATTAAACATGCACTGACGGGGGAATAAATCCCAACACCAAGAAAGACTTGTGTTTGATAAACGAAATTTGGTAGGCATGTTTATACATCAGAAAGATCAAACGTATCAATTTGTGTTTGATAAACGAAATTTGGTAGGCATGTTTATACATCAGAAAGATGACATCGAATGAAATTTCGCGTTTAAGTGTGGCCCTGGTAGCACCACTCAGAACTTGTAAATCAGGCTGGTTTAAATGCGTGTTGTAAAGTTCGTGATCGTTATTTGTCTGTAAAATTTGGCGTATTGCGTTGATGTTAGCCAAAAATGCCTTTGAGAAGACGAAGAAGCCATTATCAACAGCTCACCGGGTTTGAACGAGCTCGTGTGATAGGGCTACGAGAAGATGGATATATTTTTCCGTGATATTGTAGAAAGACTTGACTGCGGAGTGTATCCACTGTGCATGATTGTTGGGAGCAGTGGTCAAGGGATGGTACTACCTCCAGAAGACCGGGTTCCGGGAGGCCTTGTGGCAATACTGAGAGGAAAGACTGCCGTATTCGGCGTACGGCTGTGGCGTCTGCGTATTGCGTCGTGGCGTCTACCCGTACTGCGTCTGCGGCTGAAATGCAAGCTGTAATTGGTATCACAGTGACACAACAAACTGTTAAAATTGGTTACTTCAAAGACAGCTCCAAGCCAGGCGCTCTGTAGCGTATATTCTGCTCACTCCAAGCCATTGCCGTTCGCGATACCAATGGTGTCAAGCCAAAGCTCATTGGATGACGGAGTGGAGATCTGTTGTGTTTTCTGATGAAAGAAGGTTCTGCCTTTTGGGGCCAATGATGGCCGTGTGTTGGTCAGAATGAGGCCAGGGGAACGCCTGCAACCAAACTGTCTGTGACCTAGACACACTGGACCTACAACTGGAGTCATGGTCTGAAGAGAAATTTCCTATATATATATGACAGTAGAAGCACTCTCTTGGTTATCCCAAACACACTGACTGCAAATTTGTACGTAAGTCTTGTAATTCAACCTATAGTACCGCCATTCATGAACAGCATTTGAGGGGGAGTTTCCCAACAGATTAACATGCTCTCATACCGATGTTGTTACACAATGTGCTCTACAGACTGTTGACATGTTACCTTGGCGTGCGAGATCACCAGATCTGTCTTCAATTGAGTACGTATGGCATATCATTCGATGATAACTTCAGCATCATCCACAACCAGCACTGACTGTCCAAGTGTTGACACAACAAGTAGAACAAGCATGGAACTCAATACCACAAAGTGATACTTGGCACCTGTATGACACAATGCATGCATGCTTGAAGGAAAATTCTGGAAGTTACACTGGGTATTAATGTAGCTACATTTCACATTTGGAATGCATTTTTTAGCTTAGATTAACGTGTGAGTTTGAAATGTAATCAATTAAACATGTTAACTATACAATTGCGTTGTCTAAAGACTCTTTTCTTTTATGGAACTTTTTTAATGTGTAAAAAATAAAATAAACGTATATATATGTCTGACGGACTGCATTCGAACCATGATTTTGAAAAAACATATAAATGAATGATTTTTTTTATATTTAGTGACAATAGAATAATGTACATGCAAAATTGTTTTAAGAATAGTACAGGGTGGGAGTGGGAAAGCAATAAAACACACTACATTTGACTTTATTGTTATTTTCCGCCTAACACACAACATTGGAAATTTGAATTTATACAGTTTTAAACACAAAGTCTGTTAAATATCGCCCTCTACAATCGATAGATTGATGCAGTTAATTTCGAAAACTTTGAGTCACCTTTTCAAGCATATCGACCGGGGATATTGTCAATTTCGGCTCGGATGGGGTTCATACAGTCTTCCAAGGTCTTAGAGCGATTTTTGTAAACCAGGGACTTGAGATAAGCCCACAGGAAGTAATCAGGAGGGGATAAATCAGGTGAGCAGGCTGGCCAGTTTACGTCCCCTCGCAGGGAGATAGTCATGCAGGGAAGGTTGCTTTTAAAATACCAATGGAAACCCTGGAGGTATGGGCTGTGTAGCCCCATCTTGTTGTAACCACTCGCCTTGGAGAGCGAGTAAGAGGAATTGTTGGACCATTGTCACATACCGGTCTGAATTGACAGATTAACTCGTTTGACATTTTCAGGTGTTCTGACAGTCTTCTGAGGTCCTTTCCCTTCTTTGGAGATATTCCCCGTTGCTCTGAAGACATCTATCCATATTAAAACACATTTTCAATCAGGAATATGACTTCGTGGAGGAATATCGAAGCGACGACGAAAGGCACATTGCACTCCAATCACCGACCAACCGTTAGAGAACATCGCCTCTACGCAAAATCACGCTGCTGCCTCGACCATAACATGTTTGAGACTTAGACCAGTGCTCCGCAACCTTTTTATCGCTGCGGACCGGTCAACGTTTGATAATTTTACCGTGGCCCACTGAGGGTGGGACACATTGATTGTTTATATTTTAGATTGATTTGATTTAACAATTTTTTAATTTAGTTACTTTTAAATATGCCTTCAGAATAAAATATAGTTACACCAAAAATGAATAAGTGATTTAACGTGGAATATAAAGTGATTTCAGTGCAAAGTTGCACAAATCCGAGAGAAATGCACCACTTTAAATAAAATGGCAATAGTTTAATTTTTTTAGGTGGCCCGCAACCATTTGATTCACTGACCGAGGGTAGCGGATCACTGACTTAGACGGTCCGGAACACAAATATCCCCCCTACAACCGAACCCCCCCTATGAACATAACTGGAACATGTTCAAAAAGGAAGCACCCATGCGCCTTCCTGTATGATAAGAAAAAATTATTTAAATGCAATTTTTTGGCAAAAAATTATTACGTATTTTCAAAACATTCTTGAAATGTTTTTTGAATATAGATACATATTATAAATGCGAAAGTTTGTGAGGATGTTTGGCCGTCTTTCACACAAAAACAACTGAATGGATTTTAGTCAAACTTTACAGTAATATAGCTTACACATCAGAATAACACATAGGCTATAATTTATGAAGATATTGTGTGAAGTGTCCAAAATATAACGATATTTGTCAAATAAGTAGGAAGAAATTCTGCCATCTGCACGCAATTCTGGCGTCCGCTGCAAAAAAGCCCATGGCAGCATGTATCTATCTTTTGTTTGTGAAGAAACCCTTTTTGTTTTGGCTACGCAAGGCGCTCACTTCTAATTAATTCCAGTGATCAGCATAATCCCTTATTTTTTTTTATTTGAGAATAAAACTAAGTTTTGAAGGGAGAGGTTGTTATAAATCTCTCTTTATTTGAATATTTTTAATGATTTTATTATGCACATTTGGTAGTAAGAAATTGATCTTTTTTCAAAATAGATGCTTTTATCGGTTCTGGTACTTAAAGTAAATAAACTTTCTCTTTCCCGCTACATCATTAGGACAAATTTTCAAAATTTGTTTGTGGTTAGTAGTTAATTATAACACTATAATTTTAATTGAAGAATAGGTGGATATTGCATTTTTAAGTATATATAAACGTCGCAATGTTCAGCTACACGAGGGCTTTTGGCAACGGACCATGTAATTTTGAACCATGGTCAAGTGACGTGGACGACACCTGAGCTGGCACCCCCTTCTAACTACCACACCACACCAACTTATAAGGAATATTCTACCAATACTTAGCAGGAATATTCTTTGAAATCCACTCTTCTTGATACATGTCAGCACGGGTTCTAAGATGAGTATTTTAGCGGGGAAGGCGAATAATTTTGTAGCAGATATTGCGTTTTCAGCGGATTGCAAAGATTATTGTTTTTGTCCCGAAA
This sequence comes from Trichonephila clavipes, assembly GCA_019973935.1. Taxonomy (NCBI): domain Eukaryota; kingdom Metazoa; phylum Arthropoda; class Arachnida; order Araneae; family Nephilidae; genus Trichonephila; species Trichonephila clavipes. The sequence continues at coordinate 428,794 of BMAU01017894.1, forward strand.
AAATAGTTTGTCAAAATTTAAGTGTCTTCTGTTTTTGTATGTTTATGAACACCTTAGAAAACGATTTGACAATTTATTTTAAGTGAACGTTGTATATAATTTTACGGTGGAATATCTTTAATTAATTTATTAGTTCTACCGGATTAAGTGTCCCAAAGTGGAGTATTTTGTTTATGCATTTCCCTTAATTTTCAATGTAGTGATCTAAAAAAATATTTTATGAAAAAAACTGCAGTAAATCATAATGCGGTGGATAAAGTATTAACATGCATCGTTTCTTTACACGGCGGGTCTTACAAAAAACTCTAATAAAACTCGAGCTATGAAAGTAGCTAGACATTTGCCAACTTTACTCTATCGTTAACATTTCGCTATGTTTTTCATTGAATCGCCATTATAATTTAAGAAACGGCGTTGCTTGCGAATATTACAATTTTAACATAAAATAAATACAACAGAAAGTAATATTAATGTTACTTTTTTAATTAATTACACTTTCAGATATAAATTATTTACACTATTTTAAGCGGTCATTACACAAAACTTTTAACAATGTGTTACTTTTGCTGAGCAGAGATCAGCTTAGGAAGATATTTTCAAAAATCGACCCTCAAGAGTGTTATGGGGAGTTATAAATAAAAAAAGAAAGCGTGTATCAGTGTGAACACGCGTTAGAAGTTAACTTTTTTGGCTTACATGTATTGAATTGTATAATAAAGTTTCATTTTGAAGTAATCTTATATATAATTAACAAATTTATATATTATTTCAAACTGTATTTTAAAAAAATAATTAGGATGGAAAAGGTATAAGTATAGACAAAATTTTCATTTTCAATACATAATACTAAAAAAATTTTTATTGTATGTATTTTGAGAAAAGTATCATCATTATTAGTCTAAATCAAAAATTTGCCTCGAAACAAAAATGCAAAATGTTCCATGCGTTGCAATTTTTGTCTAATTATAACAAAACAAATTTTCCAGAAGTATTCATCTAATGTATAGTTATAAATTCTTGGATGCATTGTAATAATAGTGATAGGGTGAAAGAAGAAGTTAAAGTTTTTTATGTGTAGGAAATCATTAAAATTCTGGAAATTTTTATATAAAAATTTGCGTTTACCCATTTTTGTAAATTATCATATAAAACATTACATTGCATGCATACATTTGTAAAGAATTGCTTAGAGAAGTTAAATCAGGTGAAAATATGAAATTTAAAAAAAATCAAAACGCATGGAAAGTTTTTAACTTTTTTAAATTTTTAATAGCTATACTCATTTTTTTCTCACCAACTTTTTTATACTATTTTAGTTCTAAGTTACATAGAGCCAGTAAGAATTTGGGACATGTTTGTAAAAAATTTTACTGCCCACTGTAGTCTTAAAATACAAATTAATGAAGCACTATATAACACTTTCACAACAATCAAATTAATTACAGCAAAGCATATATATGATTTAAAAACTCACTTCTTAAACTGGATTTAGAAATTCCATTCGATTGAAAATTTAGTAAACGCAATCTTTTATTGCCAAACTATTGGAAGAAATGTTGTGTTGCCACTAAATTTTAAAACAATAGATTGTTTGTATTATTTCCTTAAAAGAATTTTAAAACTGTATATCCAAAAAACTCACCTTAAACTAATTTTTGACAGATTTTGAACCATTTAAATGCCTACTTCGGGTAGATTAAAGACTCACGATTTTTTTTAATTCATAAAATTGATTATAATTTGACTTCTAGGTAACGTTAAAACAAAACAAAGTATGTATCGCAATGCTAAAAGAGGAAAGGCTTGTTAAAGCTGCTGTTGAATGAGGAGAGGGGGTGGGTGCTAGCTCAGGGCTAATAGACGAAAAACACAAAAGAAATTTTAAAAACCGTAATTTTTAATCTATTTTTTCAATCTTTGAACAGATTACGGATAATACTATTCTACATATGGAGAAAAAGTTTCGTTAGAATATTTTTATAAATAATGAAGTTATTAAATATTTAATTAAAATTTTGAGTATTTTTTTGAAAAATCGCAAAAAAAAGATTCCGTCATTTTTTTTTCTTTATGACTGATTCTAAAAGAGAAAAGCATGAACTTGTTTAGAATAAAATATCAATTCATTAACTCGAAAGGAAACTTAAAGGGAATGATTTAGAAACCATTTTTGTAACAGCGTATCAATTTTGACTCATTTTTAAAAAAATCGTAAAAAATAGAAAATATCATTATTTTGTTAAAAAAAAATAATAAACCATATCGTGGCGAAAAAAATGATCTTTCTGATTCTGTAATTATTTTTTGTCTGAGATAGATAGTACGAGTTAGATGGCGTTTTTTAAAACGGGGGGGATTCGGAACTTCATTCATTTACGTTTATCGCTAACCGTAATTGGTCACGCGTAACAGAAATTTCTCCCTACCGTGCCATAAGAAGTTAACTTCAAAAAAAATCCTTTTTATCAGCTATTAGATCTACAAAGGTGTTTTCTTTCTTACTTTTTGTTTGTTTAGCTGAGATATGAAAAAAGCTTTTTTTGTTTAATTTGCAATTCACGTAAAATTAACTTATTAAAAAACTTTATCCTTCAATCTCTCTCTCTCTCTCTGTGTTGTTCAATTTTTCAGTTCACCCGTGCGACGAACGAGTATACCAGCTAGGAAATAATATTTTTGAAATATATAATTTAGAAGTGGAATTATTCATATTTTAATATATCAGAGTAGGGAAGTTTTAATAAAAAATATTTATCATTAGTTCAAAGGATAGTAACTCTGAAAATAATGTGAATTTTTCAAAGATTCTATGACAGTTTCTATAGGGAAATCTCTTAGCTATACATGGAAAAAATATTATTACAGAATCATTTTTTATGAAAGGAGACTTTTGAGAAAATAGGTAATTCTTTCTTCGTGTATTGGTAAAAAATTGCATCTAAATAATTTTTCATTATACTAATATTCTTAAAACAATTTTATAAGTATATTCTAATTCAACTGACACTAAATATAAAAAAATATATCCATTTATACGCTTTTTTATAATCACGGTTCCGAACATAGTCACCTTATGTGTCAATCATGGGTTCAATTCATGACGGTCACATGATAAAAACAAACAATTGTTCCCATTGAATTCAAAACAGACATTAAACTAATTGTACTTGTTGGTCCATTTGTAAAACTTGGGTAAAATTTCAAATTTTATAATTAGGTAAAATTGTTCGCGTTTTATAAAAAATAAATTTCTTCAAAAGATTTTAAAAGTTAAAAAAATCTTATTTTATGCATGTAATTTGAAATAAAATGCATTTTGTTTACCTATATATATGTGCATTATTGTTGTTCACAAATTTGTAATTTTAAGAGAAAGTTTCTGAACAAATCAAAAGTTGACAACAATGAAGCGCATGAACTTGTGAGAACCACCCTGGGTTCCACCCTGGACACTAAGATTGAATTGAGGCAAAGAATTACCAGATGACATTTTTACAATAACAAATAATATTTATTCACTTGAATCAATTATTAACCTTCTAAATACAAATATTAAACAATATGTTTACGTCAATGGGATTTAACTTTACTATTAATTTAAATCACGGAGAGAGAAATATGATAATAATCAACTATTAAACTCAATATCAAACGAGTTTACCGGAATAAGAGGACCGAGAGATGTACGCAATTTAAATTACTAACAATCATTAACTTTACACTAGCTCTAATATTTATTTACTCTTACTACCCTATAATTGAAGTTTAAATATCACCTGACTTTTATTACTTCACTCCCTTTCAGTCGGCTCAACTTTCCGAATGTAGAGCCCTGCCTGATCTCAGCTTGAAACTAATCACACAATCGATTTGAATCTTCTTAGCGCTCCTTCTACGTATCTCTTGGCTCAATAGCCTTCTCCGCTAACCTACAACACTCTCCTTATATACTTTGATTCATTTGCATATTCCGTTTCCTCCTTTTAGAGTTGGTTGGAAATATACGCGAATTTACAATCCCCAAAGACGCCCAAGAATGTTAGTGATAAAGCTCCGAATAGATTCGTCACAAGCTGATTAGCTGGAGAGAGAGAGAAAGAGAAACACGATTGCTTTTATCGTGTGACTATAACGTCTCATAAGTTTATAAACTGATTGGCAAAAAACACGTGGTTATCATTATCATGTGACTATGAAGTCACATGAATTGAGTCTAATGTACATCATACAGAATTCCCCCCCCCCCTTTTTTTTACATGCAACTTTTTTAATGTGTAAAAAATAAAACAAACTTCTAACGTTTTTGTAAGGTCAAAAAAATATTTAAAATATTTCTAAGAACAATTTTCCTGGTAGAATATTTAAATTTTTCTTTAATTTAGGCTACATCTCTTCATTAGGTCAAAATATTATCTCAAAACATTTCTTCTCCGTTATACTTGTTTTGTTTTCCATTCTTATATAACAAACTATCAAATCCTTAACACGCGCGTACGAGAATCCCCCTCCAGTAAAACGCGTTAATGTTACGAAATGAAAACTCGTTCTGAATATTAAATAAGGATATCCGTCTCGGTGGCAGGCAGAAGTATAGGTACAGTGTCCTCTCAGATTTTTCGATTCACGCGTTTCAATTTTATTACTTAGTAAATACGATTCGTGTTTATTGTATCTTTATTTAGTAACCGTACTAGGAAGAATACAAATTTATTTTGAGTTAAGTTTCGTGAAAAATTTGCTTCAAGCTAACGGGTGCAGCACAACAAGTAATATAAAAAAGTTTTTTTTAAATCAATTCCTACTTAGGTAAAAAAAAATTTATTTTTGTTACTTTTTATCAAATAATTACAATTAATAAAAATATGTATATACAAAAAACAGAATCGCAATATTAAGTGGCAATTAATTTTTATTAATTTTCATTAAAGTATCGTATTGTCATCCAAAACAATCGTGTATGTAAAATTTCAGTTCAACTGAATGCTTTAAAATGTGAGAAAGAAAAATCTTTTAAAGTGTTGATCTAAGTCGCTAAAAATGAAAAACCTGTATTTCCTGTATCTGTAATTCTTTCAATATTTAGTTTCAGTCAATTGATTTTAATTACCGTCGGCGTATTACGCGCACTTTGAACACCAAAAATAACATCGAAATTTAAGAATGCGCGTTATACGCCGGGTATAAAAATGTGATTGCTTTAAAAATTAAAGAAAAGATGAGCATAAAAGAAATTAGACTTCTACATAGATATAAATACTGTTCATTTAAAAGAAATGACATACCCCATGAACTTTAAGAATTGTTGTTCTATAAGTATGCCATTTTATTAAAAAACGTAAGGTAATACAACGAATAAATGACTTCAAAACATAAGAGCATTGCATAATTACATTACAGGTATCTTCGTAAAAATACGGGGTGCGTGTTATACGGCGAATATACCTAAAAGTTCGAAAATGCAGCTTGAAAGTGCAGGTGCGTGTTATACGCCGGATGTTACGGTAATTATAATTAAACTGTCATATTGTCACCCAAAACAATCGTGTATTGAAAATTTCAGCTCAATTGAGAGCTTTAAAATGTGAGGGAAAAAAACCTTTTAAGTTTTGACACAAGTCGACAAAAACGATGCCAATATGCGGTTGTATTTGTAATTCTTTTAATAATTAGTTTTAATCAATTAATTTTTATTAATTATAATTAAATTACCGTATTGCCATCCAAAATAATCGTGTGTATAAAATTTCAGTTCAATTGAGCGCTTTAAAATGTATTTTATTAATGATTGAAAATTTGAACAGTATAATATATAGAGAGATAATAATTTATTGTGATTCATATATTAGTTTGGGGAAAAAGAAATCCATTATTTTTGCATAAAATTCAAAACTTTATGTAACATGTTTCGGATTGTCTGATTTGGGTCAAATATGTACCTTTTGGTTGTATAATTTGTTGTTATTTTACCTCTCTCATAGAAGTCTTAGCCTTTATTGGCGAAAAATTCTAGTAATCGATTTTCACAATCTTCACTTGATCCCAATTTCTTATCACTCAGGAAGTTTTGCAATGCGAGAAAAAGGTGGTAATCATTTCGTGCCAGGTCCGGACTATATGCTGGATGCATTTAAATTTCCCAACCTACCTCCCAGAGTTTTTGGCGAGTCACTATAGACGTGTGTGGCATGGCGTTGTCCTGATGGAACACAACATTCTTTTGTTGGCCAATTCTGGTCAGTCTCTAGCTTCAAACAGTCCAGTTGTTAATGGTAGAGATCTGAATTTAGTGTTTAGCCCTACAAAAGCATTTCATAATAAATGATTCCTTTCCAGTCCCACCAAATACACAGTAGAGCCTTCCTGGATGTCAGTCCTGGTTTGACCACCGTTTGAGCTACTTCACCGCACTTTGACCACGATCGTTTTCACACAATACTGTCGTATGTGACCCATTTCTCATCCCCTGTCACCATCCATTTAAGAAATGGGTCGATTTCATTCCGTTTGACCAAGGCTTCGCCGATGGAAATTCGATCCATCATGTTTTTTGGTGTAAATTGATGTGACACCCAAACATCGAGCTTCTCTTTGTATCCAACTTTGCTCAAACGGCTTAAAACTGTTTTATGATCGATCTTTAGCTCTTGGGGGATGCTACGATAACTAACATGCCGATCAACTTCGATTATTTCTGTGATTTTATCGGCGGGCTTGCCTGTGGGAGGAGCAACTTTAACAAAAAAATGCCTGAACGGAATCGACGAAACCAAAATTGCACGTAATTAGCTACTACAGTATCGGCACCATAAACACCATTCACAATTTCAGCCACCTGGCTTGCATTTTCACCTTTATCAAAGAAAATCTGTAAGATGTACCGAATTTTCTTTATGTTGACTTCCATTTTTAACACCCTGCAACTCAAAACTGAATGGACCAATCAAAAAACAGTAAAATATTTTTTTTAGTGTGAAATATGACCTTGACAACGAGCATAAATTTGAAATTGTTTGATCCATACTTCACGAGATATCGACACTACAGCCAACTACCGAAAAAATAATGGATTTCTTTTCCCCCTACCTAATATGTTAGTCATTCTAATGCATGCACACTACTAGAACTTTTTATTAGCATTTTGTAGATTTTTTTAGACGCTTTAAAGCAGTGGCTCCCAAAGTTAATGGTGATTGCGGGAACCTAGTGGTCGAGGTCACTGACTCGTAGCTGGCGTGTGTAATGAGTTCGAGCCTAGAACCGCTATAGACATTCCGTGTAGAGAAGGTTGATGCACGTTAAATATGTCGATTCTCAAGCGTCCTCCCTTTGGTGTGTTGTGGAAGTTAGGAGAAGGGTGTGCCAGCTCACATGTTGTCCTAGTAGTCACTTAACCTAGGATCAAAATTATGAGGTCCATCGGCAATAACCCTCGAGCATCTTTATAGTACGACGTTAATGTAACTCTCACTCCTCTAAACTTGCTGTGCCAATGCGCCTCTTTTTAATGTACACTTGGCCATGAATGGCCTCTATTCCTATTTAAACCTGCATAGACTATCGCACCTGCAATCGGTCCGACTTCCACTGTGTGACGTTTTTCATTACTTGTGTTTTTTGTATCTATAATGTTTTATTATAAAAGAATTTAAAAAAATTCTTTCAAGTTTTTCAACACGTAAAAAACATTGCTAATTTATTTTAACTTTCATAATAATGAAGATGGGTTTATAGTTATAATAAACGTTAATTAGCTTACGTTATAATAAACCTTTCACGGACTCCTTAACATTGTCCACGTACCCCCAAATTAATTTTAGTTTGCCATGAGCTCCCCTCAGCAATTCCTACGGACCCCAGGAAGTCACTTTGGGAACCTATGCTTTTGAACCAAAAAAAAGCAGTGGTTTTTTTTACATTAAGGTCTTTTATTTGTGCATATATTTTAAGTGAATTAAACTAGTTTTTCAGACAGCAACGCAACTTTAATTAAAATAATAAATTATTGCATTTATTTTTCAGTTCTTTTTTTTTTACCTATGTGTTTTATAATAATATGATACAAGGTTAAAGTTGGTATATTTCTAAATGTAAACAATTGTGTTTTTTCGGCCCCAGGTAGTTTTTTTTAATTTGACATATATCTCTCCTATAGATATTTGTCTCGATCACGTGGTTCAAAATTACGACATGTGTTGCCAAGAGTCCACGTGTTGCTCTAATTAAAGCGCTATTGTTAAATTTACACTCTGTTGCTTGTTATCTACTCTCTAAGATCTTTGCGTGAGAACAGCAGTCTATTGTTTGAGAGATTTAGTGTATTATTTTATCATTAATCCCCAAAAGGAGGGTAGAGGTCCACCCAATAATATTTTAGGTCATTCTTCGGTTTTATTTTGGTCCATTTTAGATAAACTTTTATGATTTTTTAAGCATTCTCATTCGGACGTCGGTTGTGACAAATCCTCTTCGTCAGCTTCGAGCTGAGGGGGGGGGGAGATATTTTTGCATCTTCTACAAAGATGATGGAATCCTATAAATGCTTTCTCTCCCTCCAAAAATTATTTTTGATTCGAACGTTACAATCCCTTCCCCCCACCGAGATTTCTCTCATAGCAGTAAACTGATTTCCTCAATATATTTTCTTCCTTAATTATCGGTCGCGGTAGCCTAGTGGTTATGGTCACGAGCTTTTGGCCTGCGTATCATGAGTTCAAGCCCAGTGCCACTGAAGACCCGCCATGGAGAAGATCTGATTCACGTCGAATCTATCCTCAATGTCCTTCAGTTGGCGTGATGCCAGCTCAGATGTCCTTTGACCGAAATTACGAGGTCTGTCACCAATAGCCTTTAAGTTGTTTTGTAGTGCGATGCTAATATTCACTCATAAGGATTAATAATATAGCACAACTATATAAATACTCTTTTATTATGTATGTTGTGATGTTCCCCTCCCCCCTTGGGAGAATATCTCTCGAAGTATCAGCGTGAGCTAGAGGCGTAGGATTAACGAAAGAACTAGAATCAAACATTATCTTAATATATCTTTATTAAGATATTCAACTTAAACCTTTAGCAAATTAAATTATAATAATTAATATGAGAGAATCTACGATGGAAAAATACGCAACACACCATATATATAGATAATAACGACTTAACCTAACTCGGACCACTATCAATAACTGAATCGCCTAAACTCAATTCTAATACAAGCACTGATTCTAATATTAAATAGACAATCCTACCTTGTTGCAGTCTGAAGAATCAATCACTAATATCATAAAGGCAATCTTGTATTTACTTGCGTGCACTGGTATGCACCTTGGCTCTCTATATCTTTACCACTTATAACTTCTAATCACCACCACGTAACCTTATCCAAACTTGAACCACGAACTATGTTAACATTCTTCTACTTGCCATCAACTGCCACAAATTGCCATCAAATTTCCATCTCGCTTACTCTAAGTTCCTATATTTAAAAACTTATTAATTTGCATCTTTCATTCGCACTTCACTTCTTGGATTTGGTTGGAAAAGAGTTGCCATTATTTATGGCCCAAAAAACCCAAAGGACATGTTAAGGGGATGGTAGACTTTCAAAATCTCAAAATTTGGTCAAAATTGCGATTTTTATTTTTTATACTAATAATATTCCATTTATTTCACAGAATGATTCTGTCGAAGAATTTTTCATTTTGATGAATAATTACTGAGTTATGAGTGATCCATGAATTAAACATGGCGCCATCGACCATTTAAATGGGTGTGGCACCTTTCATTTGAACGTAAACAAGAACTATTGGTATTTAGTTTTTAGCATATGCTTAGCCTCACTTATTATTTTTTCATCACACATTTTATGAAGAAGAATGCCGATAGAAACTTCAACTTCTACTTGTGGATTGTTTGTTTACATCGTGTTAGCGCGCTTGTTTCATACCTGTTATAACACAGCATATTTATTCGTTTTGGACGTAATTTTTCTTTCGAAGTTTTCCTTTTTTTTTTTTTGGATTAAACACTCGACTACAATTTTCTTGATAAATTTTAATTTAGTATTTGTACAATGCACAGAATTAGTTCTCGATATCATGTGCCAAAAGCAAGGCCATCAAAACGTAAAATGCAGGCTTTGCTAAAAGCAAAGAAGAGATGGGATTCAGGACAATTGGAACTGGAGCATCCAAGTTTTCATGACAATGACCCTAATGCAAGTGGTCATGCATCCTCTAATTATGAAAAGAATGCAAAAGTAAATACTTGCACATTGAATTCTAGTGAACTGAATACAGCAACAGAAAGAAAGTTGTCTCTTCTGTCACACACTTCTCTAGAATATTTGGCAAATGAACAAGATGATACAACTTATGTATTAGTTGATACAAACATATGGAAGAATTTACTGTCGACTGTAAATGTGATATGAATGCTTTAAATATCATAAAAACAACGCAGTTGGGTATGGCATCCAAACTAGAGTTGGTTTGCTCTAGTTGTGAGGCAGTGTTAAATTCCTCATTTTCCAGTGCTCGCGTGAAAGAAAAAAATTTTTTTTTGACATTAACAAAAAAAAAATGGTTTCGTCTTTTTTAAGACTTGGGAAAGGTCACGCGGGATTGGAACTATTTGCATTAGTGACTGGTATGAATGTAATGGACAAAAAATCTTTTTCGAAGCACATAAAAATTTTGTCGGAAGAAAATAGTGAGATGAAACACATCATATCCTTGAAGTAGCGAGAAATATAGTTAGGAAGCAACATCTTGATTTAAATGATGAAGAGAAAAAGGAAACAGGTGTTTTAGACATTAGTGTGTCATTTGATGGATCTTGGCAAAAGCGGGGCTATAAATCACTGTACGGGATAAAAGTTGTTATTGATTTATTGACAGGTTTAGTTATAGATTATGAAATTATATCAAAGTATTGTACAGAATGTACTGCCGCAGTAAGAGACCTCTCGGGCGATAGTCCAGATTTTGCAATTTGGTATGAAGGTCACAAATCTGAATGTCAAATAAATCATACAGGTTCCTCATCTAGTATGGAAATGGAAGCTGCTGCAATTTTGTGGCAAAGATCCATCAAGGAGTGTAATATGCGTTATACTTGCATATTGTCGGATGGCGATTCAAAAACATTCCAACATCTGATGTCGTTGAACATCTATGGAAAAGGTAAACCGATAAAAAAGAGGAATGTATCAACCATATCTCCAAGCGTCTAGGAACAGGTTTACGCAGCAAAGTAAAAGAGTGGCTAAGCAAAGGTGTTTGCATTGGTGGCAAAAAGGTTGGTAGCTTAAAAGAAACCACAATAGAGTTAAGCTAATTTTTACAGAAAAGCCATTAAAGATAATTGTAATGATGTCGAAAAAATGAAAAGTGCTATTTACGCCACACTTTATCATTGTTCCTCCACAGACGCCAAACCGAAACACAACAAATGTTTTAATGGAAAGCTTTCTTGGTGTTTTTCAAAAGAGCTTTAGCAAATGAAGAATCCCCTGAAAGTCATTCAGTTATGAAGACAAAATTAACTGAGGAGGTTGTTGCAAAGATTCTCCTGTGTATCAGCGATTAGCAAGCAACGAGATATTGTTAAGGTGTACTTCAGGTAAGAGTCAAAATGCAAATGAAAGTTTGCACAGTGTTATCTGGAGTCACTGCCCAAAAGAAAGTTTCCAATCAAAGAAAAGACTGGAAATATCTGTTGTAACAGCTGTTAGTGAATTCAATTTTGTGGATCCCTGTTTACCTTGAAACATATACATCAGAATGCTTCATTACCCTCGATGCAAATCAGTGGAGTAAGAGATGAGCGTCGATTAAAGCAAAGCAGAAGTAAAACTTTTCAAATAGCAAAAGATAAAAGAAATATGAAGCGTAAAATCTCAAATAAAATAGAAAACATAAATATAAAATCTGAAGGATTGTCATATTGTGCTGGTCAATTTTAAGTGAATGTTTTGCCACGCTATATTTTTTGTATAAGTATCAGCTTTGCGGATGCGTGTTTCTTGAATTATTGAATATGTAACTAAATATAATAAATTATTTAAATATTATTTAGATTTTGCTATAATAATCTCTTATATGTTTGATTTTCATGTAAAGGTAAGTAATTATGTAAAATGTTGCTTTATTTTTTTATTTTACTCAAATAAATGTTTAAAATGCATTTTTCTCAGTTCATAAATTTTCTCTTTTCCTTATTACGTAAAATGCTCTTTGCGTTTCATATCATGTCGTATCTCTTAAAAATTTTAACAAGTTATGAAAGACAGTGTAATTCACAAATTTGTGCATTAGTTTTCAAAAAAATTTAACGGATCATATTTTACGTTGTTTTGAATACTTTGAATATGTGATAATTGGTGAAATATTTCATATAGTAAAGAAAATTTGTCTTTTTTTTTCATCAAATTTTATGCTGAATTTAAAATCCATGCACAGATATATTTAGTTATAGTTCATATATATATAAAACAAAAATTATGTACTTATCTTAAAAATTGATGCGCAAGGAGCATTTTTAAAAAGTTTAAAAATTAAATTTTTTTTTAAAAATCAAATTATATAAATTTTTTTCAAAAAAATATATTTAAATTGTGAAATATATAGATCATTTACTATATTAATTCCAATTCCAGCTAATTAAGCTAACAATTTAAGAAATTAATTTCAAAGGTTCACCGTCCCCTTAAAGAAAAGACGCGTGAGCCCGTCATAATGTAAAGCATGCGTATATTACGATTTGCCTATGTGTTACACTTAACTTGTGCTAAATGTTTTTAACATTTTAAAATAATGCTCAGCACACACATACATAAAGATTATTTAAATTAATAACTAAATAAATGTAATCACCTTATGTCTAATTTTGATGATGCGCGTTATCTGTTTTCCTGAATCAAAAATAAACATATCACAAAATAATCTTCTGTCAACCAATTGCGGTTGAAACAAGAGAGGGGGGTTCAAATCTCCCCCCTCCTCACAGATCAGTGATATTCAAACTGTGTTCCACGGAACCCTGAAGTTCCACGAAGGATACTTAAGGGTATCACGAGTCACAATATAAAAATCTAAAAGAAACTTATAAATGTGGGCGAAAAAAAAAATCACATTCTCTAAAATGTTTGCATACCCACAAGAATTTAAAACTCATACCCATCATTAAGAATCTGAAAATTTTATTTATATGATAACCTTATTTTGCAATATTTATTAAACTTTAATTATAATATAATAAAAGAATATATATATATATATATATATATATATAAATTTATATATTTTTATAAATATATATATTTATAAATTTATATATATATATTTTAAACTTTAATTATAATATAATAAAAGAATATATATATATATATATATATATATATATATATATGTATAACGCGTTTTTGTATATACTCATGTCCATAAAATAAGGATAATGAAGTTCAGGCAAGGAAAGAGACAGAAGCAACACAAATTTGACTTATTTGTAAAGTCTGTTTATTAAACAAAAGGTAAAAAACAAAAAAGATGCTATATGTTTGACATAATTAATAAAACTTGCGATTTTTACTCCCTGGAGCAAATTTCAAAAAACAAACTATTTACAAAAAACAGTATAACATGGTTAGTATGATGGTTAATACGGAGTATGTCTCCCGGACTATGCAATACAGGCCTTACAACGCCTAGGCATGCTGAGTATCAAATTATTACTCTGATCTTGGGAAATATTACATCACTCATCAAGCAATGCCCTCCGAAGTTCCGGTAGACAGGTGGGAGGGGGTTGACGGACTGCAATTCGTCGGCCAAGCATATCCCACACATTCTCCATTGGATTCAAGTCCGGTGAGTATGCTGGCCAATCCATACGAGTGATATCCTCCGATTGAAGGCATTCGTCTACAATGTTTGCATGGTGAGGATAGGCGTTGTCATCCATAAACAGAAATTCAGCACCCATGGCGCCCCGAAACAAACGTACATGTTGTTCCAGAATGACATCCCGATAGATGTGGCCTGTCATCGTTACACTCCGAACATGCAGGTCAGTTCTGGGACCAAGAATAGTTCCTCCCCAAACGCGAGCCATCCTGCACCACCGTAACGGTGTCGTTCAATGGTGTTCTCTTGGTGGTAACGGGTACCTGGCGCTTTCCGTATTAAAGTCCGGCGAGAATCAGACTGCAAACTAAACCTGGACTCGTCGGAAAACATCACACAAGACCACTAATTGTGCTATCCACAATGCATGTTCTCTACTCCAGGTTAATCGCAGGCGACAGTGAGTTGCGGTAAGTGGAACACATCTGACAGGCCTACGAGCATATAGACCAATGTGCCCTAAGCGTCTGTACACGGTCTACCTTGAAACTATCGTACCGGCAGCTGAAGAGAGCTGACGAGACAGGTCTGATGCTGTGCTCCGTCTGTTTCTTTTGGCAATAATTTCCAAATACCGAACCTCTTTCGGCGTTATAACTCGGGGCCGACCTGTGCTGTAACATCTACTCACATTACCATCATCTTGGAATCGTTGCCAAAGGCTGGAGATGACACTCTGGGCGATTCAAAGTTCCTCGTATACTTCCAGCTGGGTACGTCCACACATTCCAGTCTTCCAATAATTCTACCTCGTAAAAAGTAATCCAAATGCTTCCTTTGTGCCATAACTATGTGGTTTTTGCCCTGAAAGGCTTTTAAAGCGCTTGTGAACAATTTTACTTCTTTGCCCCATTTCTTATATACCCCTCTCTTAAACTCTCGTCATTGTGACGTACTATCCACACCATCTGGTGGTTTCCTGTAATTTAGATATTCTTCTTCAATATGTGTGTGATAATTCTACAGGTGAAATTTTTATTTTAGAGTTCAATTTCTGTGTGATTCTGAATTATCCTTAATTTATGGACATGAGTGTATAATACAAAAATACTGGGCAACTTCAATAGCACGTTGGACCACCTCCAGCTGCAATACATGCCGCCACACGGTCCGACATTGAGTTGATTAGACACCTTATGTTGTCCTGAGGCAGATGGGCCCACAAATCTTGAACAGCCAACTCTAAATCATGTACAGAGTGACACGATGTCGTCTGCCGTTTTAGCTGATCCCACACGTGCTCTACAGGGGACAAATCGGGGGAGAGGGCCGGCCATGGAAGAGTCTGAAAATGTCGTAGGAAGTCTTGAGCAACTCTTGCTGTATGCGGATGAGCATTATCTTGCTGGAAAATTGCCCCTCGGAGACCATTTAGGAAAGGTCCTACATGGGGTCGAAGAATATCATTAACGTAACGTTGGCCCGTTAAGGTTCCACGCATCACAAATAAAGTGGACCGGCTATCATAGGTTATGGCTCCCCAGACAATTACACCAGATGTGCGGGCAGTGTGACGTAGAACAGTGCGGGGGGAATTGTACCGCTCACCAGGGTGCCTCCACACCCGTACACGGTTATCATCTGTCCCCAAAACAAACCGGGATTCATCACTAAACACAACCTTTTGCCAATCTGTGACATTCCACATTGATCTGTCTTGGTACCATTGTAGACGCAGTTGCCGATGTTCCGGTGTTAAAGGGAATGCACGGAAAGGGCGCTTGGACATAAGATTTGCTTCTGCAAGGTGTCTGGAAATTGTTTGTGAAACAATTGCTACGCCTACGTCTGCTCGTATCGTTCAACGAGTCACTGTGGGGTCCACAAGTACTTGCCGCACGATCCTTCGATCCTCTCTCCTCGTGGTCTTCCTGGTCACTCCAGACCCGGTTTTCCGCGCGTGGGTACCTTCTCGTGTCCACTATTCCCAACAATTTCTAACGGCACACTCCAAACGATCCACCTGGCCAGCAACACGGCGCGTCGACCAGCCTGCTGTTTTCATCCCGATGATCAGGCCTCTCTCAAACTCGCTTAACTGTGAGAAATGTCTTCTAGCACGTTTACCTGGCATTGTTCGCTTACCAACGTCTTCCTACAATCGGTGGGTAATCGTCACGTTTATGAATCTTTTATAGGCGTTTAATTTGCGCTGGCTTATATAGCACCCTCTTCCTGATTGCAGCGCCACCTCGGTGTGTATGAGCATGCGTATTGGCACAAAACTTGGATCATTTGCATATCACATTACACTGTACTTATTTGCAAAGTTTCGCGATTGCACTTAGCTTCCTTCTTGGGTCTCTATTTTCAATGTTCCTGAGTGTATATATAATTATTTACTAGATTGTGAATATTTTATTGTTTACTATCTCGAGTTCCACGAGATATTATACTCGTTAGTACAATGTCTTGCAAAACTAAATAGTTTTCTAATGGAAAAATGCAACTTTTTATATTTGCGGAAAATCACCTTCAACATATCAACAGATACGATGTTAAAAATCTAAATTTAAGCAAGAACAGATGCTAAATTTCATGATACAAATTCATTTTAAATACACAGTATATCTCACACAACTATAACATTTTAATGCCATTCAGAACAATGTGTGTAAGTGATAAATATTTCTCAATGCGAGTGGCAACAAAAACAAAGTATAGTAATAAATGAAACTCCGAATATGTAAGGTGCAGTGATTCTCAATAGACCTAGACTTCAACAGTTTATATGTAAAAATGCAAGTACATATCCCAGTAATTAAACATAATGCATGGGTAGTTGACACTTGGATCTCAGATTTTTTTTAA
Organism: Trichonephila clavipes; assembly: GCA_019973935.1. Lineage (NCBI taxonomy): Eukaryota > Metazoa > Arthropoda > Arachnida > Araneae > Nephilidae > Trichonephila > Trichonephila clavipes. The sequence goes on from BMAU01017894.1 coordinate 445,506, forward strand.
TGAGTTACTTGTATTAAAAGTAGATTAAAAAATTTTAATAATAAATGCATTACTTTTTTTTGCCGATAAAATGATCTATTGTTAATCTATTTTAAATATTATTTTAATATATATTCTTCTAAGTGGGGGGATAGGGTTCCACGAAAACACCTTCTAGTTCTAGGGTTCCGTGAGTTGAAAAAGTTTGAAGAACACTGCCATAGACCAACAGATTGTTGTTACCATAGAAATTACGTCTCGGCGTTTTCGTCTGTGTGTTTTTTTAAATGCGACCCCTTACCCCATAAGAGAGGTTTGTTTTTGCTACTGAAGATTACATAATTTACTGTAGATTAGATTAAACACACACATGTGGGGTTTTCAAACTTTTTCTTCGATATACCCTTTAACTAACTTTTCCGCAAACTTATCCCCTAGTAAGAACTAATAGCGGTGGAAGGTGAAAAGAAATGCACAAATAATAGAAGATACTGAGAGAAAGAGTAAAATAAAAGCAGGAATAAGGGTAAGATTTTTTTTAAAAAAATAATCTACTAAAAAGATAACTTTTGACGCTATCAGAAAAAATCTGGACCAAGTGAAGGTTGACAGTTTACCAACTTTGCTATTGCAATAATAGTTTCTTGAGCATTTGATAAATATTTCGCAAAACTATACTTTTCTCAACGGAACAATGAGTGAGTCTTGGTTTTATTGCGGCGCAGAGCACGAAATGGTTAGCCTTGCCACACAAGTTAGAAATACGCGCCGCGATTGCTCAGATTTTGCGCATATTTTTGCCAAGTAATTTTTTAGATAATTAATAAAATAAAGGAGAGATAATTAAATGGAAGTAGTAAGTACAATGGTAGTAACATAAAAGTTTACAGAAATTGATTTTTTTTACATAATTTCAAGTTTTAGGTGGCTGAAATGAAAAAAAATTCCTGAAAAAGTTGAGATCGTATCCATGCCTTTCTTTATGGGTTAAATTCATTTGACGTCATAGTCACACGATAACTGCAATCCCGTATTTCCAGCCAATTAGTTAAAAAATTCATGTGATGTCATAGCCGCATGATAAGTGCATTCGTGTTTTTTCAGCCTCTCAACTCATGCGCTTTACTGTTGCCAATTTTTGCTTTTGCAAAAACTTTCTTTTAAAAACTGCATATTTATTAACATGAATAACGCACATAAGTAAACAAAATGTACTTGATTTAAAAAGTTACTTATGGTATAAGATTTTTTTTAATTTTGAAAATATCTTTGGTTTATCTTGATATTTCAGCTTCTTTGCTCATTCTTTTCTTTCTTCTATTATCAAATTTTAAGTTTTTATCTAAATTTTACAAATAGAACAGCAAGTACAAATCTAATGTAAGTTTTGAATTCAATGGAGAACGCGTGATTGCATTTATCATGTGACCATCATGAACTTAGCTCATTGCATCTAATAATAATGAATATAAACTCAAAGAAATTGCATTTCGAAAACAATAAGTTTCGTAAATAATTATTTAGTTACTTTCAAACAATTATTTTCGAATTGTTTCTCATCTTTCAGTGAAAGTTTACCTTTAAGCCCCTAACTAGTTCGCCCGTACAACGTACGGGCTACCAAAAGTTAGCCACAACAAATTTGCCCATACGCTGAACGGCCACTGATATTTTCTTCTTTCTATTTTGGATTTGCACATGTTTTTAATTCTTGAAGTGATATTTTTAGCGCTAGTGTTTTTAAGAACTGCAGTTTGTCCATGGTATTGAAATACTTTTCATTGAGGATTTTCTTTGTGGTGAAGGCAGGAATTTAGGTTCTTGAAAATATTCAATATGGAACAGGAATTGGCTAGTCAATATACGATTTGTTGCTTAAAATGAAATAAAAATGGGAAGATAATCCAAAAAAAAAGACCGATATTATCTTTGTCTTTATCGCAATGTAAGGGCCGCGATAGCCTAGTGGTCACGGTAACGGACTCGTAGTCGGCGTGTCATGATTTCGAGCCTAGTACTGCTGAAGACCCACCGTGTAGGGGAAAGATGCATGTTAAATCTGCTGAGAGCTCAAGCGTCCTCCCTTTGGTGGGGTGGGGTGGTCAGGAGAGGGGGTGCCAGCTCAGGTGTCGTCCTCGTCACTTGTACCATGGTTCAAAATTACGAGGTCAGTCGCCAAAAATCCTCGAGTGGCTGAATAGTGCGACGTTAATACTCGCTTACTCATTGCAATGTAAGACTTAGTACTACACCTTGCTTCTAAGTGCGTGTATATATATATATATATGCACGGACACATACACTCACCAAATCCTAAATATGTTTGAAAAAAAGATACGAATATGAAATTTTTTTGTAAGTATGAAAGAAATAACTTAAAAAACATATAAAACATTATTCATAACATGCAAATGTACTTTTAAAAAGCAAATATTTTTAGATGTTTTTGTGTCCCATGGCTATAAAATAAAAAATAGCGTAAAAACTTTAAAATTGAGAATTTAAATAAAACTCTTCCACTTTCGCATTTTGTTAAGTATTATGCTTAGTTATATAGAATAAAAAACTGTGCCTTTATATTGGAACATTTTGGGTTTAAAAAAATGATCGCTAAAGAGGTTAAGATTAAAACATTTCAAATCCAAAGAGACTTATTTTATGAGAACAATCAAAGTTTAAGAATAGGGAATTCCAGAATCATCTTTTTAACAATGACCTATCTCATTTTTTTTTCATTTTCTGTTGTATCACTTAAGGAGAACTCATAAATTTCCGTAATTTTCTTTTTCTTTTCTTCGAAAAAAAAAAAAATACATTTCTGCGGTTATAATTTCGAATTTCTCACATTATTATTTTCTTAGAAATTCTAAATATGAATTACAGAGAAAAACTAAATGTTACATGTCCCTGGCATCTCACAATTGCACAGATTAAGTTCATTTTCAAAGTTAGTTTTGCTATTTACCGCTATTTTAAGGGGGAAAGTAATCACACAACACGGTTTTCATTAAAACGATATCCGTATCCGTTTCTGTATAGCTGAAACCATAGATCTTCTCAAATTGTTTGAAGGATTTCCATCGATTGCTTGGGAATTTTGGAAAAATGTTGTATTGAAAACTATTCTTTGAAGATATTACACAGAATTCGGTTTCTTTTGTCAAAAGATAGCTCTCGTACACCCTACTATAATACGCCTTCTCGTAGACCAGTTATGTACACATGTATGGGATTTGGAAGCTAAACCCCCTACCGTAGACCAACAGATTTTTAATTTTTAGCTTGAAGGTTATACGTCTTGTTGCTTTCGTCTACGATTTTTCAAAAATATAACATTTCCCATGAAAGAGTAGCCTGCTGACGCCGCTAGCGTGTGGCTGCAGTATCCTAGCGGTCATGGTCACGGATTCATGATTGGCGTATCATGAGTTCGAGCCTAATGGAATGTAAGACCCACCACATAGAGGGGCTAATGCACCCTCAGTCTGTCGAGGCTCAAAGTTCTACCATTGGTGCGCTAGTTAAGGTGTCGTCCTCGTCACTTGACCACAGTTCTAAATGAAGAGTACCGTCCCCAATAGTCTTTGTGTAGCTTTATAGGGTGACGTTAATATAGCTCCCACTACGCATTGGCATAGACCTCTTTCATGCTCTTTGGAGTATGAGTACGATTTTGAGAACTGTACTTTCTGAGAGAAAAGCTACATTATTTTGACGTTAAAAAATTAAGACATTATTCCAGTTTCCAACTTCAGTTAAAATTAAATCTCTAGATCTAGTTTATATATTCTTCGCAGAATCTTTGCACAATTGTTTTAGACTTTTTTTTTTTTTTTTTAAAAGATTTTCTTCGAAATGTTTTAGTTAAAAAAAAAATTGTCATGTCATTCACTGTTTCAATTCAGTTTGCATTTTGCATTCAGTTTGTGATACACGTTCCAATTAGCAAACTGTGTTTACTGAGATATTCGTTACAACCTTTTGTGGTTGGAACTTTGATGTTTATGAATATCAAAAATTTACGTACATTATTTCAAGAACTCTCATTGACTTTTTCGGATTTTTATTTTAAAAAAATCGCATTGATGGTTTTCCTTTGGAGTTGTTCATCAAGAATCAATTTTTTTTTTGTCAAAACTGCACGCGTACATTCTAAAAAATGTTTTGCATACCCTTTAAGGTCCCGTAGTACCTTCATCAGTATCATACACATACCTCTTTTTTGAAGGTTAAGAGGAAGGACATGGTACGATTTACGCAAATTTTTAATTTAAGGATTTTTAAAAAAATTTTGTTTCCCTTCTATGTGTGTATGCTATGTTAAACAGATTGTATGCTCAAAATTTCATAAAACGCTAACCATTTAAATTTTTAAGGAAAAAACTTAAAATTTTTGAAGTTATTTTAAAATGCTACTCCTTCTACAAAAATTTACGTACACGCATGAAATTTGATTTATAAGTACATCAAACTATGTATAACAAAAGTTGGTATGGGTTTTGCGATAACATGATTGGTATTTGTCCAATACTTCTTTTTCTGAATGCTTATTGAAAATTCCTTTAAAAAAGTATAAATTCTGAGTTCAATTATTTTTTAAAAAATAAGTATTGCTTTGATTCAAAAATGCATACCAACTTTTATTACATGTACTTTTAGCAATACATGAAAAAAAAATCGAAGCATTAGGCACCATAGAAAAAAAGCCTTAGCATTTTAAATGATGACAAACTAGTTATTTTATCTTTCTGAAATAAGTAAGTTTAAAGTTTTGTTTCGCCATAGGGATGTGAATAAAAACGAACATAAAAACTATCATAACTCTGCGTTTTTTAAGTTTAAAGCTTTCAAATTTTTTGAGGTTATAGAAAATTATATAAAGTATAATTAAGGCTAAAAAAATTAAATTTGATTTTTTGACCGATTTTTGTCAAATGAATCGTACTGTGTCCCCGGGGTTACACTCTAAAATCCACGTTGCCGAAAGCGCCGAGGGACATTTTATGAGGTAAAAATTAAAAATCTGTTGGTTTGGGGCTTGAGATTAAATTCCCAATTCTGCCCCTCCGTGACCGCGGTAGCCTAGTGGTTCAGATAACGGACTCGTGGCCGGCGTGTCATGAATTCGAGCCTGAAGACCCGCCATGTTAGGGGGGGGCTTGCACGTTAAATCTGTCGAATCTCAAACGTCCTCTCGTTGGTGTGAAAGTTAGGAGAGGGGGTATCAACTCAGGTGTCGTCCTGGTCCCTAGCTGAATAGTGCGACGTTAATATCCATTCACTCACTTACCAAATCCCCCCTTCACTGGAAAGATTAATTCAAAAAAAAAATTTGTATCTTCGTACTACTTAAAAAATAGGAGATTAAGACCAACAAAAAAAAATGAAAAATTCTGTTTTAGCTTCAAGGGAAGGAGTGTTACCTCACTGCCCCTCCCCTGAATTCCACCACTGCTTCCACGCGAATGATTCATGATATTTTTTGTCTATGGGGAGGGGATTCCTGCTTTGTATACGCCACTAACCTTCATCAGTGGCGTTCACAGATTACTTCCATGGGAAGGGATGCATTTAAAAAACATAGATTTCGGTACCAAGACATAATCTTTTGTTAAAACCTAAAAATCTGTGGGTTTATGGAAGGGGTTTGAATCACCAAACTCCCTTCCTTGTGTACGCCTCTGACCTTCATAACTACTGCTTTACCGTGTATCCTTTCCAGTGTCGTAACGGATAATATTAGGACTCCCCTGCAAAGCAAGTTTTGGGCCCCAAGCTGAATTTTACAAAGGATAAGTTGCCGTCTGTCAGGTTTTAGGCCCTCTAGAATCCTCCCCTCCCCCCTCCGATGCGGGCTTGCGAGGGTGTACGTTACGCCACTGATTCTTTCTGTTCAGAACCCACTAACAGTAAAACCTTCTCAAAGAAGGGGAAAAAAACGAATTTTTTGGAATTTTCTAACTCCTTCGGAGAGGGAGAAGAATGATTCGGTCGCGACAAAGAATCCTTTTTTATGAGAAGAATGCTTTGAAGCGCGCTGGGAATTCCGAAAGTGCCTGGGGAGGACGAAGGCGGCCTCAAGGTCAAGAGCGGAGCGTCGACATGTGACCGCTTTCCCAATAAACAAACCGCAGGTGGAACTCCTCTGCTTTCTACAGATGGGTTGAACGCGTTCACTGTACTTAGTGACGTTTCAGGCTTGTATTAAGAGAACGTCTGGTTCAAAATTACGTGGTCCGTCGCCAAAAGCCATCGTGCAGCAGAATTTAATTGAATGCTCCGTACTAGGGCTTCCAATTTAAAATCAACAATTACTAAAATCACAAACTAAATTAGGGGTGTTACAAGAAAATTATTGGGTGGTGGGTGGCGCACACAAGGGGGAGGGCCTGGGAGTCCGACCCCCCTCCGAAAGCCCTTGATTTTTTTCCGATTGATTATAATTTTAAGTATATAGTACGTAACATTTAATTAATTATTTGTTATTAATGATTAATTTTATTAATCAATGCTAATTATGTATTCAATAATTAGTTTTTTACTGTGTTTTGTTCCCGAAAAACGACAAAATCAAAAGGAGCATGATACAAGAATGGTGAACTTTTGACCCCGGACCCCCTCCCCCCTTGAAAAATTCCTGTGGGCGCTACAGGTGGGGAGGCATTTCCAGTTCTATTGTATGATGAATTATATATTGATTTATGGTAATTGCTATAATTTTTCACCACGTTTGAATACACTAACAGTTACCGTAAAATCCGGCGTTTAACGCGCACACATACTTTAAAGCTGAATCTTTTAATTTTAAAGTATATTCGCCGTATAATGCACACACCCTCTTCTTCCTGAAGAAATATGAAATACTAGCATACATTGCTCTTATGTTTTGAAGTCCCTTATTCGAGGTATTGTCCCAGACCTTTGAAAGAAATGGTATACTTCTAGAACTACAACTCTTTTAGTTCGTAAAGGCAAGTCGTTTCTTTTAAATAAACAGTGTTTCGAAAAATGTAGAAGTAATTTATTTTTTCTGTTCATCTCTTTTGTTATTTTTAAAGCTATCGTTTTTTTTGTACCCGGCGTATAACGCGCACCCTTAAATTTCGATCTTAATTTTTGTGTTCAAAGTGCGCGTTATACGCCGGATTTTACGGTAATCATTTAAGTTTTATGAATTTATAGAGATTACATAAGAGGACCGAAAAGTATGACTACACATTCAAAAATGAATTAAAAATAAACGAACGCGATGATTTTCTCTTGTGTCTTTTTATGTTCCATAAATAAAAGATTAAAAATTATGTTTCATGTGTGTGTGTGTGTGTGTGTGTGAAATGCAAACTAGATAGCTCAACGTCTCTGTTTTTCAACATACTCATGTCAAAATGATTTCACGAAAGTTGTTACATGGTTTATTGAATTTAAATCAGCAACACGTGCACAGCGTGGCTAGAAATCCCGTATGGACTCGATGTGGTGTGCACATTGAAATCGCGCAAAAAAGCATTGTAAAAATGACTTGAATCTTTTCTTTAACACATACGAGGGCTGTTCGATAAGTAATAAGACTATAAAAAAAACAGAATACCTTTAATCGACATCATTTACATGATATTTTTCAAAATAACTGCCGGGGCACGTAATGCATTTATCCTAACGTTATGTCTGCTTCTTCAAAACATGTAAAAGTCTGTTTTGTGAGAACTTTTTCAAAACTGCCTACGCCTCCTTCACGCATGCTTTGTTGCTTGCAAAAAGTTTGCCTCGCAATGTTTCAAACGAATAACAGTCAAAAAACGCATGGAGTGTGATCAGGGCAGTATGGAGGGTGTGGTAAAATCTCTTCGTTGTTCTGCTGCAAAACATCCAGTAAGCAACGAGCAATTGTTGGACATTGTCATGGTGCAATAGGAAGCCATTTCGGAGCAATGGACATTTCCTTTTAAGGTGCTGTACCATTGTTCGCAGGTCATTCGCGTAGTACGAGTCGCTTACGGTAGTACCGGGTTCGATAGCGTGTTGATAAACAATTCCTTCATAATCCAAAAAAAAGTTATGGTCATAACTTTACCAGCCGATTTCATAGTTTTTACTTTCTTGGGAGTAGGTGAAGATGGATGTTTCCACTCACTGCTTTGTTGTTTTATGGTTGGATCATAGTGATACAACCAAGCTTCGTCTGCTGTGATGAAGCATTGTAAGATATTGTCGCCTTCTTGTTCCAGTCTAATCATATCGTTTCATATCAAAGGTCTCCGATGCAGATTTTTGCTTCCATTTCGACAACTGGCCGCGCGTCTCGTAGGCGCCCACACACGCTTCAGTTCAATCACGTGGTACTCAAGAACATGAGTCTGTACGCGACATCTATCAGTAGCTTTTGTTAGTACAGACAACAAACTTTTCTTATGCTACAGAAATTAACATTCTGATGAGTGGTTTCACGGCAGTAAAATTAGTCTTATTACTCATTGAACAGCCTACGTACAAAAAAAGGTACCGTAAGGGAATTTTCTTTTTTTTCATTAATATTTGAAAGTGTAGTCGTATTTTCGGACATCCGGTATGTTGATGTAATAAAGCAATGAAGAGAAAACTTTTTTAATTTTCAGTACAGAAATTTGGGAAAGGGGGAGTGGTTGATGCAGTACAATTTATTATAAAACATGTTTCAGTTTAAGAAGTAATAATTTATAAAAATTCTTTCGTATTAAAATGCAACGAATGAAAATTAATACTTTTTTGTATTTCTTGTTTTTCAATTCCTACACTATTAGCTCGCACTCTCCATATATTTATTTATTTTGATGGAATTTTCAATCGTTAATAAAATACATTTTAAAGCGCTCAATTGAGCTGAAATTTTATATACACAATTATTATGGATGACAGTACAATAATTTAATTATAATTAACAAATATTAATTTATTAAATTTAATTATTTAAAGAATTACAAATACAGCCACGTTGGCTTTATTTTTGGTGATTTCACGTTTTAAAGCATTCATTAGAACTGAAATTTTATATACACGATCGTTTTGGATGAGAATTCGATACTTTAATGATAATTAATAAAAATGAATTACCACTTAATGTTGTGTTTCTGTCATATATATATATATATATATATATATATATATATATATATATATATATATATATATATATATATACATACTTATATTAATTGTAACTATTTAATAAAAAATAGCTAGAATAAAAATTTTCTTTGTTGATCTAAGTAGGAACTGACTTAAAAAAAAATTTTTATATTACTTGTTTTTAAATTTTTTTTACTTTAATATAAAAGCAAATAAGCGTTTTTAAATATTGTATGGATGTGCTAATCCGACACCTCCAGCAATTTGGCGATGTTTATTACTAAGGATCGAATCAAAATGTGTGTGTTTTGCTGCCGAAACGTGAAGGCCACGGTAACTGAGTGGTCTCGGGTCACGAACCAGTGAACGACGAGTTATGCGCTCCAGTTTTTGTACCTCCGAAAACCAGCCGAAAAGAGGGCGGATTCACTTTAAATTTGTGGAATTTTGGAGAGGCATGCTACCTCAGGGTCGTCCTCGTCACTTGACAGAGGTTACTAAAATTTACAATCTGGGGATTTCGGGATTACATTATCCAAATCCCGGGATTAGGATCGGATTTTTTATTAAAAATACTTACACATTAGCATAGTTGAAAGAAATTGCATAATCAAACTGAAAATATAATTAAAAATTAGTTTAATATCAATTTAATTGAAACAAAAAAATTATCATAAAAAAACAAATACAAATAGTACACAATGAAATTTAAAAAAACATTTCTTCATTTCTTGTATTTCTTTAAAAAAGCTTTTAAAAAACACGGCTCGCCCAGCGTTTCATCACTCAAACGGCTTCTTATTTTTGTCACAAATTGTTCTGCCGAAGAAAATGTTCGTTCGTATTCTACAGTAATAGGTCTTATCGTCATTAAGTAGGAAAATGTTCTTTTCGGCTAGTCACCACGTCTCCCTCCATTTTCAAAAAAAAAAAGACATTTCCTGTTGAATTTTTGATGACAGTGTCTCAAATCTAATCATCGGTGAAGCTAGCTCTGAGTGGGCTCTGTATCAAAATTCCTTCGGGCCCCTTTTCATATATGAGAACCTAGTTAGTGGGACCGTAGTTACACGCGTTGGGGCACCTATAGCTTGGGGGCCCCGTATCTTCGATACGGCTAAGAAGGTGGTAGCAACGCCCCTAGATCTAATAGACTGCTTTGGTGTAGATTCCTTTTTGATAACTTTTTCTACTTCTCCAGCTACACTTAATGGTTTCTGTGTATAAATTGATCCCAGTTATTGAATCACAGAATGTGAATCAAATTCAAGTGTTACCTCGTTTGAAATCGATGATCCAGTTGCATGAGCTGTTAGTAATGCAGTGCGATTTAAAGTGTCTTAAGTCTTAAGCTGGTCCGCTTTTGATTATTGATTTATTGATTGAATACTAACGTCGCACTGTTCAGCAACGCGAGGGCTTTCGGCGACGGACCACGTAATTTTGAACCATGGTCAAGTGACGTGGATGACACCTGAGCTGGCACCACCTCTCCTAACTACCACACCACACCAACGGGAGGTCGTTTCAGCTCTCGACAGATTTAACGTGCATCGCTACCCTACACGGCGGATCTTTAGTGGTACTGGGCTCGAACGCGAGGCAAGGCAAGCCACGATCCGATACCTATACCACTCGGCTACCGCGGCCTCCACTTTTGATCAATGGCATTTAATTGACGAAGGAGCAGTGTCAAAATCTATTATTATTGAGATGTTGATTGATTGATTGAATATTAACGTCGCACTGTTCAGCAACACGAGGGCTTTTGGCGACGGACCACGTAATTTTGAACCATGGTCAAGTGACGTGGACGATACCTGAGCTGGCACCCCCTCTCCTAACTACCACACCACACCAACGGGAGGACGTTTCAGCTCTCGACAGATTTAACGTGCATCGCTGCCCTACACGGCGGGTCTTTAGTGGTACTGGGCTCGAACCTGTGACAAAGCAAGCCACAGTCCGATACCTATACCACTCGGCTACCGCGGCCACATTATTGAGATGTTGGTTATATTATTGCCTAAGTATTGCAGTGAGCCACTTGGATCTGTGGGACGTTCTCCCATACGAGAAATGAGAGCTGCATATGTTGTTGTTTTTTTCTTATAGAACTTATAATTAATTGCACGCAAAAATTCTACGTACATATTTCATAAACAAAAGTATAAATTTTCTAACAATTAAATTCTTAGAAAATTTTGATGAGAAAAAAATTTAAAGTATAATTCAGAGAAAAATTAAATCCCAGCATCAGCTATTTTAATCCTGGGATTTCGGGATTGGGAAAAAACCAGGATCCCGGGGCTGCAAACCTTAGAGGTTACAAGGTATGCCGTTAGTAATCTTAACGTTGCTTTAAAATATGTTAAAAATAAAACAAAAAATAAATAAAAACGTCGAATCGTGAACTTTGTTTGAGCTGTCACTCATTCCAGTTAATTTTTATCCTGATGTTTAGTAGTGTGCACTATTATATATCTTGTTATTTTGTTTTGTTGTTATAGTCTATGTTACCAGTTAAGTGAATTTTGTGATTTAGTAATCTGAATGAATAAAGAAAACTCACATTATGTCAGGCCCAGAATTAAAAAAAAAAAACGTAAGCATACAGCTTTCTCATTATTTGACCAGTGGACCGTAATAAAAAAATGATAGTGGAAAAACTTTAAAACTATCCTATTTAAAGCTTATGATATGTAAGCCTAGAATATGTAGATCAACTATTTATGGTTTGTTAAGTTACTGTGGAAAAAAAATTGTAAAAAGTTACAAATTTGGAATTTACCAAATGTCGTTTCACAAAAAGTTAGATTTTTATCATATTACGCAAGTGATAATCATGCATTAAATTGAAAATAAGCAGTGCATGCTTTCATTCAACAATGAATGTGTGTGGATTCGTTAATTCGTTTTCTAATACAGCCACTACATGAAAGTATTCTTCAAAGTAATGTAATACTGTACCAGCCACCTTCAAAGAGCATATCATGACGTCACGATGATTTGCGCACGCATGTTTTCTTTCAAGGAGAGTTTTTTAAAAAGCCGTAACTGTTAGAATACATATCACTTTGCATTCAAAAGTGCAAAATTTATTGTTCAAAATTTATCAGAACTCGTATACAAACAAATCGAGCAAAAAATACTTCATGCATTAATATTTCGGAGAAATTGCATGAAATAAATTTTATAATATCTTTTAATAAAGGCATGGGAAGAAATGTGGAGTGAATTTTACTCTTATTTTTACTGACACTCAGAAAATGAGTATTCAGCGTTTTCCCTTCCACTCCCTCAAGGGGTTGCGGTAGCAGAGTGGTCAAGGACGCGGATTCGTCACTGGAGTCAGTGCCGGTTTATCCATTGGGCGCAGGGGCCGGCCGGATAAGCCAAGGGCGCCGGTAGATCTTCTGCGCCCAGGGCACGAAATCCCATTTCCAGATTTAGTGACTAAAAGACAACTCTATTATAGCGAAATCGTTTGCGTCAGCCATTTCTTACCATAATATAAACAATTGTCTACCTTTTCTGTGAATGGAAATAAAAACAAAGACTCGTGCAAGTGAAAAAAAAAACATTTATGTTTTAATCCAGCGTTTCTCAAATTGGGGGGAGGGGGAGAGAGCATATCGAAAATTCCAAAATAAAAGATTTAAAATAATTATTTTTTTACCGAAAGGAAGCAAAACAAAATACATTCTGACATGATAAAAAAATTTACTCACATAATTTTTCCCTATCTCGCCAAAAGAAGTATAACTTCAATTAAATACATATTTACACTGATATATGATACTTATGAAAGTGTAAGTGCGGCAAGTATTTAATAATTGACTTATGAATACAAAATTAAAAGCAAGTTTAGTGCAATTACTAGTGACTTCCATGGACTTGTCATATATACAAAATATAATACATATATACTGCTCAAAATAATTGAAGGATATTGCGGTTTTAGGTGGATCTTGTGGCTGGGAAACTTTTTATACATGGTCGACAGACGTAGTAGGTTACATGAGAATAAATTACACATGTTTGGCAGAAAAAAATGCATTTTATTTCGCCTTTGTGTACAAAAGGAAAAAAAACACAATTTGTGCCTATGAGAAAAAAAGAATAAGAAAAGGTGTTTTCTTCAAAGGAAATCATTTTCAGTAGGGGGTATGGTTTCCACGGACGTCCAGCAACGTTGAGCACTTCTGAGGCATGGAGTCAATGTGGCTATTAATCACGAGTTGGGGGATTCTGTCCCACTCTTCCAGAAGAGCTCTTTCCAGTTCTTGGAGAGTTTGTGTGGGGGGGGGGTTGGCGGCCAGCAACTCGTCTTCCTAGAGCGTCCTAAACGTGCTCTATTGGATCCATGTCTGGAAAACACGCTGGCCATTCCATTCGTACGATTCCTTCCTCGAAAAAGAAATCCTCCACCAGGTTAGCACGAGGTGGCCTGCAGTTATCGTCCATTAAAATGAAGTCATCTCCGATTGCTGCAGCGTAAGGGACTACAATAGGTCTGAGGATCTCATCCCTATATCGGCGAGCAGTCAGAGGTCCATCTCGAATGATGTAGAGGTCTGTGCGCCCGTCAATGGAGATGCCACCATACACCAACACTCCCCCACCGCCAAATCTGACACTTTCGTGCACGAACACAGGATTATTCCTACTGCCACGGTCCCTCCAGATGAAAATACACCTATTATCCGGATGAACAGAAAAACGGGACTCGTCAGAAAAAGAACATTGCTCCATTCATTTCTCCTCCAGTTCACATGTTCTGTTGCCCACTCCCTGCGGTCGCGACGATGCCTTGATGTTAGTCTATCACATACCATCGGTCGGCGAGCATACAGACCTACACCATGGAGCCGGTTTCGGACAGTCTGAGTTGAAACCGTGGTGCCAGTAGCCGAGCGAAGGTGTTGTTGGAGAAGAGTAGCGTTCATATTTCGGTGTCTCCGAGCCGTTAACACTAAATAACGATCTTCATTGGGCGTTGTTGCCCATCTACGACCTTGTCCTGGTCTTCGGCCTGCACTTCCAGTCTCCAAAAACGGTTCCAGATCCTGGAAATCACACTTTGTGACACTCCAATGGCTTGCGCTACTTCGGCTTGAGTTTGGCCCCTTTCTAACCTGCCAACAACTCTCAAAGCTTCTGAATCAGTTAAATGACTTCGCTGAGACATCGTACTCATCGAAACAAAGCAGTCACTAAATGCCGATCATCCTTGTCTTCATTTCAGTTGAAAGTCAAATTTCATTCGCAGCCGCTGCAGCGACGTTTTTGACGTCGAACTCAAAATTAGCATACTCCACAGTTTGAAAATCAGAAAAACTTGCATTTGTGACTCTCTTCTTCCATTTTCGGCAAAAAAAAATTTCGGTTATATCTTTATTTTATATAAATTTTGCAATATCCTTTAATTGTTTTGAGCAGTTTATTTATAATACGTGTAGTTAATAATATTAAAGTCGCATTGTAGCGTTAGCGCCGAAGTTCATTATTATTGCATTCAATACATTGCTATTGTATGAAGGGGGTGCGATGAAAATTAAGACTGAAAATTGGGTCGCAAATATGGAAAGTTTGAGAAGCTCTGTTCTAACCGCTAAACTCAAACATAGCCAATTTTTCTAAATTCTCCTGTCACATCTGTGGAATGAAACGTCATTCATTGCTTCATTTTACCAAAACAGCTGAAAATTGATTCAGAGGTCTCTCACCGGATTAAATAATTTCTCACAAACTCTACTCTCTTCGATTCAAGAAGTGTACTTTTGTGTCTAATACTGATGCAAGTTTAAGAGAGAATATTGAGCTCTTTCTAGTGAAAAATATCATTGACTGAACACCTTCTTTCGCATGAAACATTTGAAACTTAGCTCTTCCAGATTCCCGTCAGTTGGCTGATCCTACATTTTGCACACCAAGTCGAATCGACGCACTGATAGGATGCAGTGGCGCACACAGGAATTTTTCAGGGGGGTCCGGGGTCGAAAGTTCACCTTACTTGTATCATGCTCCTTTTGAATTTGTCGATTTTCGGGGAAAAACACAGTAAAAAATTAATTATTGAATAAATAATTAGCATTAATTAATAAAATTAATCATTAATAACAAATACTTAATTAAATTTTACGTATTGTGTACTTAGAATTATAATCAATCGGAAAAAAAATCAATGGCTTTGGGGGGGTCCGGACCCCAGGACCCCCCCTGTGAGCGCCACTGATAGGATGTCAATGGGTATTCCAGATTCTAAGAAATGACACATTTAGGATTAATTCATCAATTAATAGTTGATATTTTAAAAAAATAAAAATGCATGCTTTTATTGTAGATCGGACTAAAAAATTGAAAAATAAATTATAGTCTAAAAAAAAACTAAAAAACATGCTTTTATGTTTAATCGAACTAAAAAGTAAAAAAATGATTCTTAATATAAGAATAGAATGATTAACGAGAAAATGAGCGAGAGGGAATGTCATTGTGGTGAAAGCGTGGGGTGTTCGATATCAATTGTTTTAATTTCTTACTAATTCTATTCCGAAATGCAGAGTTAGTATAAAAATGTAGTACAAAGGACCCCACGCTTTTTCTACAATGACATTAATTTTCTCGTTAATATTTTTATTCTTATATTAAGAATTATATTTTTTTTTACTTTTTAGTTCGATTAGCCATAAAAAAGTGTTTTTTACTCCTTTAAACTATAATTTATTATGTAGATCAAACTCATAAATATTTTAACATAACATTACTAGAAAAAAATAACCGTATACAGGGTTAATATAATCGCTAATTTATGAGATCCAGAAAAAAAAAAGAATGTGTTGTAAATGCCTAGAACTAGTACTTTACGAAACATTAACTGATAGCAGCTCGTAAATATGATAGTAAAAATAAATTATGAACTACCTCTCACTTCTAGTTTTTTTTCTCTATATCTTTATACACTAACTAGCTGCATGGCCCGGTGTTGCACGGGCTTTTTCTTACCCTCATGACACCAGCATTTCTGTGTGTGCGTGTGTGTGTTTGTACGCGCACAATGTGAGCGATTTCTAAAATTTCTTCCCCTCCCCCTCACAGATAAGATATAGCTTCAAATTTCGCGATGTATGACTTATAATAAAAAATATTGCGTTAGAGTTAAAAAAATTATTAATGTGAAACAATAAAAAGAAAACGATTCTGATGCTAGGAGTAAAACAAAAAACTGTCTTCATTTTTTAAATAATAGTTAGTTTCTAAGAATCTAAAATAATAAAATAGATTTAAGATTTTTATGAATCAATCAATCGTTACCTATAGTTAGCTTAAAAATGTTTCTAAAATGTATTTTGATCCAAAAATAATAGACGATATACTTTTTAATTAACAAAGAATTAATTTTGTAACGAAATAATAGAAATAATCCTTTTAAAAAACATATATATTTATTAAAATCAAATTTCTATAAGTAATAAATAAAAGAAAAATTTACAGATAGCTATTGAAACGATTGCTTTTTTCTGAATATTTGATTAAACATATGGGGGATTACACAGTATGGGGGAAAGCCTAGATATACATATATGTACATATACGTGTACTGAAAAAAAACATTCAAAAAGAAAAAAAAAACAATCTGAAAAAGACATTTTGATATTTTATTTTAATTTTAACGTTTTTCATTCAACTATGTTTAGTAAATTATTTAAACACGTATCTGACAAAAAAAATAACATATTCATCATTTTAACACTAAATCGTTATGATCCATGGTGATGCGAAAATATCTAGCAAAAAAAAAAAAAGTGCAAATACATTTATTAAAGATAGAAACTAAAACTAAAGAACAACGACGAAATGTAATTTCTAAAGCATCCAAGTAATATTCACAATCAGACTTCATTTACAGCGTCGGAAAGAAAAAAATGAAGCAATAAATAAACGAATAGAAATCGAATGACCTTTTCCCATCCTTACCAGATTATGAAATAAGCCAAAAGCAAACATTGAATGAAAAGGTATCACGGGGATTTTAGTTTCCCCCTCACGTGGATGTCAAACGTCATCCGAGCCTTTTTTCTTCCTTGTGTGTGTCATTTTTCCCTATCAGATGAATTTTTTCCCTTTTCATGTTTGCCATTCGGACATGAGGAAATCTGTAGTAGAAGAAATTCTATCTGTGAATGACTCTGCTATCTCGGTAATTTAATATCCACATTTGGTTGGCTTTGAAATAAATTAAGAGCAGGGCCGGCTCTAGCAATTTTGCCGCCCCGGACAAAAATGGAAAATGCCGCCCCTTTTCCTAAAGCAAAAAATTATAATTAAAAAAAAAAAAATTTCACATAGATAAACACCTATAAAACCTGAATAACGAACAAAAAGGCAGCATAATTATATGTTTATATATATATATATATATATATATATATATATATATATATATATATAAGTTTGTTTTAAAGAATGCAAAATAATGCCAAATTAAGGATATAATTATATGTTACTATTTCAAACGAGTAAAATGTAAGAGAAGAAATTGCCAGTTCCAGCAGGCAAATTTCTTCGAAAAAGAGTAAACTAATGGTGAGAAACACAAGCGTTTATTTTAACTTATAGTGATTACGCCCAAAACTAAAACAAAACATCTTTCGTGGCTCTCCACCACAAACTTATTACCCTTGTCCCCCTTTTGGATCGCTGACACCAGGGGCGTAGCTACCGCCATATCAGTCGTATCAATGATATGGGGCCCCAACATGTGTACCTACAGTACCACTAAAAGGGCTTTCTTTTCTCAAATAGGGCCCCGGGGAAGTTTTGATATGGGGTCCACTCGAGAACTAGCTACGCCAATGGCTGACACCAAACATCGTATAGGTGAAAGGAATAACCATTGCGACCCCACTTCAGGATGGGGAGAAAGATGCTAGTGAAAGATGTGTAAAAATATCAATTTTCATTATTTAATATGTATTCCTGCATCGAAACTTTCAAGTTTCAACGTAAAAGAAAACTGATATTAAACATATAGAGTACAAAATAAGGAAAGATATGTTAAATGTAATACCAAATTCACATCCAATAATATTTCACAAAATATATCACATTTTTTGTAACATAAAAAAATATTTTCCAAATTTGATCCAAATGCCACCCTTAAAATTTGCCGCCCCGTGCAGGGGTCCGGTTTGTCCGGCCCTAGAGCCACCCCTGTTAAGAGTCTTAAAAAAGATGTATCATAGATCTCGGTTATATGTAGAGAGAAAAAAAACTTTATTAATCGATACTGTAACGTTTGAAAGAATAACGGTAGCGTATTCTTGGTTAATTAAAATATGGAATTTATTTACGTCACAACTGTTGAAAATTATTTACTAAATGATACATTAAAGTTATTAAATTTAATTATAGATTGTTAGAGTCCAATATTTTGTGAGGAGGATCCGTTGGTCACCGCTCTCGTGCAAGTTCAAAGCATCTCTCCCCTCATCTTCCGGTCGACGAGCTAGATTCCTCGGGGGATCAAACAGGGGTTGCGCTGCACCTGCAGATACACGTGTGGGTGTCGGGTCCACAAAGAAAGCCGACTAGATGTTGATGTTTTCGAGAAGTGACGTTACAGCTCTCGCCCTCTCTTATAGAACTTTTCCGTTGAGAAAGTTTAATGGAATGACGATGAGACAACTGACAGATTACCGACACATCCCTTCATCAAGCACCACTATATTTCTGAGCTGCAATTTTAACTACTAAAGAAAACACTGAACTAAATTTAAAATTACTTATTTCTAGTGAGTGAGTGTTCTTGCTAGGGAACTTACACAAACCCATAGTACGAAAATGATCAATAGCAATGTAAGAAAACATACTACAACATTAAATAAAAATACAAACACTCCTATCACAATGCCTATTATCAATTATACTAACAACATGTTACATCAAATGCTAGTGTAAGACCTTACACATAAAATATTCTTCGCCACAATACTTAATAAAAATTATACTAACGACATGTGTGTGTGTTGATATGATATGATATGTGTTGATATGATATGCCTTACACACAAAATATTTTTCACAATATGCCTCTTGCGTAAACTAAATACTCATGTATATTTTAAAACCCTATACACAAAATTAAGCATATTAATACATTTGCTTTCATGGCTTTATCTTTTGACACGCATCTCCATTCGAAATGATATACAGTACTAGTAAATAAATAAAATTAATACAATTATTAATCTTTAACTAAAAAAAAAACATTATAAGCAACAATTATTATTCATGAGCAAGAGAACATTGTTAACAATTCCTAATTATCTATCACCGATCTGCTGAGACTATCTGCATTTTTGTGACTTTTACCCGACCGATGTACAATTCTAAAATTATATGGTTGCAAAGCCAAAGCCCATCGCATCAATCTAGGGTTAGAACTAACATTTCTATTCAACCACACCAACGGGTTGTGATCGGTCATAACTAAAAATGAATTTCCATCTAAGTAATAATGTAACCTTTTAATTGCGAAAACAATACTAGCACATTCCTTCTCTGTCGTACAATAACGCTTCTCTACCTCTGAAAATTTCTTACTCAGGTAAGGATTGGATGCTCCTCACCTTGTTCAGTTAATTGGGTTAAAACTGCTCCCATACCTGCGTTTGAAGCGTCCGTTTGAACAAGGAATTCTCGTTCAAAATTTGGCGCGTACAAGACGGGCTTATCAATTAGTTTCCCTTTTTAGTTCTCGAAATGCGTTTTCACACTCGGTCGTCCACTTAATTTCTCCTTCTTTGCTCTTCCCTTCAACGCATCCGTCAACGGAGCAGCGATTACCGAGAACAGATTTATATATTTTTGGTAATATCCCGCTATACCTAAGAAAGCACGTATTTGGGTTTTCGTGCGAGGGTAGGGAACTCTAGAACAGCCTGAACTTTGATCTCGGAAGGGGTGCGAAAACCTGACCCACAATGTGACCCAAAAATTTGACATTTTTTGTTGCGCAAACTTACACTTTGAAGGTTTTATCGTTAACTTAGCTCTCTTTTTTTTCTCTGCAGAACCGTTTCCATATGTTTAATGTGCGACTCCCACGTATCTGAAAAATTGCGACATCGTCTAGATACGGGACAACGAAATCCTCTAGTCCGTTAAGTAATTCAGCCATGAGTTTACTAAAGAAATATGAAGCATTCTTTAATCCGAAACTCATCCTTAGGGGTCTGTATGTACCAAAGCTAGTACAGAAGGCTGCGTATCGCTGTGCAGTTTTACTCAAAGGTATTTGCCAATATCCCTTAGATAGGTCTAAGACGGTAATAAATTTAGCCGCCGATACTTTTTCTACACGTTCTTCGATATTCGGAAGAGGAAAATATTCCGTTCTAATGATCCCGTTTAATTTCCTGTAATCTATACATGGACGAGGTTCTTTCCCAGCTGCCTCAACTAAAATCATAGGGGACATGTAATCCGATTCTCCTACCTCAATGATTCCTAATTTTAACATTCGGTTAATTTCGTTTTTTAAGATTTCATTTTGTCGGTGCGACATTCTCGTCCTAACTGGTTGATCGCTAACTAACTGGATTTCGTGTTCAACCAGATTAGTTAATCCGGGATTGTTTGAAAAACATTTAGAGTATTTACTTAACAATTCGCGCAGTCGATCCATTTGTTTGTCGTGAAGGTGTTTTTGTTCAACTCGCTAGCCTTGATTACGTCCTCGAAATCATAAACGAGAGAATTGTTTTCTAAGTATGGGATTTCTAATTCCTGGTCTGCGAGAGAGTTTTTTGTTTCATCATTAATAATTACGTTAACGTGTTCTGGCCTTTTGTAATATGGTTTTAGCATATTTATATGATAGATTTGAGATGTTTCGCGTCTGCCGGGGATTTCGACTAAATAGTTCGTTTCGAAATTTTATTTAAAATTGTCCCAGGACCTATCCACTGCACTGCTAATTTATTTGTTCGGGATGTAGCTAACACTAGGACTAAATCCCCATCCTTAAATTTACGTTTTACTGCGCTTTTATCATACCAAGTTTTCCGCTTAACTTGCATTTCCTCCATTTTATTTATTGCTACTTCTTGACATCTTTTAATCTATTTATTAACTTAAACATATATTCAGTGACAAGATCACCCTCTTCTTCCGGTTCCATCCAATGTTCCATTACTAACGTCTCTAGGGTTCGCAAATTTTTCCCATACACCAACTCTGACGGTGTATACCCTGTACTTTTTCGTGAGATACAGTTCGTAACGCTAAAGAATTGACGGAAGATGTTTGTCCCATTCGGAGCCTGCATCTAAACATAAGACTCGTAAGAGTCGTTTCAACGTTCGATGAAATCGCTCAACAGGGTTACTCTGTGGATGATACACAGAACTATGCCTGACAAGTATTCCGAATCTTTCAAAAACTCGGTAGTCAGGCACTAGTAAAAAGAAGTACCTTGGTCACATTGTATTTCACGGGAAACCCCATCCGACTAAAGATGTTTAACAGCGCATCTGTGACACTAACGGAACTAATATCAGACACCGGAATAGCTTCAGGGAATTTTGATGACATGCAAATGGCCGTGATAAAATATCGATTCCCTTTAGATGTGATCGGGAGAAGCCCACATGCATCAATATTTAGCTTAGTAAAAACCTCCTGAATAACAGGGACCAATTTTAGTGGAGCCTTCTTTTATCATTGGGCTTCCCAGCCCTCTGACACTGATCGCAAGTTTTTTTACAAACTGTTCCATATCTCTATAGCAATTCGGCCAGTAAAAATATCGGTTTAATTTGTCTTTGGATTTCGTAATTCCCAGGTGTGCAGATGTTCCCTCATGACACAAGGATTTAATGGGGTCGCGCAACTCTTCCGGCACTACTATTAACTTCACCACGTTACCTAACTTATCTTCACGATTTTTGACCAATAATTCCTTCTCTAGCGAATAAACCTGATTGGTAACCTGCACTTGACTGGCTGCCTGTTCGTATAAGGATTTAATCTCCTCGCTGTTTTTGAGCATTGATTAAATTTTCTCGCGTAACCCTCAGCAGCGCTAATTCCGGAACATATTCCTGGAGTGCAGGTATTAAAATTTCGTCCTCTGCATCCGAAGAAACAATTATAACCTCATCTTCCCCTTTTTTAGCATCACCACTATCTATTCCCCTTTTCTTCTCTAGCCGCTTTGACTTGAGACCTTGTTTGGACAGCATTCAATATTTCGACTGGCAGGAAATTATAGCCTAAATTTCCTTTTATTAGCTCGGCCGTTTTATTTCCAAGCAAATATCGACCGTGTTGATTTAGGTGATTTCCACAAACCGCTGCCTTAGTTTGCACCGTTCCAAAATTTCCGGAAATTTCCACGACCGCCAAAGGTAAACAAACTAATTCTGGGCTTAACGGTTGTTCTACCCAAACATTTTCACCAGAGAAGTTAAAGAAGGATTTATGTATTTTGCACATACTAAATCTATTGTCGCTCCCGTATCTCTAAGAATGTCTATCTCGTGACCATTCACAGAGCCCTTTGTTGTATATGAATTAAGAAAATCCGGGTTTTCATTTCCTTCAATATTATTGAGAGTTTCCGTCGTTTTGTTTTTTATTAATTTAGGGCAAACGGCTTTTATATGTCCGAGCATATTGCAATGATAACATCTTTGTATCACGCGTTTTTCAAAAGTTCTCTCTCTAGTACTCTCCGGAACAGAAGCTCCTAATCTGGGAAAAGTTTTCCCAAATCTATTTTCTTTTTCCTTGACCCCTGAGTATGTCAAAATTTTATCATTTCTGCCCCACCTATCCATGGGTTTCGAATTTACCTTTCGGACGTCCTCATAATTATCAAAGAGTTCTGCTATTTGAGTAGCTGATTTAAGGTTTGCCCAATTATCTAAAAAATGATCTTTCATACTAGCATTGGCACGTTTTTTTTAATTGATCTACCACCATTAGTTCTTTAAGATCTTGAAAGGTATTTATTTCTAAGCCAATCAGAGAGAGCCACTCATCTAGATAATTCGTAATTTCAAAAGTGAAATCCTTCCAGGTGCTATCGGATTTTTTCTGGTGTTCGACAAATTTTTGCCGAAAGACCTCCGGACTTAACTTGAATCTTTTAAGTAATAATTTCTTTACATAATCGTAATTTTCGGCTTGTTCCTCCGGTTCGCGAGCAATAAATTGCACGATCTCTAGGGGTAACAAACCCAATAATTGCCCCACCCACTCTTTCTTTTCTATTGACGCCCTTTTAGCCTGGCGTTCAAAGATCACTAGATATAAACTAATATCTGACTGCTTAGGATCCAAATCTGGGATCAATTTTTTTTAAGTTTAAATTAGAGGTTACAGAACATGCATTTGTAGAATCGTTTGATTCATCGTTTACCCTAAATCCGGATTCTATTTTAAACCTTTCTAAATCAAATTTCAGCTGTAATTCTTTCTCTTTTAATGCCTGCTCCTTTACTAACTCCTCCAAACCTTTTTTTCCAGCCCTTTCTAACTCTTCCAATCTTTTTCCGTTTGCAATGATAGTCTCATACAGATTTTTAACAAATTCCTCTTCATAACCTTCACTGTTAGTGATTGCAATTTTTATGCTAGGGACAGTCATATTTAAAGTGGCATTTATTCCTAATTCCTCAGCAAGTTGCAACATGTCTTGCTTTTTCCCTTTACCATGGAAAGCCATTTTTTAAATAATATCAAATAAATGTCTCTCTCTCTCTCTCTCATCTCTCTCTCACGCTAAATTTTTCACTATTGTTACTATTCTCTATTAATACAATAACACTGGTCCCATGCATACACAGAAATACACAAAGAAAAACTTAACACTAAAAATAATCAAAATCATTCAAGAGACTTAAAACACAATAAATCTTAAGCTAAAATTGCACACAATGCTTGAAATACAATTACAATTCTCTAGAAACAAAATAACACTGTTCCCATGCAAGAAAAAACACTAAGTATTTCAAAATTTGTAAAGAACATTTTAACCAAAATTCCTAATACAATATGCAGTTTGCAACTCAAAAATATAACAGTACTCACCCATTTGAAGTATTCAGCTTGCTGTCAGAAGCAAATTATGTGCACTAGTGGTTTTGAACTCTTCCGTGTGAACAATGGTCCTTTTGACCAATCTTGAATCTTTCACCCTGAACAATAAGTGTGGTCAGTTTGACCAGCCTTGAATTCCCTCGTGGCACTGCTTCAAAGATGAATGCAATCGCAGCACTGCTTCCGAAAATCGCTTTCCCTTCGGACACTCTCGCCGTTAACACTATAGATCAGTTTGATCTTCTATGAGCAAGACGCTCTTTTTCTCCGAAGCTGAATTCAATCGCAGCACGGCTTCCGAAAATCGCTATTCCTTCGGACACTCTCGCCGTTAACACTATAGATCAGTTTGATCTTCTTTGAGCAGGACGCTCTTTTTCTCCGAAGCTGAATTCAATTGCAGCACGGCCTCCGAAAATCGCTTTCCCCTCGGACACTGTGGCCGTAAACACTATAGATCAGTTTGATCTTCTTTAAGAAGGACGCTCTTTTTCTCCCTGCGTTGCGGTCCGTCCGTAAAAGCCCAAAATTTCCTCCTCTCACGGGTCCTGAATGCTAACTTTTTATCCCAAAGCGCTGCCACCAAAACTCTAAGATGTAACGTTTGAAAGAATAACGGTAGCGTATTCTTGGTTAATTAAAATATGGAATTTATTTACGTCACAACTATTGAAAATTATTTACTAAATGATACATTAAAGTTATTAAATTTAATTATAGATTGTTAGAGTCCAATATTTTGTGAGAGGAGGATCCGTTGGTCACCGCTCTCGTGCAAGTTCAAAGCATCTCTCCCCTCATCTTCCGGTCGACGAGCTAGATTCCTCGGGGGATCAAACAGGGGTTGCGCTGCACCTGCAGATACACGTGTGGGTGTCGGGTCCACAAAGAAAGCCGACTAGATGTTGATGTTTTCGAGAAGTGACGTTACAATACTTACCTATGTGGAAAAAATGTTCTGTAGCATGGAGAATTGGAGAAAAATAATTTTAAAATTGAATGCAATAATACCTCTAACGGACGCGATAGGTGGAGCTGGATGATAACCGCGTAAGTCGAACTCGCGTTAATCGTGTATAATTTCGCATATAAGTAGATAAGAATTATTTTTAGTTGCGGCCGAAAATGAAAGAAAATCACAATGAAGGGGGGTAAACGCGTTTATAATAAAATCTTGTATAACACAAATACAAAATCTCAAATCGAAGTTATTTTGATGTAGAAATTTTCATTATATCAAACGAAGGTTGTTTTTTTTCACCTGAAAAATTTTCTTGTAGGATGCTAATAAATTTTTTACTCCTTGTTTGGTTGAAAAAATACGCTCTTTTTGGAGTCTATACTTTCTGAAATATGTAACCCTTTTCCAATTAAACTGAGGCTTTTTGGTCAAATTCCTAATCATCATTCGATCTTCTGATTGAACTGGTTTAAAGACAAGTTCTTCAATGTCTTGCTCTTGCTTTCAATGAACTCATCAATTGTCAACTCCTGATTGTGGGAATCCAGAAGTTCACGAGCGTCATCACTATCCACTTCTAAACTTATGTGCCTGGTAAAATCGACAACTTCTTCTCAATCACATTATCAATTTCTTCAAGTTTTGGCACTGAATCTGCCTTAGTTTCAGTGATAAATGAGAAGTAATCGAGTGGTGTTGCGTTCAAACAAAAGACGAATCGACCAGATTTGAAAATCGCGTAACTTCAGATTCGCGTAAGTCGGGGTAGCGAAATTCGAGATATTACTGTGTTGCCACAAAGGGGTTGAATTTTCGAAAAAATGGAAAAAGACTTAATTTTAGTTAGATGATTTTAGACTTAAAATAAAATTATTTTTCTTTGATATAATCAATCAAAAACGATGAATATCGATAATATTAAGTAGTGAGAAGTACAATGTGCATTTCAATATTTCATAACCCAGTGTGCCGAAATATTGGCCACGCGAGGGCGCTGTTGTTCGCACCTCTGTATTGAAATTGTAAAGAGCGTTATAGTGTATAACTGGTATGATAGAATGTAAGCCGCATCGCGGCAATTCGTATCTAATTAAATGTTACTATACTTAAAATATGCCATCGATCAATCATTGTGGACTGTCTAACTAATTCGCACGTATACACACTCATTTCGCTACGTTTGTTTTCGAAATAATGGACTCTGCTTCGTTTATATAATTCGTCACATCCAGTTCTCTCTCTCTCTCCACACAGTCAAATCAGTCCGTTTCAAGCTGTATTTTGTCTTCCCCTTTATCACGCACCGCAATTTGACAAGAAATTTTTCACTTAGATACATAGAACCGAAAGTAGAATGCACGCAATTTTCTCTCTTCAAGCAATTAAATCTCTCCAGCAATGACATTCAATAATTTACAAAATAGCTGTACATTTATCTTTAGAGTTATCGTTCAGACTTTTTTGTATTGCCGTAAATGCCCATAATTCTGAAGATATTCGTTAAATAAGGTCCTTTACAAATTTATCAACCTCTATCCACTCAAAAATCGACAAATTTGTTGAGTAGTGCAGAGTGCCACTGAGAATTGTACCGCGTGTCACATGTGGCGCGCGTGCCATAATTCGCCAACTACTGCTATAGATACAAACAGTGAGAGCTTGTCTTTTCATAACACTTTGTATCAGGACAGCATTTGTACAGCTGTACCGAACTTAAAAACCACGTGGTAGATCCATTTGTTAGTGCGGTAAACACAATCAGAACAAGGGTGCATCCCCATCGATAGTTCAATCTTTTCTTTAGGATGCGGATGCAGAGTATGAAGACATAATAGGTGATCGAGCCTGGGGAAAGTGATGAAAAAAATAAAGACATTGCAAAATGAAATCTACTTATTTCTTCATTCAAAGAAGATAGGGTTTTGTTACAAAAATAGGATATCAGTAATGGAACAGGGAGTACTTCAGCAACTAAGTATTGAATTAACCATTTCCTCTGACAATGCTGGGAAAAATGTTATTTGCACATAGAATGTGGAAGCATGTTAAATCATTCAAAGTAAAATTAAGTCTGTTTGCAAGGCAAACAGGGAAAGGATATCGTCATTTCCCTATATTAGGAAAACAGAAAGTGCATTAAAGTATTTCTGCTGAAATTAGGGATCATTAGCTGAGTTTGGAGGACGAGGTCACAAGAAGATCTCAAGTCTTTGAGAACTGAGCCTAGATTCAGTTTCCACTTTAATCCCATCAATTTCTGATATTGTACAGCACTTAAGGAACTGCAGATTGAACTTTCTGACATGCAGTCAGATCACACTGTGAAAAAAATGTTTATTGCTGTGACATACGTTGACTTTTGCAAATCTTTTTCCTGCTGAAAACTTTTCGTGCATAAAGAGATTTGCTGTGTGTGTGTGTGTGTGAAAATAT
This sequence comes from Trichonephila clavipes, assembly GCA_019973935.1. Lineage (NCBI taxonomy): Eukaryota > Metazoa > Arthropoda > Arachnida > Araneae > Nephilidae > Trichonephila > Trichonephila clavipes. Next base: position 473,089 of record BMAU01017894.1, read on the forward strand.
AATCTATATATCTCAGTAAGCATATGTATGTGCGCAATACTTTTCTTGATTGAAGATCAATAAGAATGAATATGGACGCTACTTGACAAACATTAACTTGCAGGCTACGATGAGAATCTCAGCAAGCCATCTCACTCCTGGTTTTAAAAAAGTTGAAGAAAAGTGTGATAGAGTACATTTATCTCTTTAAACTGATTCTAGAATTAAATGTGCTTGCTGCTATACAGGGTTTCCTAGGATTATTGGTACTAACTTTAAAGGGAGGTAGGCAACATATCACGAAGATTCAGATTTGCATAACAACAAAAGGTTGGAAGCGTCTTCGTTCGAGGCTAGGTGGCGTTGTTCACAAGAGCATTGGAGGATACAGACCTGCATTTCCGCAGTCATTCGAGGGACTTTCGCCCGCAGAGGAGTACGGAACAGTTTAACGAACACCTAGCTGGTAGATATGCTTCTAATTTACGGATTAAGAGAATAAATGCACGAGCAACAGAAAGTTTGTACCATGAAAGGTACCCACAAATATATGCACCGGACGTTCACTAATTTGCATCACAGTATGTGACTGTGCCTTTTGAAAACGGTATGAGACTAATGGTTTGCCTTCACGTTGCAAAACACGATGAATACTATTCCGAGGTCCTCCTACAGCAGCAGCGAAGGCTCGTATGCTGGAGCTCGGATTCTTTCGAACGGCATCCAACACATTTTGTTCTATGCAGAAAGTTCGCGTAACTCGTGACCCACCCTCACTATGTCTATTACCTCGTAATTATCCATATTCACATAAATTGTGATGCAAATTATAGTAAACATCCAGTGGACCAGGGGTACCTTTCTCGATATAATATTTCTGCTGCTCATGCATTTCCTTCTGCCCATCCGTAAATCAGATGCATATCTGCCAACTAGGTGATCCTAAAACTGTTCTATACACCTCTGCGGCGATGACAGCTCAAATGACTGCGGTTCTGCAGGTCTGTTTCCTTTAATGCTTTTATGAACAACGCCACCTGGCACCAAACGAAGACGTTTCCAACTATGGGTTGTTTCGCAAATCGTAATTCTTGTGATGTCACCTATCTTTCCTTAAAGTTATTTCCAACAATCCAGGGCCACCCTGTAGATATAAAATTCTTATATGAATATATTCTTATGAAAATATATTTTTTTATTTTATTTTTTATTTATTTTGTAATTTTTTTTTGTACAATCTATATTTTTTCTGAAATACAAAGTCAACTAATGAAAGTAATCATTTTAAAATGAGTGGCTCTCCAATAACCTCCATTTCCTCAAAGTAGCACCGGATCCACACAAAACAAATGCCCACCCTTGATTAAAATCATGGTCAAGTGGTCAGAACGACATTTGAGCTAAAACTATTTTAAATTTATATTCCGTAAAATATGGTGCATAGCGCGCACCTATAGTTTCAAGCTGCATTTTCTAACTTTGAGATATATTCGCCGTATAACGGTAACCCCTCTTTTTAAGAAGGAACCTGTAATGTGTGTGTGTACGTTAGCAATGTGTGAATATGTTTTAAAGCCATTTGTTCGAGGTACTATCCAAATATTTTGAAAAAATAGTATACTTCTCGAAAAACAACCCTTTAAGTTCATAAGGTATGCCGTTTCTCTTTTAAATAAACAGTATTCCGATCTTTGTAGAAGTCTAAGCTTTTTAATGCACATCTTTTTTTTTAATTTTTGAAACTCTCATTTTTATACCCGGCGTTTAACGCGCACTCGTAAATGTCAATCTTATTTTTGGTGTCAAAAATGCGCGTTATACGCCGGATTTTAATGTATATATAAAGGTCTTGCTCAATGTCAGGGATATAAAAGCTAGTATCGAAAAATTATTAAAAAAGGAATACGTGTTAACAAGTATAGTATTGTAATCAATCAGAATAACAAAGTGTAGGATGAAAATGTTATTCTTCTGTCTCGAAGTTCTTTTCTTTCATCTGAATCACCATGTGTGTTGGTTCATTAACATTATCATCAATTGATTTTTCTGTATAAAAAAACCTGTCTCTTTTCATTTGTTACTGTCTGTCTTAAAATTTGACTCTGTTTGAATTTCCATTTTTTTTAATAGTTTGAAACCCACACTGCTTCGAAAATTTTGTCGGCTTGGAATTCAAAAGCAAAAATGTGACGCATGTAATATATTTGAGGCTTTGCGGCCATCCCTTTGGGAAACTGAAGAGTTAAAAATTTGCTTTCCTCTTTCTAATTCAGCATTAATTGTTCAATAACTTAAACGTTGCTTATATTGTACATCTATATAAAACTGTTTGAGCAAAACATTTGGGCGAAATTCTCTGTAAATTGAAACACTGTGTATTGTTTTCTTTGCAGCATTACTCTCCGTGTGGGAAAATTGTTTAACAGGGAAAATTCGCTTCCCAGCGTGAAGAAAAATAAGATTATGGTACCCTAGAAGCAGTGGCGTAACAAAGAACATTAGGGCTTTCCATCAAAATCAAGTTTTGGGTTACAAGCCAGATCTTACAAAGGATTGCACAACCATAATATCAAACTTTGGGCCCCCTAGAATCCGCCCCCCGCGATGCGGAGGTGTACGTTACGCCACTGCCTAGAATATGAGATCAGGGTGACCAGATTAGCAAATTTATTCCCCTTGGTTACAAATTTGGCAAAAAATATCATATGGCCAAGGAACCATCGAGAAATCTCTGAGGTTGACTTTACTGGAAATTTCCTTGAGATCATACAAAGGACCTTTGAGACAAAATAAAGATCAGGGTTCAGTCGTGTGCGTTAAGAGAAAGAGGCTTGGTTTGAGTTTTTGCAAGTGGAACTAGCTAAGAGAGCCATTTTTGGAGCAGTGTGTGCAACCTGTCTGACGTAGTCAGAACGAGACCCCGAAATTCATCGTGGCAAGGGGCTAGAAGTACGCCTGTTGGCCTAGGCCTTGAGCACCATACAGGTGATAGTACGAATTATAGCTCGGCGAAATTCATTGTAAAGTCTGTTATTTTAACAAGTGCGTTTTCTACAGCTGTAAATAATCTGTTATAATATTTCTTTGTGTACATGTTACCGTTAAAGTGTGAAATCTGTTATTTCACAGAATAACTAGGCATTTCATGAAATAACTAGAAAAGTCAGTTTAAGTGTATAAACTTATTAAATTCTACGATTTAATTAGGTATTACATGAATAACGATTACTTGGTCGTTAAAGTATGAAGTACTGCATTCTCGAAAGCTCTTTGAACCGGTTCTAGATGTTTTAGGAAGGATTTTTCCGATTAGAAACTAGAGATGGCCAAATAAAACAATTTTTCTCTAGATCTCAGTTTAGTATATTTCAGCGAGAATTAATTTCCATTCAGGTAGTTCCAAATATTGACACAACGCTTCGATGTGTTGCACAGCTCAAAGGTGCGGCTCTGGACATAGATTTAAAAAGTGCTGGTATAAAAAAAATGTGTAATGATAAAAAGTGGGCTTGTTTCAAAAATAACAAGCAGTCAAATCCAAAGTGTCATCACAAAAATCCTTGATATAATAAATAATAAAAAGTAAAACAAAGGTATCTCATAAAATTTAAATTAATATTGTCTAACATTTTTATTTTAAAAAGTTTACACTATGCTTTTTATGAAACAACGGTTTTTCTTCGCAGCATATTTTTTTGTTGATAATATTTAAATATAATCTATTTTTGCAACATATTCTTTTTTCTCCTTTCTGTTTAACTAATGGAATAACTAGTTATTTCATAGAATAACTAGGTGAAGTATGAAATTTTTCATCTATTATATAGATTAACTGACTTGTCAAGTTATTTCATGAAATATCTAGTTATTCCATGAAATAAACGAGCTATGCACTTTAACGGTAACATATATACGTCGATTTGTCTTTGTGTAGTCTGCTATTCGTCATCGTCTATTAATAAATCTGTCATTCACATGATTGGAGTCGTCGGCTCCCTTTTCCCCGCGCAAATTTGTAGCAATATTGCCTTATTAACGAATATCAGTTGTTGGATTTTCTTCGTTCGAGGAGAAAAAAAAACACACACGTTAATGCTGAAAAAAATTTTTTTAATAATTTGACAATAGTATATTGTGTTTCAAAGTCGATGAAAGAGCAGATGTTTTAGGAAACGCAAAATAAAAAGTTAAGTGTGTTATTATTAGAATTATTATTTATTTTCGAATGACCTTTACTCATTCAAAAGGTCGAAGTTTAACTTATACACATCAGAGTTATTTCATTCAAACATTTCATTTTCTCAAAAGGTTCTACTGTGTGTGTGTGAATCTTCATTTCTCAAGAATTTTTTCCTCTTATTTTGCTAAACATTTCGGTTCATTCCTCAGAATATTTTCAATAGACAAATATTTGGGAAAAAATCGCGATTTGCAACATTGCAAAAATTTGAATGAACTAAGAATAGGGCGAAAAAAAAGGCAAACAATAAAATTTCAAAATAAACTTATTTTCTGTGTATCAATGTTGAAAACTAATTGTATGAAAACTATAATTTCTCGGTTTTTTTGTTTTGTTTTGCTTTTCCAGCTCTGTATTTGCCGTGTGTACGTGTGTTTAAAGAACTTGTAATAATACATTCAAAAGAAAATTCACTTTATCAAATCAAGTAAAACAAAGTATCCATTTGTGAGGAATTTGTGAAGTTGTATTATGAATTCACTAAGATAATGTGTTTTTTTAAATGCTGTTTATTTTAACACATGAGCAAAGTAAAGTTTTTATTTCTATCCATACCTTTTGGAAGCATACAATTTCCGTTTTTAGAACAGCAACCAATTTTGTCTTCATGCGATAGGTTCGTTTCTGAACACATACAACATTTGGTACAAAAATTCATAACAGAATCTTATACTTCTTACGGCCGCAAATTCGTAACTGGGGTTATTGTGTTGTACGTTCGAGTCCTGATTCCACTTACGACCTGCCGTTTAGAAGGGCTAATGCATGATAAATCAGTCGAGGCTCAAATTCCTCATGGCGTGGTATAAAGACTTAGATGGGATACTAGTTTAGCTGTCGTCCTCGTCACATGACCGTGGTTCAAAAATACAAAGTTCGTTACCCCAACAGTACCATAAAACTGATAGTTTATCATCATTTCTTTTTCAATTCCTACTATTAGCTCACACTATCTATGTATTTATTTATTTATCTTGGTGTAATTTTCACACACACACAATCGTTAATAAAATACATTTTAAAGCGCTCAAATGAGCTGAAATTTTATATACATGATTATTTTGGATATGACAATACATAACTTAATTATAATTCTTAAAATTAATTGATTAAACTAATTATTTAAAGGATTACAAATACAGCCACGTTGGCATCATTTTTGGCGACTTGTGTCAAAACTTGAAAAGGTTTTTTTCTCACGTTTTAAAGCATTTGATTGAACTGAAATTTTATATACACGTTTGTTTTGGATGTCAATACGATACTTTAATGATAATTAATAAAAATTAATTACCACTTAATGTTGTGATTCTGTCATTGTATAAACATATTTATAGTAATTGTGACTATTTAATAAAAAGTAGTTAAAATAAAATTTTTCTTTGTTGATCTAAGTAGGAATTAACTTAAATTTTTTTTATATTACTTTGTGTGTGTGTGTGTGTGTTTTACTTACAAGTCCTAACTATAAATCTGCTGATCTTAATTTAATAAAGAATAAACTTTCTATATTTATCGAGAATTTTTTAACATATTCTGGGTCAAGGCTCATAATCAATGGCGTAACGTACACCCACGCATCGTGGGGAGGGGGAGGCTTCTAGGAGGCCCAATGCCTGAATGACTCCAAGTACAAACCCTCTGTTAAGATCTGGCTTGGAGACCAGGGCGTAGCTACCGCCGTATCAATGATACGAGATCCCCAAGCTAAAGGAGCCCCAAAATGTGCAAGTAAAAAAAATCGTAAAATGTTAAGAATAGTCCGATTAAAAAAGCTTCAATTTCCAAAAAAGGGGTACCGAAGGAATTCCGATCCTGGGCCCACTCAGGACTACTTACGCCAATGCTTGGGGCCCAAAACTTGACTTTGCAGGGGGTCCTCAATATTCTCCGTTACGCCACTTCTCATAATATTTGTTTAATGGTAATTTAGATTATTATGCTAAGGTTATGTTACTCTTAGCAGTATAGAGGGGAATCTTATGTCATAGAAATCATCAAAAAGAAATTAAGGGCTGGGAGAGTTGGTGGTCAAACTCTAATACTGGCTTACGTATGGTTAAATCCTATGTACTCTAACACAACTTGGGTATCAATCCTCATTTAAGTTACATTGTGCAATTCCTAGATAATCATGACCCGTTTATTTCTCATTCATATCGTTTTAAATTAAAAACTCCCCCAAATAGTCTTTGCGGTTCTATTGGAGACACTGATCTCTACGTGTTTTCATGTCTTCTGACTAAAGAATTTCATTTAGTCGTTCCATTTGAAAATGCTACAAGAAAGTGGTTCCATTCTATCATTAAAAAAAAATTTCCGTTCATTCTAAATTAAAATCACGTTTTATGGTCGGCTTCTGTATCCGTAACTAAATATTTTTTAGATCAGATTGGATCGCATTTTGCGCTATATTTCAGGGTTAAAAGGAGAAGTCTAAAATGAATCGTCGTTCTTCCGGTATCGAGGTTCATTTATTGAAAAACTACCTGTATGGCCCGGCTTTGCACGGGCTTTCTGTACTTATATAAGCAAAAGCTTCAGTAAAATATACTTTTTCAAAATTTCTTTGTATTGCACAGGCTATTGCATTTTTAAGAAATAGTATAAATTTTTCAGAATTAAAATATGCTAACACTCATATGTGCATCGATAAAATTAATGTAAAACATGACAAATAAAATTGAGAAAAGTGTCTGTTTTATTTTTGTTTAACATTTTATAAACCATCCTTTTTTTAAAAAATTAAAAATTATCGGTTTTATTATATTTTTCAAAAGTAATATATGGCTAATTATGTTTTGTTTTATTATTTTCATATGTGTGTAAAATGAATTTCATATTCAAGAATTTATTTTTATAAGTGGTATGTAAATGAAAAAAAATTATATTATGTTCAGTAAAACAATGAAAAAATATTTTGAAATTAAAATTACTTTTGTAACTTTAGAGAATGCTTGAAGTATCATAAAAGGCATAGAAAATAAGGATGGCAATTAATAATGAACCATAATGTATGTGGACATTGCTTTTATTTATTTTTTAACTTGTAGTGGATGAGTGGGTAATATACAGTTTTTTCAAATGTAAATTCATTTATTAAATTAAAAAATGGCAACAAACAAAACTAATAGTCCAACAGCATATACAGAAAGGAAAATCGTTCATTGTGTCCCTGTAGCACAATGAATAAAATTTGGCTTTTTTTTTTTTGCTAACATAATATATTTTAAAGAGGGTAGAGCGATTGCAGAGCAATGTATCCAAAAGTAAAAAAATTTTATTGAGTGTTCTCATTGCAATTTTGCTTCACAGATAAGAATGATTTCATAAAAACGTATATTTGAATATAAGAGAGAAAATTAACTTGCTAAAAAGGTAAATAGAAATGAAAGGATTAAAATATAAATATAAAAATTATAACAGAAAAGTAATTTCAGTAGTACGTTTCTGCTATGGGAACTACGAGTGAAATAATCTGAAATAGATAAACCAAAAGAAAAAATATGTCATAAACTATTTCCTTAAAATATTAATATAAATGTCATTCAGAGGTGTATAATTTGAGTCTATGAGACGAATTTTGCTCTGATTTGTTTGTTTTTTTATCTTTTTGGTTTGGTCGTATTTCTATCATTGATTTTGTATTAACTGTACATTTTTGTAATGAAGATATTCTTTGACACATGTTGTCTTTGTAAACAGGTTTGAATGTTACCTTCATTATTTTTTACCTTTTTCAATAAGTATTTTTTTTTTAGCTTCGTATAAAAATTTATTCCAGTACATTTTGAAAATGTGAAATTTCAGTCATAATAAGTTTGTTGATACTTGCCTGTAACTTATATAAACTTTCCCCTATATATTTTGGTAAAGTATGCAAATGATAAGATTTTCGTTCAATAAAGTATGATGACGGAGATGGTAGTTCCCCGGGGGAGGAGTTTATAGCTGTAAACTCTTTTAGATGAGCTTTGTCCCTTTGGGCATTTCGCCAGAATCTCTCGTGTGGCTTCTAAGAGCAACATCACCAAAAACATCAAACCACATCTTATACTTTTTTTGTCATTTGCTTTCTGTAGATGTCACTTATAAGGAAAATATGTATTTATCTATAGCTCTAGGCAAAAGAATGAAATTTTAAAAAAAACAACTATTATTGTTATATCAAAAACATATAAAAAAAAGTTTGCATAAAAAGCAGAATTTGGTACATGAGGTCTGAGAACATCAAATGATATAATCCAGCGTTTCTTAATCTGTGGCCCACGAGCCCTAGGAGGTCCCCAGCGTTTTCCTAGGGGTCCTCGAATGTCTCTAAATTAATGTTAAAATTTCCCTTAAGCCACTTCAAAGAGCCTCATGGAAAAATTGAAAGATGCGCCATCCTAGACTACAACACTAGATTGCCTCTTGTGAAAAACTCTATTCGAAAATGTATTTTGATCAAGGATACTAGTGCAGTCTTTTTATTGATTGCAACTATATAACTATTACTAAAACTTACCGTTTTGAAAAATTATCAGATACGCAAAGAAGTGTTAAAAAAAAGTCTGTGTAAGTAGCAAAGGGAATCTTGGGACGATTAAGGTTTCTTTTTAACCAATCAGCCAGTGGCGTAGCGTGTATCACCCGCAACCCACACATTGAAAGGAGAGGCAAAATTCTAGAAGACTGAAAGTCTATGCTATGTTATAGTTTTGAAATGCTTTGTAAGATCCAGCTTGGACCCCGAAACCTGACTTTGCAGGAGGAGCCCCCAAATATTCTCCGGAACGCCACTGCACTCAGCCACATGTTAGGGGTCAGAGAGGGGTGTTCAAAGCGATGTAAGGCTGATACATTGGAGCCACGGTGATCGGAAGTTTAAGAAAAATGCTGATGTAATCTAAATATTATACCTTTTTGGGTGTCGTCCATTTTACTTGACCATGATTCAAAATTACGAGGTCTGACACCAGTAGCCTTTGTGAGTACGACATTAATGTACACTCCTTTGCCCTTGGCGATTTTTTTGGCTTACTTAAAGAAAAAAGACATCATGAATCGACACCATGTTGACATTCCTTCTGCTTTAATTAATTATTCTTTGTACTATACTGATAATTCTTTGCACATCATAGAACAGAATAGATTTAAGAAAGAGACACATATGTTCTAAATTAGACCCTTCCATCAAAGTGTAGTTTTTTTTTTGTTTTTTTTGTCTAGGTTTCTAAGAAATATTTTACAACATTTGGCTACAATTACGATATTCTCTCGTCTTTATCTGATAGCAGGTTTTTGCCAACTGTGAATGAACAATTCATGTTTATCTTTTATCATTACAGGATTTATCTTTTGAAATGTCTCGAAAGTCCTGAATTTATATATTAGAGGAATAAAGAACGCTGTAAAATTCGAACAAAACAAGTTATAATTATACGAGCATTTTTTTTTCGTGGCGGCAACATAAAAAGCTCGGCATTGTAGCAACAGGAGTATCTAGGCATTAGCCCCCCGCCCCCTCTGCAAATTCAGGTTTTGAGCTCCAAGCGCCGGATCTTATAAAGGACTAGCTGTTACCCGTGACTTCGTCCACGTGGAATTTAACAAAAAAGTGTATTTACTTCGCAGAATTTACGAAAACTTAATAATTATGTATTCCACGTAAAGAAATACCTATGATATAAGTATAATGTCATTCTTCTACTTTGTGAATCGATGTTTCTTTTTTTTGTTTTTTTATTTTTTTCTTTGTTTTTTGTTAATTTTTGGTTTTTTGTATTAATTTAATAAAAAAATCGCTCTATATACAATATTAAATTTATTAATTTCGAAGTAAATAAAAAACAACTATTTTCATGAAAGAAAACCTAACGACGTTTAACATTGATTTCTAATTATTACTTAGCCCTTTCCAAGACCAGCATAAGGAGAAAGAAGCATTTCCCCAGGCCCACACGTTCTAAGACAGGGGTGTCCAACACACAGCCCGCAGGCCGTAAGTTGCGGTCCACCGACTCTTTTTAAAAAGTTTTTAAATATCACATTTTTAAAGTTTTTTCCATTTTGAAATTTATTTGAGGGTAAATTTATATATATACAATGTATTTGCCTGCCGCATGTTCTTGTTTTAAAATAAATCCTTTTTTATAATAGAAATGTCCTTTACATTAAAATAGATTTATATTTTATCAAACTGCTGCATTTGATTTTACTATAGTAAATTACTGTTTTAATAAATTTCGAATTGCATTATGCACATCCTTTACTATGGAGGGTACATGATTCTCTATGTGTGTGCGACTTTCGTTTCTCCTCCTCCTTTTCTGTTGGAGTGCCCAAAAAGCAAGAAGCAGTCTGAAATGTTTTTTAAAGTTTTAAAAAAAAGTATTCAGGATGGTTAAGATAAAGGAGACAATGTATACTTAATCGCTTGCGAATGACAGCACTATCAAACTTCAACAATGAGTAACGAAAGATCAATTCAATAGGAAACCGTAATTTTCAAGAAAATGGCAATTGTAATATTTTAAACATTATTTGATCATTGCATTTTTATATTATATAATTATTATATTATCTATGTCTGTATGCATGAAAAATAATGAAAACAATAATAATAATTCATTCTGTTTTAAATTTTCACTCCAATAAATGTTCTTTTGTTTCCAAATCTCATATAAAGATACATATTTTTATGTGCGGCCCACGAGATTTTAATGTTTTTCCGAAGTGGCCCGAAAGGTCATTTGGGTTGAGCACCCCTGTTCTAAGGGTATACGCACGCACGGAACCGGGCAAATTTCCCGGTTATACCTAATTTCATCGGATATTGTTCACTATTTTATTGGTTTTAATTTTGTTTTCGCGGAAACCTATTTTTTTTCTAAAATAAAAGTAGCCTAAGTTACTCCTTATAACTTTAACTATCTGCCAGTGAAAGTTCCTTCAAAATCGGTCTAGCTGCTTCAGAGATTAGCCGAAACAAACAGACAGACAAACAAAAAAATTTAAAATTGATTTTTTGATATAAGAACCGGATATATTTTCAAATACATTTAGTAAAAACCTGTTAATTTCAAATTACAGACACTTCGATTTTATTTATTTGTATAGATTGCAAAACCATAACATAAGATAGGCTTTAGGCGCCCTAGAATCCAGGGCCTCCAGCGACGCAGTGGTGTACGTTTTGCTACTGTGTCCAGATCTAAACATGACCCTTCTCTTTAAAAAATTAAGAAAACCTTATTCAAGAAAATCGTATTGATTCCATTGAAGTGTTTTCAATAGAAACAGCGCCATTTTAAAAATAGTTGGGTGGTAAAAAATTAGGTTCTTTGTCAAGTTAAAAAATATCTGACAACTGCAATTATTTCTTCTATTCATTACAAGTTAATAATTCTTTATTTTCGCACATTTTAATTCAATATATTTATTACATTCTGTTTTCAATTTTTTACTGCATTTACTCAAAGGAGAGCCACATACAATATTTTGAAAAATTAATGTATTGATTTATTAAATAATAAATATTAAAGGTTTAATTAAATAATTAAAAATATACAATTGAATATATTTAAACAACTAAGATACAGTTTTGCAATGTTTGGGAATCTTTATTGCAAATTAATTTTCGTGTGACTTATTTTAATATAAAATAATCTTATAATAAACTCATGTATAAATGCCAGCATGTTATTTAGTAATAATTGAAACCACTTGGCTATTCTAATGCAACATAGGAGTATGCTATTTAGATTTTTAAATCATCTACGATTGAAAAGATTATTGTCAAGAATATAAACCTTTGTCAAGATAAGCATCTTCTATCATAAATTCGAATAAATTTGCTTAAAAAGGCCTTTTTGATATATTATGTTCCCAAGACATAAAAACGCAGTTATCCCAAATCTTTCATTTAGTTTGAAGTTTTAGATATTTTTTAATCACAGAATTTCACAAGCATAGTGAATAAAGAAAAGCTGCTTTATCAGTGAAAGATAAACACTTCTAAAAAGATAAAGATGCCCTTAAAAAAATTGCATATTCTATTTTTCATAAAAGCAAAACTTGAGCGCTGACTTCGAAACATAATAGTTCGTCACGTGGCACCTGTTTTTCTAGATCCAAAACACGCATGCGCAAGGTCCGGCAGTAAAAGTAAAAATAAATTTTGAAGAACTCTTATGTTCACAAAGTAGATGACACAAAAAATACATGTTTAAGATTTTCAACAGCTGATTTCCTTTGATAATGATCTATGCTTAAGAATTTAAATTCAAAACATTTCTTCTTTCGATGATATATTGTTTTTTGATTAGATAGCGTTGAAAAAATGTTTATAACATTCTTCTTTTTTTCTATATCACTATAAATAAGACATCTTAAAAGAGAGTGATAAGTCATTCTCAGATGATTATTATTTCCTTTCTTAAAAACATGAGTCAAATCGTTTGCTTGAAATTGTTGCCATTATGAGTGAAATGAACTATTCTTATAAAAATGTAAGAAAAGAAAGAAAAAAGAACTTTTTTCGTGTTATTTTAAGCAAAATTTGCTTAATTTTAGCTTTTCTTTCAAAAATACTGCAAACCTCATTTTTAATACCGCTATTAAGGTCATGAGTGACTGATTTGTCGTTTTTATTTTGATGGTTCAGTGTTCTCGAAATATGGTGCAAATAATTATATAATTCGGAATAGAATAAACTTTTTAATTGAAACTAGGACGTAAGAAACAGGAACACATAATTACACGTGAGAACGTTGATAAGAATTTTTGCAATCTAAAATCTAATAGTATCAATAAGTAAAAGCAACAGCCTTTTCTACTATCTGACAAAAACACATATTAAATTTGAATTCTAACACATTCAACTAAACAATTCTCTTGCAGAGATTCATGACAAAAAGGATGCCAACTTTAGCAACAAATTAGAGTATATTATTATACCAAATTAGAGTTATATAAATTACTAAAATCCGAAGAGTGGAAAATAACGAGGGGGGCATTTATAGTAAAATCTTTCTTATGGAATGTTTCATTTTTGATTCAAAAAAGTCAGCTGGCTTATCTTTAAGATACCTGATTGCGTTCGGAGCTATGATTTTGAAAAAGCATATAAATGAATAATTTTTTGATATTTACTGTCAGAGAGTTGAATTAGAGTATACATATAAATTAATTTTAAGAATATTATTATAAGAAAAAATTACATACTTAATGCAATCTTTTGGTAAAAAAAGAACAACATATTTTCAGAACAAAGACTCCTTTTAAGGAAATGATTCTATCATAATTATATTTTAACTATATACATTAATACCTCACCTTACGAGACCCGGAGTTACGCAGGGCTGCGGTAGCCCAGAGGTCAAGGTATCGGATCATGGCAGGCATGTCATGAGTTCGAGCCCAGTACCACTAAAGACCCGCCATGTAGGGCAGCGATGCCCGTTAAATCTGTCGAGAGCTGAAGCGTCCTCCCATTGGTGTGGTGTGGTAGTTAGAAGAGGGGGTGCCAGCTCAGGTTTCGTCCACGTCACTTGACCATGGTTCAAAATTACGTGGTCCGTCGCCAAAAGCCCTTGTGTAGCTGAACAGTGCGACGTTAATATATTCACTCACTCACCCGGAGTTACGCGCTTTTCAAATTTCGTCGATTTGTCTTTTATTTGACGGGGGAATGGTTAAATTTGTAATGTGATTGAAGAAGTCGCGTTGATCTTGCCAGGCAAATAAATTTAATAGTGGATAATGAGGATCGTTTAAAAACTGCTGGATTTCTATAATTTATGAGCTCATAGAAATGCATGAGCAAGAGCGAACATTGAAGAACTCGAATTTTCACCAGTGAGTTCTGAGGACTCAGTTCAGTCAGAAGATCGAATGACGGTTGGGAATTTGATCTCAGTTTAATTGAAAAGGGTTACAAATTTTAGCAAATATAGACTCTAAAGATGAGCGTATATTTTCAACAAAACAAGGAATAAAAAAAAAATTGTTAGCAACTTGCTTCGATGAAATTTTGCGAAAAAATTTTTTTTGAGCCGGCAGAATACTTTGTTAGATTTTATGAAACCTTCTATATCGAAATAGCTTCCATTCGCGATTTTGTAATTGTGTTATCTATAAGATTTTATTAAACATTTTTTTAAAAAAATATTATTTTCTTTCGTCTGCGGCTCCATTTAAAAGTAATTTATATGTATTTACATGAGAAATCATACCCCGACTTACGCGGTTATCTCTCAGACTATCGCGCAAGTTCGGTTAGTGGCGTAACGTACACCTTCCCATTGAGGGGAGGGGGCTAAGCCTGTCGTACGCCAAGTACTCTAGCTAGAAAAAGTCTGCTTTCACACACACACACACACACACACCCATAACAACTCATAGAACAAAGGTAAAATTTAATAGAAATATAATTTTTTTTCTAACAAAATTTTTGAATTTGTTTACTATTATTTAAGGTATCCGACTATGTTTGGAACCGTGATTTTCAAAAGCGCATAAATGGATAATTTTCATGATATTTAGTGTCACTTAGGTTAGAATATATGCATAAAACTGTTTTAAGGACAATTTGACAAAAAACATTTATTTAAATACAATATTTTGGCAAAAAATTAACTCAGAATAATCTTTTTTCCAAATGTTCTCCTTTTGTGAAAAATGCTTCTATTAGAATAATATTTTGCCTGTATATAGGTCAGACCTCTCTACAGAGACTCCACTAGAATTTTTGAAATATATAACTTAGAAGTGGGTTTATTCATATTTTACGACAACAGAAGGGAGCGATTTTAAGAAGAAAATGCTAATAATTATTTTAATTGGTGGTAACTCTGAAAATAATGTGAATTTTACAAAAATTCTAGTTTAGCCTCTGTAGAAAGGTCTGAGCTAGATACAGGCAAAATATAATTATAATAGAACCATTTTTCACAAAAGGAGAACATTTGGAAAAAAGATTAGTCTAAGTTAATTATTTGCCAAAATATTATATTTAAATAATTTTTTTTGTCAAAATGTCCTTAAAACAATTTTATGCATGTATTCTAATCTGAGTGACAATAAATATGATGAAAATTATCCATGTATGCGCTTTCTTAAAATCACGGTTTCGAACGTAGTCGGATACCTTAAATGTGCGAGCAAACAAGAATTAATTAGTTTTGAAATAAAACTACGTAAGATAGCGGGTTTTTTGTAGCCAAGCACTCAAATAGTAGGCAGAAAAGTCTGCGTTCACTATTTGAATATTCATGATTCCTGGAATTTTTATCAACAGACGTTATAGGTCAGGGATGGCGAACCAATGGCACGCGACAGAATATTTTGGGCACGCCATCGATCAAAAACGATTTGCATTTTAGCTGATTTTGATAATAAAGATAAGATAATTCAGCACATCAAACATATTCCTCTATCTAGAAATACAATAAAAGGTAGAATCTTGAAACAGGAAGAAAATGTTACAGATCAACAAAAAAAGGACATTAACTCCACTTCTTTTATATCTCTATGTCTTGACGAAAGTATTGACATCACTAAACCTGCACGTTTAGCTGTCTTTGCTCGATATTGGGTAGGAAACGTCATTAAGGAAGAATTAATTGCGATAACATCGTTGTTAACAACTACAAAGTGCACAGATATTTGTACGACAGTAAGAAATTTACTTGCTGAGAAAAACATCGATTTGAAAAAAAAAATTGTTTCAGTTACTACTCTGATGATCAGTGGCGGCGCTAGACCTCGCGAGGCCTCTTTTTTCCCACTCAAGAAAACGTTAAATTACATAAGCCGAATTATAGTTAAACTAATGTATGAGTAAACGAGATTTATTGTTAATCAAATGATGACAAAAATTACACAAATAGAAATTAAAATAGACGAACTTTTCGGCTTTTAATCTCACTAAACTTTTTCAGGATTATGTCATAGCTAACACTAGCCGCTATTTCAGCTTCAATTGATAGAACTGATAACGCCGATAGTCTCTCTTGACTCATCGTGCTTCTCAAATAGGTAGGTCTTAAGGTATCCGACTACGTTCGGAACCGTGATTTTGCAAAGCACATAAATGGATAATTTTCATGATATTTAGTGTCACTTGGATTAGAATATATGCATAAAATTGTTTTAAGGACATTTTGACAAAATTTTTTTATTTAAATATAATATTTTGGCAAAAAATTAACTTAGAATAATCTTTTTTCCAAATGTTCTCCTTTTGTGAAAAATGCTTCTATTATAATAATACTTTGCCTGTATATAGCTCAAACCTCTCTACAGAAGCTCAACTGGAATTTTTGAAATATATAACTTAGAAATGGGTTTATTCATATGTTACGGCAACAGAGGGGAGCAATTTTAAGAAAAAAACGCCAATAATTATTTCAATGGGTGGTAACTCTGAAAATAATGTGAATTTTTCAAAAATTCTAGTTGAGCCTCTGTAGAGAGGTTTGAACTATATACAGGCAAAATGTTATTGTAATGAAACCATTTTATTTTTCACAAAAGGAGAACATTTGGAAAAAAAAGATTTTTCTAAGTTAATTTTTTGCCAAAATACTATATTTAAATAAATTTTTTTGCCAAAATCTCCTTAAAACAATTTTATGCATGTATTCTAATCTGAGTGACACTAAATATCATGCAAATTATTCATTTATGCACTTTTTTTAAATCACGGTTCCGAACGTAGTCGGATACCTTAATCAATTTTAACTTTGAGAAGCTTCTCTCAGCGGAAGCTGTACTCACGGGAACTGTGAGCATGATTCTAATTGTTATATAAACATTTGGATATATTTCTTCCAAATTATTTTCTAAAATGTACTGAATGAGTTGTTTCGCGTCGCTGATAAAGTCTAGTGAATTCGTTTTTAAAAGTTGGAGTTCTTCATATAGTTCGAAAGGCTGTATGTCGCTGTTTTCGCCTTCCCGAAGTATTGTACCTAAATCATCTGGAGAAATCATTTGTACCTAATCATCTGGATAATAGCCGTAAAGTACTAATCACTCTCTTTATTCGCGCAACTGTATGAAAATAAATACAAATGAATAACTAAATTTTAAATAATTAAAAACTTTGCGAGGCGCCCTCAAGCGCGAGGCCGTCGGTGGTCGCCGACGCCTAACGCCGCCACTGCTGATGGTGCTCCAAATATAATAGGCAAAAAAAAAAAAAAAAAAAAGTTTCATTTCTTCAGACGTACGACATTCAATTCTTGAATGCCACTGCATTATTCACCAACAAGCCTTGTGTGCAAAGAGTGGTTTAACATATCTTGATAATGTAATAATGCTAGTCACACATAAATAGTCAACCTCATATCGTCGCAGGCTTTAAATAAGCGAAAGTTTGATGCTTTGTTGGATGAAGTCAATTCGGTGTATAATGGCTCACTAATGTATAATAATGTTCGCTGGTTGAGCCGGGAGAACGTATTTCAAAGATATGTTGATTGCTTGGAAGAAAGACTGTTTTTACAAAATGAGAGCAAAATTGAACAATACTCACAATTGATGAATATTATGTGGCTTTTAAAATTGATGCCTTTTACAGATATATGCCAACATTTCAATGAACTGAACGAAAAGCTTCAAGACTCGAATAAAACAGTCATCGTCATGATTGATCTAATTCGCACTTTTGAAGCTAAACTGCATGTTTTCAGAGACGATATTATTACAAGAAACTGCAAGTAGTTCCCAAACTTGAAAAAAATATATCAAAGATTTAGATGCCCAAAGAGAAACGAAATGAAGAAACAGTTATTGATGAATTTATTTCCATAATTGATTCTTTAATCAAAGAATTTTCATCGAGATTTTTTCAGTTAAAGGAACTATCGGAAATGTTCCAATTTATTATGTATCCTGATGTGATTTCGTTTGATAAACTGAATTTGTCCCAATTCGATTGGTTGGAAATTAAAGAATTTGAAATGCAACTGATTGATTTCCAGTCTAGTTCAATATGGATTCAAAAGTTTATTGAAACAAGGAAAAAGTTGGAATTGATTGAAGCAGAAAGATAAACAAGCAATATAATTAAAAATACCAGTAACGAAATTTTGGATACATGGAATTCGATTACAGACGCATTTAACTGCTGAAGAAGCTGGCTTATGCTATTTTAACCATATTTTCATCTACCTATGCCTGCGAGTCATTATTTTTAGAGATAAATATAACATCACAAAGACTCGCTTAGAAATCGTTTAGCAGACGATTCTAATTTAGCATGCATTCTGCTAAAAGTAACGTCTTATAATTCTGATATAAGTTATTTGTTATCTAATCTACAACAACAGAAGTCACACTAATGTTACTTTAATTTAAATTACATGTATAGCTAAAACATTTACTACTTTACAGTGCAAAATGTATTTTTTCGTATTGAATAAGGAATTTTGATTTGTTCGTATTTAGTTTTATTAGTTTCCCAATAATCACAAGTCAAAATTATTTGAAGGCCGCCTATAATTCATTAAACATTTCTTTAGAAAAAATGGCCCGTTGATCCAAAAAGGTTCGCCCCCCCCTGGTATAGGTTAACAGAGTTTTTGTATTCAGTTATCAAATAAATAGATTAAGAAAGTTGTTAGGCAATAACTTTTATATTTTTGTGAGGTACGAAGCAATTCAATGACATGGAAAGTAAAAAGAAGGAAATTAGTATCAGTGAGCTTAAAATCATTATGAAAAATGTGGAAAGATGGAAAAAGTCGTCGGGATATAACCATATTCGTTGGAGGGTAGTATTCATCTTTCTAACGTGTTATTAATGACTTTGAAACTGCCAGGAATTTACACATCGAAACCTCGTTTTGATCCTCCATCTAGACTCACAATCAGAGAAAAACGAAGTATGCTATGCGCGGTGAAAAAAAAATCTGCGTTTGACTGGCACTCAAATAGCAACAGACATTCATGAGAAGTTTAACAAAAACATTTGTGCGGATACTGCAAGAAAATTTTTGAAAAAGGCTGGAATACTGTAGTCGAGTGGCTCGTAGAAAGCCTTATATTTCAAAGACCAACGAATAACTTTTGCAAAAGAGCATATACATATGCTTTCGGAGTTCTGGAGGACTGTGATATTCTCCAATGAAGCAAATTTAACATCTTTGTCATAAAAGGTCATAAATTGGTATGCGGATAACCTTGTACAGCTCTTCAAAAAGAGCACTTAGTACCAACGGTGAAGCATGGCGGCGGCGGTGGAGTTATGGTGTGGGGGTGAATGGCGAGCAATAGTGTAGGCAAGTTGGAGTATATCGAATCAATTATGATCAAATATGATTACCTTGATGTCCTAAAAAAACTTAAAGGAAAGTGCCACCAAACTCGGCCTTGGGTCGTCATTTCACTTTCAACACGACACGATCCTAAGCATACCGTTGAGATTGTAAAGCTTTGGCTATTGTCCAAAAATATCCCAAATCCAGCTGCACATACCTCCACAGTCACCTGATCTGAATCCTGTAGAACACCTATGGGATTTGCTGGAGCGTAAGATTCGTTAACACAATATATCTAGCAAGGATATGCTGAAGAGTGTTCTTAAGGACGAATGGGAGAAGATAAGCGCTGAAGAAACAACTAAACTTCTTAATTCAATGCCGAAATGACTTCGAGAGGTTCTCGAAAGACAGGGTTATCCAACCAGCTATTAAATAGCTCATTATCCTTTTTAAATATTTGTTTATAGCTTCTACTAAAACAGTGAGCGCAGACTTTTTCTACTTGATTCTTGTAGGTATCGCAACAAATCTATCTCAATTTTAAAATCCATAAAGGCAAACAAAAGTTACTTTTGTTATTCTGAATACTTAAAATGAACTAAATAAAAAAAAATTAAAATTTGTTTTTTAAATTCCAGTTTTTAAACTTTTTTTTTCATTGTTCATGTAAGCAAAAGTACGTGAACGCAGACTTTTTCTAGCTAGTGTACCTATTTGGGCTTGGGAACCAAAATCTGACTTTGGAGAGAGGCCCTAAGATTCTCCGTTACGCCACTGAGTTCAGGGTATGGTATTATTGTATAGCTAAGATTACTGAACTGTGGGATTTTCAAAAAAATATAATTTAGAGGAGGATTTTTTCATATTTTAATACATCAGAGTAGCAAATTTTAACAAAAAACTACGTCTTGTAATTTCAATTAAAAGTAACACTAAAAATAATGTGAATTTTTCACAAAAATCCTAGTTCAGCTAGATATATAGATAAAAAAAATAATAAAGGAAGCATTTTTCATAACAGGAGAACGTTTTGAAAATATGTCATTCTTCTTCATTTTTTGCTAAAAAGTGCATTTCACTAATTTATTTCAGTAATCATATTCTTAAAACTATTTTATATGTATACTATAATTCAATTAACACTAAATATGAATCAAATTATTCAAATACGTTTTTGCAAAATTACTGTTCTAGACGTAGTCTGTTTCATTAAAAAAACTACTCAAGTATGAACTTATTTTTTTTTATTTAAATTTTTAAAATATTTTTAATCAGCTCGAAACTTTGCGTGCAATTTTTGCCGAGTGTAAGTTCCTTTTTTTTTTGCTTTCATCTTAAATTTTAAAATTAAACCTTTTACCAACATTAATGGCTTTCAATTTTCTACCGATTCGAAATCCTAATCGAAAATTCTGCTGACGTAGAATGTCCACCGTTCGAATTTCAAATTCACCCATAACGAGACTGACTGTTGTTGGAACAATAAAAATAAACGACTAACGATATTATCTGGCACCTCTCGTTGCCCAGAACAAAATGTGAATTAAAAAAAGCAACAGTAACAAAACATGAAAAAGAATACAATCCCAACGAACAAGCTTCTACGTATTCTCGTTTGGGTTCTAGTTATGAATCACCTTTAGATTGAAAGAAGAAAAAAAGAAAAAGAACTTGTGTTCTCCTATCTCTCTTCCCCTACAGTGTCCTTAAGCCTAGGTCACGTGGGCACGAGTAGAAAGGTTTCAACCTGTTGAACCAATCACGGCCCTTCCGAGCAAGCAGAGGAAAATTCAAACGTCTTGTCAA
Organism: Trichonephila clavipes; assembly: GCA_019973935.1. NCBI lineage: Eukaryota > Metazoa > Arthropoda > Arachnida > Araneae > Nephilidae > Trichonephila > Trichonephila clavipes. Next base: position 494,365 of record BMAU01017894.1, read on the forward strand.
CCTGTTAGGAAAAACGTACCGATTGAAGATGTTGATAGTAGATTCACATATTCATGTTTGTGTTAAGATATAATGAGTTTTCTTAAACGTAAATTTTATTTTAATTCGTTTTAATAGAATTAAATATTTACCGAAGAATACGAGCAACAGTGTGGTAAGTCAGTCTAGTTTCCAACATATTAATTGAGAAGGTAAGGTGTCTGTGCGAGAAAAAAATACTGTAGCGGTTTCTAAAGAGAGCTCTTTGTTTACATTTGCAAATAGCTTTTTTTTTGTTTCCTTATGATACTCAATAGAGTTTTTATTTACAAAATAGTTTTCTTGCAGGAATATTTGCTGGTCTAGTTTCAATTATTTATTTTATGCCTTGATTTTTTTTATATGTATCCTTTTTTTTTCAATGTTTGTTGTTTTTTTCAAGGAAATATATTTTATTTTCAGAAAAAAGAAAGAACAAATACATTTACTTTTACTTAATTTATTACTTTTCTTCAAACTTATTTCCGATATTTGTTTGTTTATTCTTTATGCTTTGGCATTGTTTGCATTTCATGTTAAACAAGCTGTTATTTAATGAATAATAAGAAATCATTGAATAGTTTATTGATTTTTGGTGTGTTTGGGATGCATTTCAAATTGAAAATACATTTACGAATGCTGTTATTTACTCATCTTTACGCAACTTGTTGTCCTGGTATTGTGCATCTATATATAACTATTATTTACATTATCGTTTTTTACTAAGATTATTCCCCTTTCTTCAATACATTTTTTAAAGATTTATTTTTTGTATTACGATTAAGCTGAGAAAAAAAAAAATTTATAAATGCAATGCTGTTTCAAGGACCGTCTTTTTATTTATATTTAATCAGCAATCCGAATCAATTTGCGGAAACTTTAAATGTCAATTTTAATTAAAAAAAGAATATAATATTAAACTAGTTATTTTGGTTTTATTTTTCCACATCTGAACCCTGTAGCTGAGTGGTCGTGTTCACGAAGTGGCCGGTGAGTCGTGAGTTTGAACCCTTCTGCCACAGAGAACCCACGTGTAGAGGTGCTATTGCACGTTAAATCTATCGTGGTTGAAAATCCTCATGTTGGTGTGGTGTGGAGGTTCGGAGAGTGGCGTGCTCGCTCGGGTGACGTTCTCGTCACTTGACAGAGGTTCAAAATTACGAGGAACGTTGCCGAATGCCCAATAGTTCCTTCAGAGAGGACGTTAAAAAAATCAAGTAAAATCCGCGTGATAGTAAGTTTTTTGGGAATAACAGCTGCGTTTACTTGTGACTAAAAAGATTGTTTATTCCTCTCATAGTGACAACAATATCCGAAAATTTGGTTTTTAAAGGCTATTTTTTACTAATGTTAATTTGATACTTTACAGTGATGTAAGTATTGTTTTATTAAAATGAACGAATTTTTAATCGATTAATTTTTTTGGAACAGAAGCAATGAAATGAAATAATTAATTCAATATATTTTTAATGTAAATAATTTATATGCAAGAAGGAACCACAGTAGCCCACACAAGGAGAGGAGAAGGGGGAATCTTCAGGTTCGGAATCCCCCCACTGCAATTAATTATTTTTCTATTGATTATAATCCCATGTTTATTGTTCGTAAAATTTAATTAATGATTTTTTATTAATAACTTATTTTATTAACTAATGCTAATTATTTATTCAATAATTTATTTTTTTAATGTTTTTTTGTTCCCGACAACCAATAAAATCAAAAAAATTTATTTGGTGGCTATTGGGGTGTGATACGAGAGTGGTGGAATTTCAACCCTTGACCCTCCTTTGAAAAATTCCTGTGTGCTCCATTGGAAAAAACTGCATTAATTAATTCCAACATTTTTTTTTAAAAAAAAAAAAAGAATTTTGTGTTTTCTTTAAAATTTATTCATTTTAATGTTTTAATTCCGTATCTTAGGAAAATAGAACTGTTACGAATAATTTAAAAAAAACTTTAATGTAATCTGACAAAAAAATTCCGAACAAAGAAAAATTGTCTAATAAAACCGAACAAAATATATTTCGTGTGAAATTTTTTAATCGACATGGAATTTTCATAGTGTACCATTTCAGCTTCAGTCAAAATAGATTACAAAGGATTATAAATTTAGTATTTTTGTAAAAGAATATTATTGTTTTTAGACAAATATATAAAGGCTATTGTATTTCCATACCATCCCGACTACCTTTGTACCAGTGGTCGCCGGATCCGGAACCCCCCCCCCCAAAGCCCTTGACTTTTTTCCATTGGTTATGATTTTATGTATGTAGTACATAAAATTTAAATAAGTATTTGTTATTAATAGTAATTATGTATTCTATAATTAATTATTTACTGTTTTTTTTGTTCCGGAAATTCTACAAAATCAAAAGTATATGTTAGGCGGCGTATTGGAGCATGATGCGAAAATGGGGAACTTATAACCCTGGAGCCCCCTGAAAAATACCCGTGTGCGCCGCTGCTTTGTGCTTATGAATTGAATTGAAGCATTTAAACGAATATCAATTTTGTAGTAACAGAATTTAAAAAAAATCAATGTGTTCGAATTGAAATAAGTCAAAATACTTTAATAATAAATGAAAATATATTTGATGTACTTTTTATCTCTTTTAAAACTTTTTAGTTTTATTAAGAATTCAATTTTTTAATACAAATACAAACGTTTAAAATTTTGAAAATTTATGCGTTGAAGCTGAATCGAAAATTGAAGGAAAAAACAGTACTTTCCTTATTTTACATAATTGTTATTGAAATTATTTAAAAATAACTTGTTTTAAATTTTTTTTCAAATTTTGATGTATTCCCTGGAATAACAATTACATTCAAGGGAAATCCCGGGAATCGAAAAAGCCGAGAAATCAGAAATCCTAGTATAGACGACCATCAAAATAATTCCTGAAGCAAACTGTAATTGCATCATTTACAATCCCACTCATTTCGCGCATGCGCGTTAATATTTTTTTGCCCCTTAGGGAAAATAGACAAGAACAAAAAAGTGACGTCATAAGGATACCTATTCAAGTACTAGACAGATATGTCTCTTTTCTTGTTTTTATTTTTATTTTATTATTTTTTATCTTGTTTTTTATTGTTGTTGTTATTACTGATTTAATGTTACTGGTGATTTAAATGCTTTTTACTTCCTCTTACTGTAAATTATTTTTTTTAATATGTATAATGTTTTTTTTTGACTGGTATAGTTTTTATTATGAAGTGTTTTCGACTAACAAATATGAATATTTAGTCCAGTCACGAGTTATGAAGTGTGTGTGTCTATTTGAAATAAGTATCTATTAAATTAACTGATATCTCACCTTAATTTTTCACACATATTCCAATATTTTGTTAAGCATTTGTACAAAAATATATTTAGCAGTAAATATACAACCTATGCAATTTTCAAATAAACATTTGCGAAAAAAAAAATGTTTACTAAAAAGAAAAGATCGCGCGTTTTTATTTTCAGCTGTTTTTTCTTCATGTCCAATTGGTTTTAATATTTATTATTTGTCGAGAGAGAGAGAGAAAGTTCAGAGCCGATCCTAGCAGGTCTGCAGCTAGTGCATCGCACGAGGGCGGTCACATATAGTTATTTCAATCAAACAGAATTTTTTTACCAATTTCTTAAAAAAAAAAAAAAAACCTTATTAGAAGTCGAATGAATATGCTGAAGTTTAGTTATTGAAAAATTAAAATAAGTCCCAATTTTCCGATAGCATAGCATAGTTAAAGAAAAATAGAATGTTTGTGCACAGTGTGTTGGTTCACATTGTAATTTAATGTCTACTCTTTATACACCCATCCTTCATTTGGTAGCAAAAATCGTGGCATACCACAATAGAAAAGGTTTTCTAGCATGTCAGCGGGCACTATGGATCGATGCTTTACAAAGGCGTCTCGAGAGTTTTGTGGAAGTTGCTTTATAAAAATATCTAATATGGTTAGTATTACCCAAAGACATAGGAGTGTTTAAATTCAATATGCATTTGGGGAAATTAAAAGTTTTCGATTTAGTAATAGCCTTACAATTTAGAAAAACAAGATAGAGGAAAGAAGCGTTTTTTTTCTGTCTATTTGCATTTTTATCAATGTTTTACTTTTGATTCTTAAACAGGTAGATGAGTTTATAACGTTAAGTATTAGTCAAAATATGAAAATTGCTCTAGAATAGCTGTACATTAGGTCTTTGCACGCGAGCGGCCGATACCCTAGGATCGGTCTTGCAAAAATTTATTACAATTTGGCCACCCAATTGTCGCGAGAAATTAAAAGCTTGAATTTAAATTTATAAGCCTTGAGTTGAATATAGGTTCAAAACCTAATTCCACCAAAATAATTATTAAGAAGGATAAAGATGTCCCTTGAAGTTCGAACTAGGGTAGAAGTAATAAGAATCAGTTAAAGCAGAGGTCGCCCAAGTGGTGGTCCGCGAGAAAATTTCGCTGATCCCCAGAAAAATGTCGAATATACTTACTCATCACGTTAAGTTATGTTTAAAGATACATTGTAAAAAATAATTCAACTCATAACAATAATATAACACTAAAAAAAATCCTATTAGGGGTCCGCGGGATTTAAAGTATGAATTTACTGGTCCGTGAGGTCAAAACGTTTGGCGACCGCTGAGTTAAGGAGTCGATTTTAATAGAATTTTTCGAGATTATAAAATCCATCTTTAAAGACATTTGAAAAACTTCTAATGTATGGAAAAATAGTAGTTTAAATATCCTTCTCTTCACACAGAACTAGAACAAGATTTATATACCGTAAAATCTGGTGTATAACGCGCACCGGTGTATAGCTCGCACCTATACTTTCAAGCTGAATTTTTTTAATTTTTAGGTATATTCGCCGTATAACGTGCATCCCCTTTTTAACGAAGTAATCTGAAATATTAGTATACATTGCTTTTATATTTTGAAGTCATTTATTCGAGGAATTATCCCAGACTTTTGAAAAAAAATAGTATACTTCTAGAACTACAACTTTTTTAGTTCGTAAGGCAAGTCGTTTCTTTTAAATAAACAATGTTTCGATATAAGTAGAAGTAATTTTTTTTTTATGTTTATATCTTTTGTTATTTTTAAAGCTATCGTTTTTGTACCCCCGGCGTATAACGCGCATCCGTAAGTTTCGATCTTATTTTTCGTGTTCAAAGTGCGCGTTATACGCTGGATTTTACGGTAATTTTTTACTGGTATTAATTATTGGATATCATTAATCAAAAAAATATTTTCTATTTATTTATTTTTAAAAAAACCCCATGAAAAAGCAACGCTCCAATAATTTGCAATTAAAATTTAAACAAGGCTTCAGAAATCTAGAGATACAGCTATCACCTCTAAAATTTTTAAAGATATTTCTTTTTTTTAAAAAAAAATCGGGGCGCGAAACTTAACTATCAGGAATGGTTAATATATGAGAGGTGTGACACATTCTCACAAAAAGAAAAACCACCGATATTGGTCCTATAAATCATTGTACTTACAGAATCAGATCTGCGTGATTTTATCAACTTCAAAATAGTCCTCTTCCACACTTGCATTCTTTGTTGCAATTGTTGGTAACAGTTCTGGAACGAGGTTTTGGAAAGGCCCTTCAGGAGATTCTCCGTTTTTGCCTGAACTTCTTCACCTGAGGTAAGATAGGTTTCCTTTGAGCAAGATTTAAGTGTAAGAAATATTTTTTAAAAAGAAGTCACATGGAGCCAAATCAGGTGACTAAGGAGGATCCCTCATCACAGTAATGTTTTTGCTGGTAAGAAACTGCTTGACAGATAGGGCTTGTTGAGCTGGTGCACTGTCATGATGAAGCAGCCATCCATCACTTCATAGCTGTGAACTTTTCTTTTTTCAAATTTTTTCGTTAAGTTTTAGTACTTCAATGTAGTAGTGCTGAATAACAGTCTGACCACTGGGAACCCACTCAATCATTACAATTCCATTAATGTCGAAAGAGACAATTAACATTGCCTTGAATTTTGATTTTGACATGCGTGCTTTTTGGGGTCTTGGGAATCTTGGAAACTTCCACTTCATCAACTGGAGCTTACCTTCCAGGTAACAGGTAAAATTCCATGTCTCATCACATACGAGGTCTGGCTATTAAATAACAAGACTGCGCGCCTAGATGGCGTCCTAGAGGAGCGGGGGAAAAAACAAGTAGTGCGTTGGGTATCTGGAAATCTTCTCTATTCACGTACCAAAACACGTTTTCGTCACTATTATAGTATTTGTGCAGTAGTGTTTTGAAACGAACGTGTTTTTTTCTCGTGCCGAAAACCATGTGTGACGAAAAACAGGAGCAACGTATCAATCTCACATTTCTCGTTAAGTTGAAAAGAACTCCGACTGAGTGATATAAATTGTTGCAAGAGGCCTATGGGGATAATTCTCTATCTCGTGCGCGTGTTTTTCAGTGGGTAAGCGCTTCAGTGTGAGCCGAGAGAGCACTGAAGATGACCAGCGCCCAGGTCGCCTTGTCACTGTTTCCGGAGTTGAAACAGTGACCAAAATCAACCAAATTGTGCGTGCAGATCGTCGAATGAGCATCCGGATGATTGTGGAGGCTGTAAACGCCGATAAAGAAACGGTTAAAAAAATTTTACACGAGGAATTACACATGACAAAAGTCTGTGCGAAGTTGGTGTCAAAAAACCTTACTCCTGACCAAAAGCTCTTGCGTCAACAGGTCTGCTCAGATTTCCTTGAAAGATTAAAAGAACATTCCTGATGGATGAAAAACATTATTACTTGCGACGAAACGTGGATTTTTCAATACGATGTTGAAACAAAGCGGCAATCGATGCATTGGAAGACGCCTGAATCGCCCAGAATCAAAAAAGCAAGGATGTCCAAATCAAAATTCAAGGCAATGTTGATCTTTTTTTTTTCGACATTAACGGTATCGTGATGACTGAATGGGTTCCTGAGGGTCAGACTATAAACCAGACTTACTATTTGTCAGTTTTAGTAACACTGCGAGAACGAGTTTGTAAAGTAATGGTTTCCTAGAGCAGCGGTGCCGTTCTTTCGCGGTCGTAACATCACGATGGATGACGTCACAGAAAAGACGGCTGTCTGTTAACGTTGATCGAGTGGTTTCCTAGGATAGCGGTCTGCTGTACTTACGTCCGTAGCTGTAAACAATCTTAAAATGGATGATTTTGATGTAGCGAACATATCTTTTTTATATTTTACCTATATATTGAACATATTTTTTTTATGTATTGTACCTATATATATTGAACATTTTTTTTATATTTATACACATTTTTTTATATAGTAGAACCTGTTTTTGTGCAGTTCTTTTCTATGCAGTATACGAATTTCAACACCTTTGCTACCACTGTAATGTTTTCGATCATTTCACATAAGAGTATGTACACATCAAGATGCATTGTTCATTTTTTATGAACTTTCTCCTGATTGCACGTTCAATTGCTTTCTCTCAATGTACTAGAAGCGTATGCTTGATTGAAGATGAAACTTTCAATAATTTGATAGATATATGATAGATTTGAATTTCAAAAAGAGCTTTAATCATGCATATCTGGTAATCGTGAAGTTTGCAAAAACTTATCACTTAAAGGTGTCGAAAAATAAATAGATTGAAATTGTATCTTCAAGTGACGAAAGCAATTTTTAACTAATTACTGTGTTGTACATACTTTACATATATTGTTATTTTATTATATCAATAAATGAAATCAAAGAATTTTGATTATTTGTTGCATTAGTTCATTGAAATTAAAGAATTACTAAAATCATATATTATTTCTAAGTAATTCCAAGGATTAATTTTCATAAAATTCTTTTTCTCAAAAGTAAACATTTGGAAAAGTTTAAAAGAATCTGTAAAATTCCCACATATAACACATTATACTAATACCAATATTTTTGTATTGAATTGGGTAAACAGTTAACTGACTTCAAATGCTTTTATAATACAAAAAAAGACAATATGCTCCAAAGAAGTGTTGCATATAGTTGTAAAGAAAATACAATCATGACATGATTTAATAGTTTTATTCATATATTTTTTTTTTTTCACAGTTTAAATTTTTACAGATTAAAAAATTAATTTAAACACTGAACAACAAAAAAATACAAATGAAAAAATACAATTTTGATAAGTGAATTATAAGTTAAGTTATAAGTTACTTCCTTTATTTACATTAAAATAAGAGAATTTAATTTAAACACTGAACAACAAAAAAAAAATGAAAAATATGCAATTTTGATATTTGCAACTTAGACAAAAAATTCGAAACATTGGCTTCGTCCTCTTCAGGAATCCAGAAAATATTGGAACTCATTTTTTTTGCCACCGCTATCGAGAAAAACGTTCAACAAACTGTTGCTGCCGCTATGACGATCGTAACGACCTGCAACTTCACATTCCGTTCCCATCCACCGCTCTCTAGGAAACCACGCCTATCTATTTACACAGGCGACGTTTTAGTGACGTCATCCACCGTAATGTTACGGACGTTAAAGAACGGCACCGCTGCTCTAGGAAACCATAGCTTAAGAAATGGCCCTAGTTGTGGAAGAACAACTCGTGGATTTTGCACCAGGACAAGGCACCTGCCCATAACGCGCTATCTGTGAAACGGTATTTGGCCGATAAACGCACTCCAGTGCTCGAACACGCGCCGTACTCGCCAGATTTGGCACCGTGCGATTTTTTTTTGTTTCCGAAGATAAAATCTGCTTTGAAAGGGACCCGATTTGAGTCGATGGAAGCGGTAAAACAAAAAACGGCAGAGCTCTTAAAGGCCCTCACCAAAGAAGACTTCCAGCACTGCTTTGATCAATGGAAAAAACGTACGGAAAGGTGTGTAGCGAGGGGAGGGGAGTATATTGTAGGGGAGCATTCGAATGTAAAATAATTTTTATTATAAAACCCTTTTTTTGTAACCAGTCTCGTTATTTAATAGCCAGACCTCGTATTATAAAAAGATTCCAACCAATTTTGCTCGTTTGCAATATCATTACAGCACTGTTTTTGGTCATCGGGCAGAACTTTTAGAATAACTTTCGCACAAATCTTTCTTCGTGTGAAATTCGTTAGTTAAAATGAGTAGAACAGCTTATCTATCCAAGTTAACCAACTTCGCCCCCCTCCCACTCCTCAAACATTTAATCTTCGGGCATCCCGGATCGCATCACGAACTTCGGCAATGTTTTGGTGTGTAATCGCTGACCTTCGGCGCCCATCACGTTCATTATCTTCCACACATTGTCCTTTCCTGTAAAAACTGACTGCATGGATAGAGGAGGTGTGTGGGATAATGTCACCAAAACAGCTGTTGCCAACTCCACTCTTTTTCAAGCTTACACACTTAATCTCGTTTTTTGTGCGTATGTTTTATAATATACACCTTGTATATATTTTATAATTTTTACCCCTGGAACGTAAGAAAAGGTCACTGAAAATAGTTTGATTGGATTTAAATGGGTTAAATACACATAACAGTGACATGATAAATGCAATCACGTGTACTGCATTGAATTCAAAACTGACATTAGACTAGTTGTAAAATTTAAAATTTAATGATTGGAATGTTCAAGCATTAAAATTCTTCTGAGTAATTCAGTAAATTAATAGAAAATCTTACATTATACGTGTACTTTTAAATCAAATGCATTTTGTTTACGCATGTGCGTTATTATTGCTGACAAACCTGTACTTTTTAAAAGAATATTTCTGCAAAAAGCAAAAGTTGGCAACGGAGAAGCACATGTTTGCATTTATCATGTGATTATAACATTACATGAATTTATGAACTGGAAATAAGTAATAGAAGTTATCATGTGACTATTACATCACATTAATTTAGAACCTTATGAATTCAAAATTCTATGCGAATTCATTAACATAATTTTTTCTGTTAAAATGTAAATCACACAGTTTTAAAATTCTTTTATTTTTTAATAGACATTTTGTTGACTTTACGGTGCAAAGAATGAGTTACCAGTTGCCTACCGAAGAGAAGAAGAATAGATCTTTCTGGGGAAAGCTTTTTGGGACGTCCAAAAAATCCAACCGAGAAAAAAAAGATGACGATTCGTTCCGAAGACAGAGTTCCTTGTACCACAGTTTCCACTTCACTAGCGCACCTCAAGAAAGTAGCGACTCTCAAGAAGAAGCCGTTAATTTTACCACACATGAGAGTAGTGCCTTCATGGACATGCAGAAAGATGCAGGCATCATATTTTTAAACAAAAACTCCATCGTATTTCCCAAAGAGGAAGACAAACACGTTCAGTTTGCTCCAACTCCAATGAATAAGTACTATAAGGTTGATGTCAAAGCTGCTCCTTCTAAAAAGTCCAAGAACGAAGAGAACAAGGAAAATTTGAAATCTAACAAAGCTTCCAAGCCAGGTCGTCCCATTCTTAGAAGAAGCAAAGAGAATATATCGCATAAAGAATCCCAATCTGATCCTTCAAGTAATTTGGAGACGAATAAAATAAAGGTGAATGTCAGCTACATTGATGGACCACAGGTTAAGAAGACTCCGGTTATTCCAAGAACATCCACTAAAATCGCCTTGTTTGACAGAAAAAATGGATCTCTACCTCATCTGAATGTCTCTGGTATTGGCAAGTATGGTTCTCTTCCCAGAACTGCTAAAGAAAAATATCACGCTGAAAATGTCCAGTGTATTTCCTCTGATAATAGAAGTTGTAAATTATTTTTTCCACCGATTGATTGTAATCAAGTGGGACCAGCTTATACTAATGTTCCGAAAGAAGAATTTCAAAAAAGAATCCCTCGAGAGCAAAACATTCCAAACTGTCTTAGCATTCCAAATCTATCAAGACACATGGACCAGAAGAGATTTCTCCTACAAGAGCGGCCAAGCTCGAATCAAAGTAGGTACAGCTTAGGAGAACCTTTGAGATGTGGTTCTGCAGTAAATTCGAGAAACCTGATCGCTTGTTATGATCCAAATTGCTTAAAAAATCATTCTCATATGAGTCGACAAATGAATAATATTACTTTATGTGCAGAAACAGCATCGAGGGCCAATTTCAGGGTTCCAAATAAACGAAATGAATTGAAAGAGACCAGTACTCAATTACCCAATAAAGCGATCAATGAAATAGGAATACCTATTGCCACTCACAAAAGTAATGAACGACAGAATCAAACTAAACACAGATCCAGATCTGAGAGTCCCCATTACATTCCTTTATCCGAAACATACTCTTCTGACAAACCTTCTGGATTGAAGAAATCTTCTGTGAGCAGCAGGAATTCTCAGCCATTCCGTCCTGTTGAAAATTTCAACTTCCAGAAGCCTAACATTCCACAACATTCACACAATTCATTTAAAAATACTTTGAAAAATAAATCGAATGAAATTTCAAATGATTTTCCTGGTAATCAAGTTCTTAGACCAATTGAAAACAAAGGTAATTCCTCTGAAAATCCTTGCCCTTTCATGAGCCAGGCTAGAAAACAAGCCATTAGGTCAAGTATGTACGTGCAGAGAAAGAAGTATGTAAATAAGCACTGCAAGTACAAGAGTAAAGAATTCGAAGATGGGTTTTCGTCTATGGCTGATGATGAATGTAGCTTCAATTGTAGCTGTTCTAGTTGCGTAGCAAAATTTTCGAGACAGTATAGGAAGAACATGAACAAAAATACTTTGGGATTAACTGACGAGGACAAATACTTTTTTACTGAAATTGATGTCCCTGATTCAAGAGAAATAAACCGTTTGCCATCAGTACCTGAAATAACTCCAACCGAAGACGATCCCATGAGTACAACTGCGGAAATAGAAAATGTTCCAGAACAAGCTCCGAATATTACTTGGTACGAATGCAACGATTCACTTTGTAAGACGCCAGCAAAAACGAAAGTTTCAGAAGATAAAGAGAATCCGAAAATTTCCGATGCTAAAGCTGTTGAAAAATGCATTTACGAGAACATCACTCAGATAATAAACAGCGCCACAAAACAAAATTTCCAAACTCAGGACGTTGTACGAATGTTTTCCACGCCCGTTTCGACATCAAAGTTCAAAAAACAATTGGAACGATCAGCTTCTGGCAAAAAAATCGCCAGGGTACTTTTTTCGCCCAGAAATGATCCATCAGCTCCAAATAATGATCCAAAATCATTACTATCCCCAGCTAAATCGCCAATCGTCTTCAGCGATTCCGTTATACTTCTCCAAGAAATTTTTCAGAAGTTGTCACAAGAATGCAAAGAGTTGTTGCAGCCAGATGTTTCCTCGGTTGCTTCAAACAATAGTGCAAAAGATGATTCCTCGGTCACCAATTCAGGTAGTAAATATATAAACAACCTTGTTAAAAATTTGCGTTCTAAAGACATAAACGAAGGTGACTTTGCCAACATCATTGGTGGAATTGCTCAAAATATTTTCCTGGAAGCAAAACTGAAGAGTAGATCCAATTCTATAACTCAGTCTGCATCTTTACCAGATTTGACAAAAGACAACTCATCATCAGATTCCAAACTTAAGAACGTAACTTCTGTGGAAGATATGATTGGCTTGTCTAGTCTTCAGAGCAATACTGCTGCGAGTGATTCGGGTTTCAAAACTGAAGGAGAAATACGAGATGACATCCCCGATGATAGTGAAAAACTTGGAACCAGACATTTGCCCGATGGTTGGAGTAAATCTCCGACTCCAGGATGCAGCACGAGTACTTCTACTGCAGAAAAATCCTCGAGTGATAAAGATAATTCCAGAAGTTCAGAATCGGAAATGCAGCTTCTTGAAGATGTTATAAGGCTTGGAATGGGACTCTCACCAATCAACAAAGTTGAGAGAGCCACATTCATAGCTGCTTCACCAGTTAAAGCTAGCAGATACAAGTCTAGAGATGTTCTCAGTGGGAAAGGTTAGTAATCATTCTTTATGCAAATTAACACTAGTATTTTTAAAATTTTACTTTTACAATAAGTTCCAACTTTTTTTTAACCAACTGTTTAGTTGACAATGTGACACATATTGCGGATTTTTTTTCTAGAATTTAGAGGGATCCTCTTTTCGAAATGTGTATTTTTAAAATGATAGTATTTATTTTTGAAAATAAGTGTCTGTTTGTGTTTCCTAGAAATTTTATTTCCACCCCTGCCCCATTTTTTTAAAATTTCCCTTAAATCATTAGTATTTGCAATTTCTTTACTCATCTACAGTGACTCCCAAAATTGAGAGTACACTTAATTCCGAATTCACCATCGGATCACCAGGTGTAGAAATTAATACGCTATGTTAACGCACTTTTGTACATTCAAAAAATGCATACATTACTCTTCCAAATAACATTAAATGTAAGATATGGAAGTTGATTGAAACAAAAATATGAAGGTTTGAAAGAAAAATTACACCATTTTAATGTCACAAAATTGAGGGTACACTTCTTTAATCACTATGCAAAATTACCAGTAATTTTTTAAATAGAAATTTGATAATAGATCTATGATAAAGGAAGGCTTTCAAAGGCTATCTGATAACAAATTTATGTTTGTGATTTGATGTTTTGATTAAAATGGAGAATCGGAAGGAAACGACGATCGAAGAGAGAAAACTTGTTATTAAACTGTCAAATGAAGGAAAATCCCAGCGGAATGTGGCTAAAGTAGTTAGACGAAGTGTTAACTGCATCCAAAAAATCCTGCAAAAATTTAAAAAGACTGGTATGCTGGCAAATAACGAAGGAAGAGGGAGAAAGAAAATTATGAACTCTAAAACCGAGCGAAGAGTTATACATCAAGGGAAGATTGATCCTAAAATTAGTGCTCCTAAAATTGCAGCCAGTACCTCTAATACCTTAGGTCGATCGGTTTCTGCAGAAACGATATGAAGAGTCCTAAGAAAGGCTGGCTATAATGGTAGAGTAGCTCGAAAAAAGCCTTTAATTGGTAAGAGGAATAGTCAAGCGATTGAAATTCGCGAAAGAACACATTTTAAAGCCTCAACAGTTTTGGAACAAAGTCATTTTCAGCGATGAGAGTAAGTTCAACATCTTCGGCAGTGACGGTCGTCATATGGTGTGGCGTAAACCAAATACCTCACACCACCCAAAACACACAATTCCTACTGTGAAGCACGGAGGTGGGTCGGTGATGGTTTGGGGGTGTATGGCTGCATCGGGGGTGGGAAAGCTAGTATTCATTGATGGAATCATGCACAAGATGGCTTATCTTAATATACTGTAAAATAATTTGAAAGAAAGTGCTGATAAATTGGGACTGGGGTCGAGTTTCATATTCCAGCAAGACAAATGACCCCAAGCACACTGCGTTTGTTGTAAAAGAATGGCTGTTTTACCATTGTCAAAATAAACATAATACACCTCCACAGTCTCCCGACTTAAATGTTATCGAGAATCTGTGGTCCCACCTTGAGAGAGCTGTGCAAAAACATCAAATTACAAGCAAGGAACAATTGAAATCTGTATTGCAAGAAGATTGGCTGAATATTGCTCCCGAGACCACTAGACATCTTGTGGAATCGATGCCTCGGCGATTGGAAGCTGTCATATCAGCAAAAGGTTATGCTACTAAATATTAACTCTTTATTATTCATGATTTATGCAGGAAAATAGATGCATGTACTCTCAATTTTGTGGCTATTAATTTCTGTCAATTTTCTTTATAAGTTATTATATGTATGTTTAAACTATCAAATATTTTGTTTTATCATTCAAAATAATGAATTATGATCTAATAAACGCATCTATGCTTAAAGGTTTTAATTATTTCCCTCATTTAATATAATGTTTTCATTCTAAACATTGATTCCCGTTTTAAAAGTAGGTGTACCCTCAATTTTGGGAGTAACTGTATATATCTGATGCATTGACCATCTAGAAAAGAGCGTCTATTGTGTATGTAATGCATGCATAATGTAGAATGAAAGATGCGGAACATGAAACCTCATACTTTTGATAATTTGTATGAGGAGAATGGTAAATATCAGATTACTGAATAATATATTTCCCGGAGATGAATGTGGAAAGATCCGAATTTAAACTCTTAATTTGTGAATACATATATTTTCTTACCTGTTGAGGTCGTGGTAACCTAATGGTTACGATCACAAACTCGTAGCCTTCAAGCCCTAGTACCGCCATGTACAGGGGCTGATGCAAGTTAAATCTGTCGTAGCTCATAGTTTTTCCAAAGCGTGGTTGTTTGGAGATAAGAGAGCTGGCTCAGTTGTCATCTTCGTCACTTGACCTTGGTTCAAAATGACGAGATCCGTCACCCATAGCCTTTGCAATGCGACGTTAATAATTACGCTAATCAATTGTACCTTTCTACCGTAACGGTATACATTCTAATTTAGTGTACAATACATGCGTTTCTGTTCAAACAAGTTCTGTGAATTTGTCGTAAATAATTGTAATCCTTCATAACCTCCATTTTTTTTTCTTTGTAATGGGTTATTAATACTTCTGTGAGCCATGTGTGATACTTTGTGGTGCACGGAGATTTTATAATTGTTTTCAATTTAAAAAAAATACATGCATTTCTATTTTTTCTCATTGATTTCCCATATGAATTTTTTTTTTCATTTTCTAAGCTGCAGATGTAGTGAAGTATGAGTGAAAGATTATTTTCCAATTTCCTTCTAGTTTCCGCCTGCACTATCTTCTAAATCAGGAAATCCTTTCACCTAGAAAGGCGTTTTATTTATGATCTAATAAGAGTAAGCTAATTTCTACATATCGAGATAAGATCCGCGTATTCAAGAAACACACTTGAATACTCTATAAGGAATCGTTATTTCTTTAATAAAAAAAAAAATCTAACGACTACACATGCTAGTATTGGTTTTTATTTTAATTCTTTGGGAAATGCTTTATAGATTCAGAAAATGCCAGCGAGTCGAGTAAGTTAATGTTAACTATAAACCAGCAGCAAAAAGTATAACTTTTAAGTGGACAACATGACAAATCTACTTTGTTAGGTTGGTACGCATGAAATGTTGGATTTTTAAGTGAATATGTAAAACTGCATATCTTTTTTCAAAAGCTCTTTATTTAATTCAAATAGGTCCCATTTGCTTTACACTTTTTCTCAAAGAGTCTTCGATGCATAGATGCCCTGCTTACAGAAATTTTGATCTTTAAAAAAAAAACCTGTTATAGAATTTTTCAGAGACTGTCTTCTTTTTTATACTGTGTTCTAAATGTTTAAATAAAAACGAAAAAATGAAGAATCCGGTAAATAAACTACGGGCTGCAAAATTTCATATTTTAATTTATTTAATTTCGCAATCGTTTTGTACGACGAATGCCGCCGAGAAGTCGTGGAGAAGCATTGGGCCATGCCGATTAACAAATGATGGGCTTATAATTTTCAATTTCCCATGCATTTCAGCAATGTATTGACTGTATCATACAGTTGGATTCGCTTACACCAATATTTTTATAACATTATTTTCCAGAGAAATTATGAGTCTCTCTCTTCCACGTGGTTTATTGTAGGAAAAATCACCAGACAGAAATTTTTCAAACCCACTTTGCACTTTTCGATCGTTAACAGTATTCTCCCCAAAAACCGCCTAAGGACCCGGGACAAGTGAAACCTTGGGTCAAGACCAATCTAATCAAAAAAGTCTTTAAAATTAAATTTAATTTAAAATTAATTATAATATCAGTTTTGTTACATGTAACAGTTAGCGCATGTATATTTCGCTAAAATTTTCGATATCAATTTAACACTGATTCAGAATGAGAAACATGGGCAAGAAAGATATTTTAATTGACTCTATTCTTAGCAAAATAAATAATTTGCTAATAAGAGGTTCATTCAAAGTTTGTCCAGTTTTCTGCTTTAAAAAAAATTTGACGAATGGTCCTATTTATATAAAGAATGAAATATATATTCATTCAAGAAAAAAAGTTTAAATATCTCTTTATGTAAATTGTAAGAATTTACACATAAATAATATACTTTCGTCTTTCTAGTATACATAAATACTCAATCTATTTGCTGTTTTCTTGCTTTCGTATAAATATATACAATTGAATGAATAATCATTGTCAAAACGTAACTTCAGTGATATATTTCATATATACACACACTCAGGAACATTGAAAATAGCGACCCAAGAAGAAGGCATCGGATTGAAATGAGATTTAATACACATGATGACACAGATGAGAGATTCACTTGATCTCAAAAACAAGACAATTAAACGAATACAGGGTGTGCAATGACACAAATACTGGACAACTTCAATAGCGCGTTGGACCACCTCCAGCTGCAATACATGCCGCCACACGGTCCGGCATTGAGTTGATTAGACACCTTATGTTGTCCTGAGGCAGATGGGCCCACAAATCTTGAGCAGCCAACTCTAAATCATGTACAGAGTGACACGATGGCATCTGCCGTTTTAGCTGCTCCCACACGTGCTCTACAGGGGACAAATCGGGGGAGCGGGCCGGCCATGGAAGAGTCTGAAAATGACGTAGGAAGTCTTGAGCAACTCTTGCTGTATGCGGACGAGCATTATCTTGCTGGAAAATTGCCCCTCGGAGACCATTTAGGAAAGGTCCTACATGGGGTTGAAGAATATCATCAACGTAACGTTGGACCGTTAAGGTTCCACGAATCAAAACTAAAGTGGACTGGCTGTCTTAGGCTATGGCCCCCCAGACCATTACACCAGCTGTACGGGCAGTGTGACGTAGAACAGTGTGGGGGGAATTGTAGCGCTCACCAGGGTGCCTCCACACCCATACACGGTTATCATCTGTCCCCAAAACAAACTGGGATTCATCACTAAACACAACCTTTTACCAATCTGTGACATTCCACATTGATCTGGCTTCTGCAAGGTGTCTGGAAATTGTTTGTGGAACAATTGCTACGCCTACGTCTGCTCGTATCGTTGAACTAGTCACTGTGGGGTCCACAAGTGCTTGCCGCACTCCTGTCTCCTCGTGGTCTTCCTGGTCGCTCCAGACCCGGTTTTCCGCGCGTGGGTACCTTCTCGTGTCCACTGCGAACGATCCACCTGACCAGCAACACGGCGCGTCGACCAGCCTGCTGTTTTCATCCCGATGATCAGGCCTCTCTCAAACTCGCTTAACTGTGAGAAATGTCTTCTAGCACGTTTACCTGGCATGTTTCGCTTACCAAAGTCTTCCTACAATCGGCGGGTAATCGTCACGTTTATGAATCTTCGAATTTGCGCTGGCTTATATAGCACCCTCTTCCTGATTGTAGCGCCACCTCCGCGTGTATGAGCATGCGTATTGGCACAAAACTTGGATCATTTGCATATCACATTACGCTGTACTTATTT
Source organism: Trichonephila clavipes (assembly GCA_019973935.1). Taxonomy (NCBI): domain Eukaryota; kingdom Metazoa; phylum Arthropoda; class Arachnida; order Araneae; family Nephilidae; genus Trichonephila; species Trichonephila clavipes. The sequence continues at coordinate 512,699 of BMAU01017894.1, forward strand.
GCAAAGTTTCGCGATTGTACTTAGCTTCCTTCTTGGGTCGCTCTTTTCAATGTTCCTGAGTGTACTTTAGCATTAATACACATATTTTAATACTTACAAATATAATGCCTGCATATAATTATATCTTTAACTATGAGTATGGAGAAATGAGACAAGAAAGGAACGAGTAAACAAAAAGATGAAAACTCAAGGGTTTAAATTAATAGGGTACTCTTTCTATTTTAGGAAAACTTTCTGTTGGGTAAGTAAATTTATTTGTTGATTAATGTGCTTGTGTGCATAGAAAGCTGATTGAATTATGCAATAGTTTAATTACTTTTTTTATGATAACTATATTCTCTAAATTTGTCCAATATATATATATATATATATAAACTTGACTTTCTAAGGGGCTTTATGTGTTTAATTCTTTAACCCATATTCTATTCCTAGTTAATCAGTTATGATTTTTATTAAATTTCACCTTTATAAACTGATTTTTCTGTTTAATTAAAAGGGCAAAATAACCAAACTCCTCTGTGAGTAAAAAAGTCGCCATGAAAAAGAAAAAGAAATCTTCTAAAATTATTATACTTTCGTATACTATAAAATTGAATGGTACTTATGTATTAGCCCTTCGACCATTTTCGCCAAATGCTGTATGTAAGATACACCTAATAATGAAAAAAAAAATAATAAAATTTCTGCGCATGCTCAAACTCAATAACCTTGTTAAAATGTGTAGGTCAAAATCTTCACCAATTTACTGGTCGATGTGCTGATACGTAAGCACCATAAAATTTTTAGAAAAACGAAACAAAAAAACTTATTTGTTTGAAATTATATTTTATTACTGTTGAAATGTGTACATTCTTATTCAAATAGAGTAGTAACAAGAAATAATCGAAATCCATGACATGTTTTACAGTATATACCCTTATAGTTATTCGATTTTCAATAATAAATATTTCCACATGCGATTGTAAATTATAAATTATTTCCAATAAAATCTTGATACTTTTTTTAAACTGATACATTACAAGTAGAAATATTTTCTTTAAAACTATTATTAATCTGAAGTATTCAGACACAACAGTTACATCGAAGAATAACAATTATATGATTTTTTTTATATTTATATATAGATATTAGCCGTGAACCTACCGCTTCGCTGGATATTTCATGATGTATGAATATATACTACTTATATATATATATAATTTATTGAAATCTAAGTCCTCACACATTAACAGTAATATTGCAAAAGTTTTTTCATAACATTACCTCTTGGTTTAAAAAGGATAGGCCTTGGATTTCTAAAACTGAAGTAGAATTATCTTTTACGCTCTTGTAACTCCCCCAAAGTGGATTTCCACAAAACACATTTTTCAACAACATAAACATGTATGCCAAACGTCATGTTTGTATGTCTAATAGTTCATAATCTGAAATTTTTGTCTATTACGCTTCTTTGCCTCCCTCCTTTGGGGTTAACTTTCACTAAACCCGCTCTTAGCGGATGTCTACTTTATGAAAGGAACATGCCTGCAAAACTTCAAGTCTGTTGGTCTAATAGTTAAAAAACAGGAATATTTACCTATAACGTCCCTTAACCCCTCTCAACATCCTTTGAAGGTCGATTTTCGCAAAACACGTTTTTAACAAATCTCTATTCAATGAAAGAAACATGTTTGCCAAATTTAAAGCCTGTAGTTCTAATACTTCTGGAGATTTTGTGATGAGTGAGTCGTTTTTCTCCTATATACACTCATGGACAAAAAAAATAGAGCACCAAGAAATAATTGCGGGATTATAACGAAATATGGCATGAAGGTACATGTCGGGGAGATATGCAAATGATTAGAAATGCAGCGCAATTGCGCATTACGTATAGCCGGTAGAGGGCGTTTAACGTCGTTCTCCGTGGAGTATAAAACAGGTAACCAAAGCTTGTTTGAGTGTGAAGTTAAAGTTGTTGTGGATCCCATTGCTGGACTCGCAATAAATCATCGACGTGACAACCAGTACGAAAGTGACAAACTGAAGTTTCCTACTCGCCGACTCACTCTCAGCAAACCAAGTGACTTTGTGAACAATATACAAGGACATTATAATTTCCTATTACCACATCAAGGACTCCGATACGTTTTCGATATGGGACGGCGGATTTCTTAAAATCCAGTTCCCAGTGACCCCCCCTCCAGCTTCTTCTTGTTTGAGTGTGCTGAATCACTTACAAAGGAAGAGCTGAGGTAGACATGCCATTACGCCGTTTACGAAGACAATATGAGTAGCTGTCGCAGTTTGAGAGGGGGAGAATCAACGACATGATGGAAGCTGGGTGGTCAGCTAGGCGAGTAGCTCGTCAATTAGGCCGCTCCGATTGTATTGTGAGGAGGTGTTGAGATCAGTGGATCTGACAGATATCATTTACACGAAGACCAGGCTCAGGACGTCCTCAACAGATCAGTCATTGAGAAGACCGCCACATCGTAAGAAATGCATGCGTACAGCCAACTGCTTCATCGGCCGTCATCTAGGCACAGGTAGCTCCTTCTCTAGGGGCCCCTGTGTCTTCTCGATCCATACGAAGGCGCCTGTCTGAATCACATTTGGGATCGCGGCGCCCATTACTTGTGCTGCCCTTTACGCACATCCATCGACGCCTCTGTCTGGAGTGGTGCCGCGCACGAGGAAACTGGACTGCAGCGGAACGGAACCAGGTCGTCTTTAGTGACGAATCCAGATTTAATCTCAGCAGTAATGACAATCGTGTTCGTGTATGCAGACCCCGTGGTGAACGCCTCAATCCTGCCTTTGCTTTACAGCGACACACCGCTCCCACAGCTGATGTGATGGTATGGGGGTGTCATTGCCTACAATACACGGTCACCCCTAGTATTGATCCGTGGCACCATGACAGCCCGGCAGTACGTTCATGACATCCTTCAGCCGCATGTGTTGCCACTCATAGCATTGCTCCCAGGAACCATTTTTCAACTAGACAATGCTCAGCCACACACAGAAAGAATGTCATAAGATTGCCTCTGCCACATTTCCACCTTTTCCTGGCCTTCTCGATCCCCAGATTTGTCACCAATCGAGAATATCTTGGATCATTTGGGACAGCGAGTTGGGTATCCCATGAGCTTGACCGAACTAGAGGCAAAGTTACAGCAAATATGGAATGAAATGTCTCAAGACATACAGAACTTCGCATTCGCGCTAGAGGAGGTTCAACTGGATATTACATCCTCCGTTCTTTTGCCTTTTTCTCTGAAATAAATTATCCTTTTTTCTTTTATTTTCTAATCATTTACTTATATCAATGTAGTCATTACGTATGTAAAATTTCGTTTCATTTTGACGACTCCTTCTTGGTGCGCTAATTTTTTTGTCCATGAGTGTATATATAGAGAGATGAATGTGAATATTTTTAAAATCACATATTTTCTATATCAGGTTTTATGTCTGGTTGTATATATACATATATAATAAAACTTATAGTGGTGCATAATTTGTCATGGCGAGTGGACGATTATATTGTATCAACGAAAGGATCGGACGTGGCCATTGGAAGTGATTACTGTATATTAGGCACATTTTCTATTTTGGGTGATGTTACATACTGATGGAATTGACGAGGGAGTCTTGAAAGTTAATCCAGTTTATTGCATATCTTGAAACACGTAAACATAAAGCATGGACGACACAACACAGAACAAAAACAACGAACACACAACGCAATGCAGCCGGCTACATGATTAAAGACACAGACAGAAGAGGGCGAGATTTCCATTGATCTCGGTATTTATAACCAGTGGGACATCATGATTTAGGTGGTGGGTAGATGTAGTTCAAGATACATTCGTTAGACAGATAACTAATTAAACGGTTGTCCTGAAGGACTGGACCATAAATAAATCAAGAACCATTAAAGATTGAATTACTATATTATTACATTACTATATATATATATATATACACACACATACAGTCGGACCTCTATATAACGAAGTCGTTAAATTTCGAAAAAAAGTTCGTTATATAGAAATTGATCTTTCAATTTTCTTTATAAACCACGTAAAACAAATTTTTTAATTCATAAACACTATACATTAAAAAAATATATTCATTATATTCACACCTTTTATAATTTGATGCATATTTATTTCATATATCTTACCTATAAAAAGAAAAACTGCAAGGAAAGTTTCTTGGCGCCTTTATCCACTTTCTGAAGAATTAAATTTTTTCTTAACCAGTTCAAGATTTATGACCACCATAAAATTTGTTTAAAGAGAGAACAACTGGAAATGTCCAGAAATATTTATAAAATAGGAAGAGAAAAAATTGAATCGCAAGAGAAAAAGTTCGTTACTTAGAAAATGCACCTCGCTATTGAGTGGTTATTTTACGAAGAAAATCGTGAAATGTTCTTGGTTCCAGGAAAAAGTTCGGTATATAGAAAAATTCGCAATATAGAAGTTCGTAATATGGAGGTTCGACTGTATATATATGTAGATCTAAAAATATCCACACAAATATATAATGTCCACAATTAATATAATGTATTTTTTTCTTTTGCATTCACTTATTTTAAGATCAAGAATGTATGTGTTTGTTCCATTTGAAAAATAAAGTTCTTTTTTCCCCCAACAGGAAAGTTGAAGTTGAAGATTTATAACAACAGCGGCTTGGTAACAGTTCACGGTAAGATAAATTTTGAAGCCTCTGTATCGTTTTTGAAAATGTTCCAACTCGAACAATGATTAAAATATCTGTTTTCGTTTTTAATATTTTAAAGAAGCTGGTATAACATGAAACACACACAATTCATATTTTCTCATAATACTTCAGATCACTTCCAGTTTAATATTTTAAGCAAGTTTTTATTCGTACAAAGATTTTTTAATGATTTAAATGCTTTTTTTTGTTATTTTCTTATTAAAGAATGTTTTTATGAAACTTTATTTTTAACTATAGTAAGTATAGTTTTCACATATAATAGCTATTGATGTTAAAACTGTCCAGTAAATGGCTTTATTTTTTCGGAACATCTTTTTTTTAAAAAAAGATCCCATTTGTAATTATTACTAAACCATTAGAGTACATTAAACGATTTAGTTAGAGCACATAAAAGAAAGCCTTAAATCAAAATCGATTTTTTTTTAAAAAAAAAAGTAACAAGCACTTTGATGTTCTTATGATTAAACCGCAGGCTTTCAGTTATTTTCTAGCAATATTGTCGATCAATAATATCAAAATTACTATAATGTGAACTATAATTTTTACCACACATATTATTTTAACTTTCTGACTCAAAAAGGGTAAAAGAAATCTCCCGAATTTTTCAGAGATTAGCACTTTAAATTCTTAGAGTAGTGTTGCAGAAATTAATTAGTTTTTTTGCTAGAAATAAAAAAGAATAATAATTCTTAAAAAAATTTCAATAAAAAGAGGGTTCGATTAATATTCGCAGTCTTTGAAGCTAATCACAATAAAAATAAGTCATTTATAATAACCTCGATAAAAAAAAAATCCTTCCTGGATTTTTTGTTTCTTTTTCAGTTTAGTATGATTCTAATCTTGTTCTAAAGGATTTACAGATTGATTCAAAAATAATGCGACCAATTTCAGAGTATCATACATTTTTATTGAATTAAGTTATTTGTATGAAATTTTCAATGTGGTTTCCCTTGGCATTGTACACTTTATATAAGCCTTTAGGCTGTGCCAAAAGAGCCTTTTCGACCATTTTGGGGGATATTTTTCCAACTTTCTCTAATTGCTTTTTGAAGCCCTTGAAATGTTTTTACTTTACGCCTATTTAATTGTTTCTTAAAGTATCTTATTAACCCTGCTGTTCTGTTCGGGTCTATATGACCCGAAATAAAATTTATACATTTATAAAAAAACATTTAGAACAGGAATATTTTCATGAACTTCTCGACATCGTATATAAACAATACAAATATATACTTCTTGAGGGATTTATGCCAGTTTGTATTTCGAACGAATATTTTTAAATTTATACCTAATGTACTGTTCTGGTCAATGTGACCCGATGCAAAAAATTTATTTTTACATATATGTTCACTTTTGTTTGGAATAAATTAAAAGAGTAATAGTAGTTTCTCTATTTTATCCGTTTTCAAAATTTGTTTTTTATTGATGTATGTGTTTTGTCACATGATAAGAAAGCACTTGCAAGATCAAAAAGTTGAAATGTGATTAGCAGGGGGCCAAAACTTCTTGCTTGCTGCAAACTACTTGCAACATTTCTTTTTTCTGCTTATTTCACTTTCTGATATACATTAAAGAAATTGTACGTGCGGATGGGAGAGAAAAAAAAATGGCAAATAGTGTAAATTTAAGTCACGCTGATAGAACTAAATTAATAGAAGCTTCTGACAGAGAAAAAGTATCCGAGTATGAAAATTATACAAGTGCTGAAATTTAGAGGGAAAATTTTGACTACGATTTTAATACCAATAATCAACAAATGAACTATAAAAATAGTATTCATCCAAAAAATGGTGAAATAAAAGAAAAACTGAATCCGCTGCCTCATTCTTCTTAATCACACATAACAGCTGCTAATATTATAAAAACAACTCCAGAGGTTCACAAAATACGCAACGGCAAGGGTAAACAGACGTAAAAAGTGCATTTGAGGTAGTATTCAAAAAGGACTAATATTGAAGGAAGAAAAGGTTCAAGGAAAAAAGTGTAAAAATATCATAAGTAAATTTTTTAAGCATATAGTGGATTATTATTGGTAGCTGGTTTTTATATAAATCATATGGAGAATCAACAAAAATCTTACGGGATAAAGAGACTGGCAGAAATGTATTCCGTGAGACAATATCCAATGAAACAGTTGGCACAATGTCGAGAGTTATTCGTTTTGATAATAAATCCACTCGTCAAGAAAGAAGAAAACTGGATAAATTAACTGCAATGAGAGATATCTGAGAAAAGGGGATAGAAATTCTACCAAAATTATATAATCCGAATGAAAATATTACTGCAGATGAACAATTAATTATGATTTCGTGGCTTCTGTCCTTTCAAATAGTATAGGGTGTTTTTTTAGAGGTATAGAACTTTAAATTGCAATAAAACAACGATGTATTATTCGATTGACATGAATTTTTTTTTATTCGAAAGATAATCTTGTGGCATTACATTTTAAATATGATTTCTGGCATAGGACTGCCACGGCTGGCTCGGATGTAGTCCAATCTGGACGTCCAATTTTCGATGACTTTTTCCAACATTTGTGGCCGTATATCGGCAATAACACGGCGAATGTTGTCTTCCAAATGGTCAAGCGTTTGTGGCTTATCCGCATAGACCAATGACTTTACATAGCCCCACAGAAAATAGTCTAGCGGTGTTAAATCACAAGATCTTGGAGGCCAATTCACAGGTCCAAAACGTGAAATTAGGCGGTCACCAAACGTGTCTTTCAATAAATCGATTGTGGCACGAGCTGTGTGACATGTTGCGCCGTCTTGTTGGAACCACAGCTCCTGGACATCATGACTGTTCAATTCAGGAATGAAAAAGTTAGTAATCATGGCTCTATAGCGATCACCATTGACTGTAACGTTGTGGCCTTCATCGTTTTTGAAGAAGGATTCCACCAGCCCATAAAGCGCACCAAACGGTCAGTTTTTCTGGATGTAACGGTGTTTCGACATACACTTGTGGATTAGCTTCACTCCAAATGCGGCAGTTTTGTTTGTTGACGTAGCCATTCAACCAGAAGTGCGCTTCACCGCTAAACAAAATTCGCTTATGAAAATCGGGAACAACAGCAATCTCGTTTTGGGCCCATTCGACGAATCTACGCCTTGCTTGATCATATTTAAAATGTAATGCCACAAGATTATCTTTCGAATAAAAAAAAATTCATGTCAATCGAATAATACATCGTTGTTTTATTGCAATTTAAAGTTCTATACCTCTAAAAAAAACACCCTATATATACCAAGTAAGCCATCTAAATATGGGATTAAAATATGGACTTAATGTGACAGTAAAACTTCATATGTATTGAAAACACAAATTTACACTGGAAAAGAATAAGGGTCAAATCCAGAGAAAATCAAGGAATGCGAGTAATGTGTGATCTCCCTTATGGTTATTCGATGCACAATATTACATGCGACAATTTTTTCACATCTTACAACTTAGGGCAACATCTTTTAAAACGGAAAATGACTATGCTTGGCACCATTAGAAAAAATAAATCAGAACTTCCAGAAGAAATGCCAAATAAAGAAGTTCACAGGTCCTTATTTTATTTTACAGAAGGCACAGAAGTTGTAAACTATATCACAAAAAAGAACAAGATTGTTATTTTTATGAGCACTTTGCATCTCTCTCTCGGGGCTAAGAAGTGAGCAACAGACCTGTCAAAACCTTAATGATCTTAGATTATATTTCAACTACAGGGGTTGTGTGGATATTCTTGATCAACTTCTAAATACATACACTAGTAAAAGAGAAACATACAGCTGTCCCATGAAAGTATTCTGTAACATTCTTGATACTTCGTACAATGCATGTGTTCTATGGACTTCAATACGTAGAAATTGGAACGAAAACAAATTGACTAAATGAAGGCTGTTTTTGGAAGAACTGGGAAAATCACCGATTTTTCCATACATGGATGCAAGGTCAAACGTATCAAGAAGTAAGGACTCAATAAAAATAGTGAAATAGAGAAAAAACCAACGCGTATCATCGGGATCTGCCGAGAATATTTCATTGTGTGTCAAACATGCAAGGTGCAAACTCTCTCTCTCTCTCTGTCCATGTTTCAATAATACAAGTGTAAGAATCACATTTGCAAAATTCATGTAAGGTATTACTGTTCAAATTGTAATTAAAAATAAGTGTTAATTTCGAATATTTTTCTGCTATTTTTTTATAGATTCTTTATGTTATTAGATCTGTTTTAAAACTTACAATTGCTTCAACCGTTTATTATATGGCACCTGTCATTTACGGTAAGAAAGGTTAGTATTCCGAATCGGGTCATATTGACCCGAACACTACATACATGTAGTAAATACGAACAGAACAGTAGGTTTAAAAACAATTGCAAAGAGTGTGAGAGCCCCCCTGGGTTCCACCCTGGACACTAAGATTAACTTGACCAGACGCCATTTGTATAATAATAAATTATATTTATTCACTTAGTTCAAATATCAAACTTCTAATGAGAAATATTTAACTATATGTCTACTTCAAAAAAGGGATTTACCTTTACTATTAAATTAAATAACGAAATTAATCAATTACTAAGCTCAATATCGAAAAGGTTTACCGAAGTAGGAGATCTGAGAAATACACGCAACTTTAATTATTATCTTTCATTAAAATTGAACTAACTTTATTATACTAACGCTTGTGTGGTAAGCGGTACTAAACTAGAATATATCACCTGGCCGTACTTATGATCTCTCCAGGTAGATTAATCCTTCTCAGGCTCCTTCGTTGAATAATAACAGCAATACTCCAATATCGTAATCCAATTGAATCCTCCAAATCTCGTCACTACTGCTGCTGGCTCAATCGCCTTCTTCCCCGCTAACTTACAACGCTCTCCTTAAATACCTTATCTACTTTGCATATCCCATTTTCTTCTTTTAGAGGTGATTGGAAATATACGCGAATTTACAATCTCCAAAGACGCCTAAGAGTATTAGTGGGAAGGTGCCGTAAAGATTCGTCACAAGAGCACAGTCAGGAGATAATGGTAGCCATTTCTTAGAAGGGAAAAAAATTTTTTTTCTTTCTCTCAGCTATTTTATAGCTGGTTTTGCAGTATGGCTTCATGTAGAATCTTGGGGGGGAACAAATTTCCTTGAGGGTTAAGACGTTTACTTTCTTTGAACAACATGGGCTTCAAAACTTAATTTTGAAAGTATTTAGCATCAATTTTAGCTTTTGGTTCTACAAAAAATGGTTTTGTCAACCCATTCCCATCCATACCATAACACTTGATGGTCAACTTGCATTTTGAAAAACAACTGCGTGTTTGCGACGCTTATCACGTGAAATATATTGTATCGTCTTTTTGTCAGTTGTGGATGACAGATGAAATAGGGCTTCATCAGAAGTCGTCCATGTTTTGTATCTACCTTTGCGTAGCATTAAATGCAGCGGGCAAGAAAATTTTCTTTGTTTTTTCTACGGTCTTTACAAATATTTGATGAGACTGGTTTATTCACTTTTTGTTGCCTATTTTCTTCATCTGACGACAAATTGTCGATTGCGATACCTGTAGTTTCATTCCTAAAGTTAATTTACGCAGAGGATTTTCTAAAACGATGTCTTTTTAGCTTCCTTTTTTCTTTTCCACCAAGGACTTCCTTTTGTTCGCATTTTTTTCCTGGTGCTTTTGATTGCCAACCAAGTTTTATTTTTTTTCGAAGTTCAGATAATAATTCCCTAGAAAAATTTCTTTTCTGATTTTTAAATGCATCATTTACAATAGAATTTAAACAATCATCCTTCAAAAGCTTTATAATTTCGTTTCGGGTTGAAGGGCCTAATTTAGGAGTCATACTTTCTCTTACTAATAAAAATAGATTGGTAATTTGAAGCATTCATTTTTTTAAATAAGACTGGTAATAATGTGATTAAAATAAACCATAAAAAAATAGTTATATGCTTTTAAATTTGGACACACTAATTATACATCATCCTATAGTTTCATTGTTTTTTTTTTGGATACAAATTATTCTTAAACATTTTTTCTCTCAAATCTCCAGGCATATAAAACCGCTACAGGATTTAAAATTTACATATTTCAGTAACATACGCTGAAAAATATATAATTATAAATGAAGAATACATTGAAAAAAATTTCCACCAGAAATTTGATATTGAACGACCGCCACACACACACACACACACACACACACACACACACACACACACACACACACACACACACACACACAAAGGTTTGCAAAATATTGCTGTTCTGTTAAATGTGATATCGAGAATTACGATTCAAATTAGGCTTAACTACGTATTTCCTTTATTGCAATTATTACAAACTAATTGTTCTTCTTTTAAATTTCCTTCCATATCGGATTATAACACATTTAAGAATTTACGTTTTCTGTGATAAGTCTTTCAATGAGAAACATTTCATTCCTTTGTTCTTGTAGAATTTCTTAAAAACTGATAATGCGTTGTAGAAGCATTACATTCTTCGATTCATACATCATCACGAATATTCAAAATTGTTAAGAGTTGGAAACACGTAAAAGTACTCCACAATAAGTTTTCGTGCCATTCAAATCACAAACAAATAAAGTTTTTTTCCCCCTTTTCCTCTCTCTCTTTCCTGGCAAGTTGTCAAAGCAGAATTTCCAATACTGCCTGAATTAGCAGTAGTAGTCATTATTTCGCCTTTTGCCGTATTATTCCACCTAAGCGTTCATTTAAATCTCTTTCTAAACAGTACCTTTACAGTCTCTAAAAGACTTTTTTTACAAACAACCTATGCTTAACGATCATTGCGTTTGCATAGCGGCCTATTTGATTGAGTATTTGGAATTTGTGTTTGTTTTTTAATTTCGAAGTTTTAACTACAGAATTAATGAACAACCAGGAAACATTGAGGAAAACAAAAGATGATGAAATAATTCCTATTTTTAATCCCGCTGATGTTTTTTGTTTTGTTCAGATTCAAATTTTTTTCTTTTATACTGTTCAATTTTTCTGAGTTTGACTGTATGAAAGTTTATACAAAAGATCTACTACAAAAAAAATTTTTGTTCAAAGATTCTTCATAACTTACTAATTACATTCTTCAATTCGTTGCAGATGGTACTATAAAATTATATATTAATATTTTTATTATTACAAATGAGAGTCATCAAAAACATTTTTAATAACTCGCAATTTTTCACTACAGATGACAGAATTTGCATCAATGAAAATGGCTCAAAAGGAACTAAATTACGATTTTAGTGGATCAAATTGAAAAACATTTAGTATTTTTTTTTTTTTAAATATATATTTTTCTCATTATTTCTGCCTTTTTTCGTGTATCTAGTTTTTCATCTTAAAGTTAGCCTAAATTTCGAATTTCTTAAAATTTTGCTCAAAAATATATTTATTATTGTTGGTTTAAAATCGAGTCCCCTACATATTTATATAAATGTCAAGTTTTGTTTAAAAAAAAATTTTCAAAGATACTTACAATAAGCACACAATTATTTTCCAAATCTGAAAATATAAGAAGGATGAAGAAAAAAATTATTTCAATAGATAAATATAAGTTACTAAATTCAGCCATTGAAAAAAAAATTGTAACTTGCTAAGAAATTTTTCATGATTGAATTACTCTTGTCATAAAATCCGAGAAAATTAAGATTTCATCCAAAAAATCTCCAAGTGTTCTGGAATTATTTAAGGTCAATCTTATGATTGGGAATCGAAGCCACACATTTAAAGGCTGTATCAGTGAATAATCGTTAATCTACATTATCAAGACACTTATCAAGAGGGTTTAAAAAACGGGGAAAATATCGTGAATCATTTGCACGGACGCAGTGGTCAATTCAAGGGAAAAGCTATGAGGGGTGAAATGGCAGCTCCCCAATCCCTCAAGCTAAAACATTTTTCATTTTTTTTAAAAAAAAAAAAATCCCTGCATTTGTTTGTTTTCTATTTTTTAAGTGGTATAATTAAAAAAAAATTGTGATCTCATTCTCCCAGTAGTGCACAAGGGAGGGGGGATGTCAACCCCTCCCCCATAGACTAACAGATCTTTAATTTTTACCATAGAGATTGGCAATTTTTTCTAGAGAGAGATTTTTATCATAGACCTTTTGGGTGCTTTTATCTACGTGTTTTTAGACAGTAATTCCGTTCCCATAAAAGGGGTTTGTGTACGCCACTGCACCCAATCCCCTTCCACCATAACCAAAATCCTGGATTTGCCGCTGCACCGAAGCAATTTAATATATGACCCTCCGACACAGTTTCCCCTTCTTCATACCTCCAGAACTAATGTTTGGATTCGAAAAAAATTCGTAATATAAGCCATTCTCTGCCAAATCTACAAAAAACTGCAGATTCTATAATGAGAAAATATTTTTCATAGAATTAATAAAGTTAAATTATCAGTCCATTAAAACATATTATTTAGTTTACTAATTTGTGTTAAATGTGTTCAATTATAGCAAGAATTGCAAACATTGAGGTTTGGGGTCCTTAATGATTAAAAAATAGTAACTTCGCATAAAAATCGTCCAATTACTTTTCTATTCTCTAGGCCTTATTGCTGCGGTTAGGCCCAATGAATAAAAAAAGTGAGTAATAATGAGCAAAGTAAAAAATAATTAATTAATACCGGTGCAAGTTAGCTCGAATCAACTTTATAGACTGTTGCCAATCTGGTAAAGCAAAAGAGCTACAGAGAAATTGTTTCCAGATTTACAAGAATAATTTTAAAAATTAACGACAAAGTAATATTTACAATTACAAAATATTTAAAAAATAAGTACAATTATTATTTAAATTATTATCTCTTACAAATACATTCGGTTTTTTTTGGCAACTGCTACATGAACTTATTTTATTAGCTTATTAACTGTGTATTTAGACTTAAAAGAATATAAAATGAATAAAATATTTATTAAAACTGAAATAAAAGATAAGTTATAATTTAAATACTGCAGCAGCTAGAGAAAATAACAAACAAGGAGCATGGAAACTTCAACAGCTATTAAGGAATATGAGAATATTTTTAAAATTTTTTATTCTAACATTCCTAAATGAATAATTCCTTGGATCGAAAATCAGGTTGTAAATAACTAAAACAACATGGTAGAAAAGAAAAAAGCTGACTGTAGAGTCTTTCACAATTTGTTTTTAGTAAATAATTCTTTTATTGAACTAGGTTAAGTGCCAAAACGGTCAATCAAAGTTTTGGTCTTTCTTACGATTATATTGACCTCTTATATATATAAAAAATCATATTATTTATATTAATGCATTTATAAAGGTCTTAAAAAAACCATTGACAACTTTATTAAAAACTAAAAGTTTTCCGATGTTAAAAAATTTCTTTTGAATTTTTTGTGTGAAAAATTAAGTTAATATTAGCTGATATATATATATATTTTCTTGCTTCCTATTTACAGTAATAAGAGCAGCTAAACTGAACCGTCTGAATGGCCGAGATTTAAATGCTTACATTAAGGTACGTAGTAACATTTTTTTTATCTAAGTATATATATTGAATAATCATTTCAACTAGCATATTTTATGTATTGTGATATATGTACATTTTCGCAAAAGAAGTATTTCAAAATCCTTATTATAATCCTTTCGAGAATTTTTTAGGAAACGTGTAATATATGACTGTTGTAATGCTTCTCTTTCATCTCTACAATTATGCCCAATGACGTGTTAAGATTTCTTGAGACCTCTGGTCCCTGTACAAAAGTAGATCCCTCAACTGCAACCCTTTCAAGTTGAGAGTATATCGCATACGTTGTCGAATACTCTTACGGATAGTTACCCGTAATAAATGTGCTTGACTCACAATCTCACAAACTTAGGGCGGTTTGACTCGAGGCAACTTTTTCCAGTTAACTCGTTTTTTGTCACCACTTCTCTAGTGTGAAGAGAAGAGAATCCTCTTCACTCGCGGACACAAAATTGACTGAAAAGGTAGTGCCGGACTCATCGGAACAATGAAGAAACAACTCCAATTTTCAATACACAAGTAGTCGCTTGTGAAGTGCGTAGTTTCCATCCTTTTAGTTGAGTTGGGAAGGAGAATGTGGTTCTCGAGATATTGAGGGAGTGACGCAGCACAGTGCCATTGAATCGCATGTAAAGGGACCAGGCGATTTCTATTAAAAACTAACTCCTGACTGTCAAAACAAGGCGATTCGTATAAAAGAGCTCTTCGGCACAAACTAACTAAACCGATTGCCACCTTTCCTCTAAATTAGGGATAATTAATTTTTTCAACCCGTAGCCCGCTGAAGGCATTTTAGTGGCCCTTCATTTAAATTTGAGGCAATTTAAAAAAATAAAAAATGCCACGTCTACTTTTTGTTGTAAAAAACGCCATTTTTTCTGCTACCCTGGATATTTAAAATGTTTCACTGATGTGTTTGGTATTCATTTGAGGTAAAAAATTTTGAAAATGATGAATTTTTCATAAATTTCACTGTATTTAAACCCCTTCGGGACGAACATCCCATATACGTGCCAGCATGAAACATCGACAGTTCCCGAGAGTCCCTTATGCGTGCCACGCAAATGGAACGTTTTTAAGCTCAATTTTTTGGCAATAGATGGCATCAGTGGCGCACACAAAGGGGGTGTCCTAGGGGTCCGGACCCCCAAAACCCTTGACTTTTTTCCCGATTGATTATAATTCTGAGTATATAGTAAGTAAAATTTAATTAAGTATTTGTTATTAATGATTAATTTTATTAATTAATGCTAATTATTTATTTAATATTACTTTTTTACTGTTTTTGTTTCCGAAAATCGACAAAATCAAAAGGAGCATGATACAAGAATGGTAGACTTGCAACTTTGGACACCCACCAACCCTTGAAAAATTCCTGTGTGCGCTACTGGATGGCATTATATGATAATTTTAAGTATATAAAATTTGACTATGCATAAGATCTCAGAAATTTTCGGAAAAATGGTGGGCTCTCTTATCTTTAACAGGTTTGCAAAGTATTTTAATTCAACTTCCATTTTTAACTTTTTTGAAACCGATATATATATATTCACATACAAATCTGAAAACACCATCTCTTCCCTTAAAATCTGTTATATATAATCTTAAACCTCCCCTTTTTTTTCAAACAAATTTCCCGACTACAATATTTGTTTGACAAACGTGTGTCCCGCGGATCACTGTCAATTTATTGATGTAGCCCACGCGGATCATAGTAAATCTATTGATCTGGCCTTCCAACGTGAAAGGTTGAAGACCCCTAGTCTAAATGATGGTGTATGGTGGTAGGCCTAGGCCCAAACGCGAACAATGAACATACTGTAATAATGCAGCCTTTCTACTGTAGCCAGTTGCCATATAATTCGAAATACCAATTCTCTTGAGAATATGCCCAGGAATAGCATTTAACGATTAAAATTATTCGGATAGTGATCTTATTGTAGCCGAGGCTCTTTATTGAGGTCGAGGGCCTTTAACCCAACGCTATGCCTTAAAACCGAGATGGGCATTAAGTCGATCGCGATCGACCGGTAGACCGCAAAGACATTTTGGGGTGACCGCCTGAAGATTTAGCTGTTGGTAATTACATAGGGAAATATTCAAGATTGGTTGAAGTACGCAGACGAAAGTCTTCTGCTGACTATAACAACCACTAACTTTAGATAAAAATGCTTTATTTTTTTATGTATTTTAAATTCTTTCATAACAAACGCATCATTTCATATTCTTATATTTGGGACTATTATTATTGTGTTTGTATCTTGCGTTTTGCTTTAAACGTGGTTTTCAAAAGTGTAAGTTTTTTTTTTTTTATATTTTTGTTCTGTAGGTAAGTACATATTCCGTATTTATTATATTAAAGTTATAAAACAAATATATATATATATATATATATATATATATATATATATATATATATTGTAGACCTTTTCCTAGTTCATCACGCGTACGACACTGGGTATTGACGCACACAAGAATTTTTCAAGGGGGAGGGGGAAGAGTCGAGGATTGAAAGCCTACCATTCTCGTATCATACCGCAATACGCAGCCAAGCACATTTATTGATTTTGTAGACCGTTGGGAACAACAACAACAAAAAAAAAACAGTTAAAAATAAATTCCTGAATAAATAATCAGCATTAATTAATAAAAAATTATGTTTCCCGTACTATATACATGGTATTAAAATCAATCGGGGAAAAAAAATCAAGGGAGTGTCCGGACACGTGGACCCCTTTCCCCCTCGTATGCTCCACTGACACTGGTGGACTGCAACACCCTGAAAAAATTAGAAGTAGTCCGCATCCTGAAAAAATCTCTGCCTTAAAACGTCCCTTACGGTGGCTTCTTCGTAATACGCGACATTACATTCTTGTCAAATGACTGACTAAATGGTCTCGTAAAAAAATCACAGAGAAACTCCTCATTTGACGGTATAAAATTCATAAATAGGTAAGGTACGATCACTAAAACCTTTTCATTTGACATTAGCCATAAACTCCTATAGCTTGACTACATTTAAAAATCGATTTTCAAGGGGTTAGTCGCAGAAGAAGAAAAAGAAAACTCTGAAAATGGAGATCTTCGGGAGACTTCAAACGTGAAACAGAGTAGTGACTCGATTGATGCTTATCTCTTGACCTAAAGGGTGTCCCAAAATTTACGTAAGATTTGAATTTTGCGCGGTAAAGTTTCGCCGAGACGAATTAAAAAGACAGTGTTACAGCTAACAATTCAAGATTATTAAAATGGCGCATTACACGAAAGAACAGCGCGTTTTCATTGTACAGCAATATTTTTAAAATAATGAAGGCTTTGTTTTCCCGTTTTGGTGATCAGAATTGGCCGCCAGGATCATGCCATTTACTGCCGTTAGACTTTTTTCTTTGGGGCTTATACCAACTTCTTTCAAACTAATCGAAAATGTAACCAAACTATGCCAAAGGATTTCTGAAGCAATGGAACAAATAAATTTAGATAGTTTCTCATTATTCATCAAATGATCTCACTTTTAAAAAGATGCAGAACCTGCTCTCGTGTAGAAGAACGCTTCGAAAGTTTAATTCATTATAAAGTATTACAACAATGTTTTCTGTTTTATTTTTTAATTTATAGCTTAATTTGAGCTGCACACTTACGATTGAGTTTTTGAAATGAAGTCATTTCGTTAAAAAAAAGATATGGCAATAATTGTTCTGGATAGAAAAGTAACAAGTGCTGTACCATTTTGGAATCGTAACTAAATGGGTCATCTTTTGAAATAACTTGTCTAGGGTAGTATGTAATAATTTTCTTTTTATGGAGAGTCAAAGTTAGGTGACATAATTTTCTCAAAATCCGACTCAAGCATACTGCGTTAATTTTAACTACACCAGCAAAGAGTTTTGATTGACTTGTGACTGTGATTAGTAGCACAGCTATGTAAGATGACGTTAGTGAAAAATTTAGTAAAATTTGAAATTTGCGGTCACAGTACCTAATGAGGCGATGGAGGGTGTCAATTTTCCACATTTTCAGATACATACTAATCCCTTACTTATGTGATACGGATAATTTTTTTTAATATTACTCACAACTGATGTGACTCCCCCCTCCCCTTTCACTCCGTTGCGTCCGCCTTGCGTTGAGTTTGGAATACCCTGCATCAGTAGCGCACACAGGAATTTTTCAAGAGGGGGTCGAAAGTTTACCATTCTTGTATCATGCTCCTTTTGATTTTGTCGATTTTCGGGAACAAAACATAGTAAAAACTAATTATTGAATAAATAATTAGCATTAATTAATAAAATTAATCATTAATTGCAAATACTTAATTAAATTTTACGTACTATATACTTAGAATTATAATCAATCGGAAAAAAATCAAGGGGGTCTGGACCCCCAGCCCCCCCTTGTGTGTGCGCTACTGCCCTGCATAAGTTTTTAGATCTGTATACTTGCATTTCTATATTTAACATATTACATTTACATACTTGACACTATAATCAAACTCCTCCCATTTTTTCCCCTTTACAACAAAAATAAAGTTAAGATCGGATACCAATTGTTAGAGAAAGAATACATTTTTGATTATTTAGTTAATAATTATTCATCGCTACTTATTGATAATAAACATATGTTTAAAGCTAGATGAATCCAAATCGCTATCCTCTCGTCTACCACTTCCGCTATACTTTGTTGCAATTTTATCAACTGTAAACCGCATTGGTTGATGAGCGGCTTTTGTGTTTTGATTCTACTAGACATCATAACTGTGTTTCTTTTATGTTCACTTCTTGTGGAACTGCTCTCTCACCGCTTTTGACTTAGTTGATTATTCTACTATCAAGTTTTTGTCCTGCAATATGTTACAATGGCGATTCTGAAAAAAAGAACCGATTTCCGAAATTTTTTTTGCAGCATTGATTTGTGTTACATTAGAAAATCTGTCACTTATTTTTTTTTCTTCGAATGTTTGGTTTTAAATGCTCTTTGTGTAATGTTTGTCACTCAACTAAACAAATATCCAGATCTCTTTGGAATCTCAGGGAACTTTCTACGTTTGAATCAATGCTTTAACAAAAAGATTTTCCAGAGTGCCACCATGTCCTCACAAACCAAACTACCTGTTGATTGATGAATCTTGTTTGATCCCTGATTGATCATCCTTTCGTGTAACAATCACCGCTCTTAAATGTTGTTAGAGTGAATCAACCATCTCCAAAAACAAATGGCGTTTTCTTTCCATTGTGTTATTGTCAGTTTAAAGAAAAGTACAACTTAAAGAAGGCTGGCTGTATGCTACACTGTTTCTTTTTGAGACGTAGAATAAGAGAAGTAATTCTTTATTTGAGAGGCTAACACTAGAAGAGAAAATAAACGCATGTTACAACTCTTAGCAAAATGGTTATCTAACGACTATAGATCCAAAAATGGCGTTCGACAGGGAGATGCAACATACGCGTCTTCTCTTTAATCTAGCATTAGAAAAAATGGTAAGAGATTCCAATATCAATACCAGAGTAAATATCTTTAATAAATCAATACAATTGTTGGCTTTTGCTGATGGCATTGATATCATCGCTCGAACACCCACTGCACTAAGCCAAGCCTTCTTATCTTTAGAGAAAGAGACCTTCAGGATGGTACTGAAAACCAATAAGAATAAGACCAAGTGCATGCCTTGCACTAAATTATGTTTGAACAATTCCCATTTTAAAATTGAAGAGTATAATTTTGAAGTTGTTGACAGTTTTTTACTTATTTAGGTTCGGAAATTAACAATAGAAACGATTGTACTACTGAAATGCAAAAGAGAATTACTATGGCTAATGGATGTCTTAACGGAATATGAAATATATACATGAAATAAAATTTAATCAAAAGAAAAAACAAAGGTTCTACTGTATAAAAGTCTTTTAAGATCAGTATTATATAACTTATGCATGTGAAACCTGTTTCATGTATCGAGCAGATGAGAACATGGTAAGTATCTATGAAAGGAAGATTTTAAGATTTATTTTTTTGGAGGGATTCAGGAAAATGGAACTTGGCGAAGAATATCAAATTTCAAGCTCTATCAATCATATAAAGAATCTGACATCGTTAACTGCATCAAAATACAACGAATTAAATGGCTAGGTCACGTTGTCAGAACGGACGAAAACAGCACCACTAAAAATGTCTTCAATGCCCAAACAATAGGCACACGAAGAAAGGACTGGTCAAATCTTAGATGGATTTATGGCTTAGAAAAAGATCTTCAAGTTTTGAGAACTAAAAAGGGAGAAGGCTAGCCTGGAAAAGGCTTCTTGAGAAGGCCAAGACCACCCTAGGCCGTCGAGCCACTGAGGAAGGAAGGACCGACTAGATCCAAGTCGCAAACAACATATCTGGTGTCCCAAAAATATCCGACGATTTGAAAAGGCAATTAAAAATGAAACGGAAGGTGATAGAAATGTACGATTTGCTGTGCATTCTGCTTTAGTAACCAAGGAATTTATTCCCACCAAGTTTCAAAATTAGTTGCAAAGTTCGACAACAGGTGGCGTTTCTGACAGTGAAAAACTATAAAAAATTTTTTTATCCATTTCGTTGGAGTCTGGCGTGTTCCAAAGAGATTCCATTCTCGAAACGCGTGTCAGAAAGATGAAGTAGAATGGGATGTAGGAGTACCTTTTTCCAAGTGGAAACTTCTCTCACAACCTTTCTGGATTCTTTTGAGTCGCTTTACTTTAGCTTAACCTTAATCCAATACTACATTTAGATATTAAGAATTTAAAAAATTATTTCAATTAAAAATAAGCTAAGTGCTTTGAATAAAATAAAATTATTGAGAGAATTTTAATAATACTTGAGATGTAGCAATAAATATTTAATAATATAAGAGAACTGATTGAGAGAGAAAATATTTAGGAGGATCCACGTCCAACACTGTGCCCTTTAGCGAGCCGAGGGGCTTGAGTGAGGAACTTTGTCTGGAAGGTGATCACTCACAAAGATATAAGTTGATGGATTTTTTGGAGAACCTGCTTCCTGCAGGGAAGCTCAATCTCCAGTCATGATGAATTGGATAAATTACGTGAGTTCAGCTTTCACTTAGCCCTTTGCTGCTTAATTAAAAAAAAAAAATATTGTGTTGATAATTATGATGTGTCTAACAAAACAGGCATTAAACTTTTTATATTTTTCCCATTCAGAAGCGCCATCTGTTGGCGAACTTTGTATAATAATTTTGAATTTTGTAACTAATTATTTTTTGGCGTGTTCCAACGAGTAAACCATTTTCGAAAACACGCCAGAATGCTAATGCGTCGAACGTAAAACATTTTTTTTTTTTTACAGATTTCCCGATCAGAAGCGTCTTCTGTTGACGAACTTTGTAACAAATCTTGACACTTGGTAACAATAAATTCCCTGGTTTTAGCAAAGTAGAACATAGAACATCATATATCTCTATCGACTACAGTTCTTTTTTAATTGCTGTTTTAAATTGTCGGTTATTTTGGGGACACCTAGTATTTCGAATTCAAGTTAACATAAGGCGCTATGAAAAATAAAGTGTAATAATATCCTCTCGTTTCACAACATGTATTCATTGGGTTAAATTCATGTGACGTCATAGTCACATGACTGAAATCACGTGTTTCCAACCAATCAGTCCATAAATTCATGCGACGTCATAGTCACATGATTAAATGCAATCACGAGTTTCCAGCCAATCAGTTCATGCTTCGTTGTTGGCAACATTTGGTTTTTACAGAACTTATAATTTAAAAATTATGCATCTATCAACAATAATAGCGCGCATAGATTTAAGAAAAACGATTGATTTGATTTTAAAAAACACGTTTCATACAAGGACTTCTTTGAAAAAGTTTAATACTTAATAACACGTGGTTACGTTTATCATGTGACCGTTATGAATTTAGCCCAATGATCCTATCTCGTTTCGACTGCCTTCGAGAGAGGAAGCGTATATACAAAAACTAGAAGATGCAATACACTTCATTTCAAACTTTTCTACACAAGCCTTACTTACGTAAATGAGCATTAATTCACTGGTAAAAATAGAATCGATAGAAATTAAGTGAAATAATTCTAAGTATAGCAATAAATATATTTATATAAGAGCGAACAAGCACGACTTCCTAGAATCCGCGGCAAAAATTTTATATGGACTCCACTTCCCATACCTTTTCTCCTAAAATAACATAGTTCAAATGTACACATAATTTAGAATTCAAAACACGTACTCTCCTTTTGGCTGCGGTCGCTTAAATTGTCATGGTCACACGAACACGTGAATCGCGAGTTCGAGTCCTGATGCCACTGAAGACCATGTGGAAGGACTGCTGTACATTAAACCTATGGAGGCTCAGCTCTCACGTAACGTGGTATAGAAGTTTGGAGAGTGAGGTACCAACTCTTTTTTCACTGTATGTTGAGTTGATCATCTGTTGCAAACGTTTAGTTCGTTTAACAAGCGGAAATTAATTCTGTAACCGCTCTTGTCTTAATAACTGTAACTGATTGTCGTAAGCCGCAGAAGCGCTCTCTGGCGACAATTTTAGTAAAGACCAGGAGGGAAACGAATGTGGTCGCTAAGGAAAACGTCCGTGTTCTTTTTGTCCTATATTTTAAGTTATATTTGTTGTATTTGTGTAACTAAATTAATAAATTATTTTTATACTACAGGAGACTTCATTGAACATAACTTTGGATTTACCACATTTAGTTTAAGCTTTAATATATATATCCATCGCTCTACGATTCTTTTTATTTTTTTAATCTCAGATTTCATTGGTACCTGACAGTTCGAAACGCGTGCATTGGAGGACCTCAGTACAGAAAGGACAGAAGAATCCTGTGTTCAACCAGAAATTCTCATTGTAAGTGTCAGCATAGATTCTTGAATTTTTCATATCACATTGTTTTCAGCCTAATTATTCATTTTTACGTTTTTGTTTTACAGTGAAATACTGGCAGAGGATGCTGCAAAAAGGCTTGTCTTTTCTGTGTGGCACAGGGATTTAGTGAAAGGGTATGTGAAATTTTTTTTTTAATCTTTTGAAAAAATTCTAACTTTATATCTCGAACAGTAACAAAACGTTTTGTTTCTTTCAAACCTTAATTCATTTTTTTAGTTCTAATTGTTTGTTAAATATGTGTCGTTTTCATAACTTTCCTTCGCAAAGTTTAATAAACTGCATCTTTTTATAAGAAACATTTCGTCCCCTTTTTCCCTTTACACTTCGATCAGCATTAAAAATGTGATAAGATTTATACATAAAATTTTTAAGGTATACGTCGGTTTTTTTTTTAAAAAAAATTATTTTATTTTGTTTCTACGTTTCATAGATATCGATTTACAAAAAATTAAAAATACCGGAAGTGGGTCTTGAATCTAGCTGAAGTGTACATTTAAATGGTTCAAAATCTATCAGGGAGTGTCTGAACAACTCGAAATATTATAAATGTCTGTGTGTGTTTCTATGAAATATTTTGAACCTGATATTTATATATGCTAGGGAATGTACTGGAATATTTCTTACTGTATGAATATTTTTTGAGTTACTGCCTACTATTTTAATAAAATTCTTATAAATATGTCCCATTTCTTTTTATATATATTCGATATAAGTCATGTATATATATTTTACATTTAAATAAAACATTAAAAATTTTGTGCATTCCCTAGATAAATGTATGTAGTTTATTTATAAGTAATACTTTTATTGATATAAGTTTATTACTTTTTCTCTAACTTAAAATATTTTTTATAAAAGCTGCTAAAATTTATCGTATAATTTTGATTTTAGTAAAATCTAGATAATTTTTTTAAAAAAAATATTGCTTGCATTGCAATAAGAAAAATCGTAAATATTGCTTGTCCCTAAAAAAAGTACTCTGGACGTGTTCGGATAATTTTAAATGACTGTTTAAAAAAAAAAATCTAGAGCAGTGGTTTGTAAATTGTAGCCCGAGGACCACCGGGGGTCCCTAGCTCCTACCTAAGGCTTTCTCACATAATGTTAAGATTTCCCTCTTTTGCAGACTCCGAAAAACGTAGAAAAATTGAAAGAAGTTCCATTCTAGACTGATACTTATATGTTTCTAGTATAGTGTTTTTAGGGTAACTCATATTTGTTATTTACCTGTAATTTTGTGACGAGGCTTTCATCGCGTTTTCTTTTAAGAATCCTCTTGGGTTTCTTTGGGGCCGAAATGGCAATTCTTTCTAACCAACTCGAGAAGAAGAACGTGTGTATGCAAATTAGGAATCTTATACGTAGTAGAAGTGTAGCAATTGCGAGGTCTATGTCTATGCTTAGAAGTGATTGAGTGAAAGTTAGAGGAAATACCAAGTCCAAGATTTAAACCTACCGGTACCTGTATAATCAAGTTAAAGGTGGATCCGTGACCACAAGGATTAGAGAAAGATTGAAGCTACGTCAGTTAGGACAAACAAGGTAGCTGTTTACTTAGGATACGGCGGTAAGCACCTTTGATTAAACTATAAGGAAAGTGCGTGTATTAGTGAGATTAGAATTAAGCTGTAAAGTTAGATATAGTAGTCAATTACGCGATTATTTGGTAATACGAGTTGTGTCTTCTCATTCCAGATCTGCTTACTTTGATTATTATTATTGTTGTGTATTGTGATTAAGTTAAGATTTTAATAAACAGATATTAAGATGAATGATATGTCTGGGTCTTCGTTATTTCCTACAGAAACAGGTCGCGTAGATAATGAAGAACAGGGGCACCCACAGGAGGGTGCCTCACAAATTTTGTGTTTCTGTATATGTGGTTGTGTAGTTTTTTAGGAAAAGGTCCACTCGCTGAAGTCAGTTTTGATATTTCAGACTTATGCTTAATTTGCAATTAACCATAATCTTGGCAGCGACGTGTAGTGTCTGGCTACTGTTGGCGGTAGATTATGGAATGTTTGGCGCAATTCACCGCGCCTACGGAGGCGGGTTACTGTTTTTTAGGGAGAAGGTGACTGACTGTGAGAGAGTCCCTTGGTTTCGAAGAGCGAAACGTTGGACTCAAAATTTTCCCAATGGAAAACTCTTCTCGAATATGTATTTCGATCATGAATATCAATTCAGAGAGGTTTGCTCGAAATCTATGGGTCCGTGATCTCAGGCTGATACACAAAAGGTAGCCGCGGCGATCAAAAGTTTAAGAACCGCTAATTTGGAGCAGTGGTTTCCATTACCGGTCCTTAGAATAAAATGTTACCGAAAAGAACATTAAATTATTTCCATTTTACTAACTGAGATGTATTTCTCTCGGGTTTATGCAAATTTTTAAGAAAATCACTTTATATATATCCCATGTTAAATCACTTCATTATTATTTTTTGGCGTAACTGTATTTTATTCTGAAGGCATGATTGAATTATATTAGATTAAAATTATTAAATCAAAACAATCTAAAACAGTGATCCGCAACCCCCTGTCCGTGGACCGGTACCAGTCCATGGATTAAATGGTGCCGGGCCACCTAAAGAACATTCAACTTTTTACCATTTTATTTAAAGTGGTGAATTTCTCTCAGACTTGTGCAACTTTTCACGGAAATCACTTTTATTCATTTTTGGTGTAACTTATTTTATTCTGAAGGCATATTTAAATGTAACTAAATTAAAATTGTGGAATCAAAACAATCTAAAATATAAACAATCAACGTGTCCCACCCTCAGTGGGCCGCGGTAAAATTATCAAACGTTGACCGGTCCGCAGCGATAGAAAGGTTGCGGAGCACTGATCTGAAATATAAACCATCAACGACCCCCTAGCAAGCTGTGGTAAAGTTATCAAACGTTGCTCGGTCCATCACGATAAAAATGTTGGAGAACACTGATCTAGAGTATATAATTGTCGATATTTTTGGCAACAGTGGATAATCTACAATTAATATTGTGTCAACATGTTTTATTAAAAATCCCGTGTTACATACAGGGCTGTTTTTAACCTCATCTGCTCCCTAGGCACTTCAAACTGTTACGCCCCCTCACCCTATTTCCAGAGCACTTCTTCCCCTCTCCTTGACATTATTGTATCTTTTTACAACTTGTTAATTATATCTTTTTCGTCGGTTATCGCTGTTTGGTTTCCTACAAGCTTTAATCATTGCAAAATCATTAAAATGATTTTGCAATAATCAATTTCCATTGTAATATCATTTTAAGTACATAGCAACATCAAACTGTTAAGTTCTTTTCACCATGACAGATCCCATTTCAGTCTTTACTCTCTAAAGAGCAGAAATACCCCTCTCATGATTAGCTAGGTGGTGGTACTTTCGTTATAATTTCCCCCTTTCCACCCCAATTTTTTGCACCCCCAAATCTTTGGCGTCTTAGACACATGCCTAAGCCGAAAAGTGACCCTGATTCCATACGTCCTGCGATTTCTCAAACGTGCAGTAATCATCGATGAATAATATTCATTACTTGTGAATATATTTCAAAAAAATTGCCTGAAGTGTGTGAGAGAAAAAGGTAGATAACCTGACAATGTTGATGAATAAAATTGTCAATATTCATTTATTTATTCAGCAGTAAGCTGATTTACTCTTACGAAATCAGCAGTGCGCAATAATTTGAAAGTTTAGCTTCATTCGTTTTTTTTAAAAAAAAGAGCTAGCAATTGTGAGTAGAAAGATTTGCATAAGTTGAATAGGTTCCCTTCGTTTTGTGATAAATTTTCCTCTAAAAAATGTCCGAGAATAATTTATGTCACAAGTATAAGTAGCTTCTTTTTGTTGTAGAACAAAATCAGTTATTTCAGCTGGTGTACAAAAAAGATGCTGATTTTCTATGTTATGTTATGATATGAATACCTTTTAGTAATTACCATTATAATTTTGAAGCATTGAGTTAGTTTAGTTCATGTTAATTCACTCAAACTCGAAAAATTTCGATAACGCGATGGCTGTAATTTTTTTCTCGGCAACGCAGTATAAAAGAGTAAAATAATTGTATGAAATAAAATTATTACATTGTTCAATCAGAAAAGCATTGCTGAAGAATCTGACTTTTGAAAAAATAAAAAAGTAGTTGTAATAAGAAAGTTTTTTTTTTTTAAAAAAAGTATAAAACTTATAGATTTACTTCGGTTTATTTTTTAAATACCTTTCGTAACAAGTATTGATTATGTTTTTTATGCGAAATTTTAGCTCGATATCTCAACTTACAGCTACTTATTTACCATTTATTTGGAATTTGCGAACGTAATGCTGATCCAATGGAATTTTTACTATTTCTTAGACTATTGCATCTGAAATGTTACGAAAAATAAAGATTTTTTCTTAAAAAAATCATTACATTTTTGGATCGGTTTTAGTAAATATGTTAAAAAAATATTTAAAGTTCTGAAAACCTCGAGACTGAATCAGTGGCATGCACAAGGATGGGGTTTGAAGTTTCAAACTCCTTTATTAGATCAAGAAATTTTTAAATTTTAGACTAAAGATTATACGCCTCATCGCTTTCATATGCGTAAACTCCCTACTACTAAAAAAATGTAAACTCCCCCTCACCGGAAAAAGGTGGTCGTTGTGGGCTAGTTGTTATGATGGAAATTTCGTGGTCTGCGTACAGTGGCTTCTAGTTTTTAGGAAACTGAAGACCCACCGTGTAGAGGAACTGATGCAAGTTAAATATGTCGTGACTCAAAGTCCTCCCGTTGATATGGTGTGTAGTTTGGAGTGAAGGCTGTGCCAGCTCTGGTGTCGTCCTCATCACTTGACCTTGGTGCAAAATTACGAGGTCCGTTACCACAATAGCTATCGCGTTGATTTATAGTGCGACGTTAACACTCACTGATAAAAAAAAAGTGTGTATGCCACTGAACTGAACTGGACTCGAAAATGGAAGGATAAAAAAGAAAATAAATGGAAACCCTTATTTTTTTATTAAGATTTTTCTTTCGTTACAATAAACATAATTGTAGTGTTTGGCTACTGTTGGCGGTATATTATGGAATGTTTGGCGCAATTCACCGCGCCTACGGAGGCGGGTTACTGTTTTTTAGGAAGGTGACTAATCCCTCGAGCCGGACGGTGAGGAGTGAGAGAGTCCCTTGGTTTGGAAGTGCGATACGTTGGACTCTGAATTGGGTGTGAAGGAAAGCGAGTTAAGGTATCCGACTACGTTTGGAACCTTGATTTTTGCAAAAGCGTATAAATGGATAATATTTATGATATTTAGTGTCACTTAGATTAGAAAACGTATATAAAATTGTTTTAAGAATATTATTACAATAAAAAATTATTTAAGTACAATATTTTTACAAAAAAATGAACATAGAATGTCCAATTTTCAAAACATTCTCCTTTTACGAAAAATGCTTTTATTATAATAATATTTTGCCTGTATATAGCTCAGACCTCTGTACAGAGGCTGAACTAGAATTTTTGAAATATACAACTTAGAATCGGATTTATTTATATTTTACTACAACAGAGGGGAGAAATTTTAAGAAAAAAACGCCGATAGTTATTTCAATTGGTAGTAACTCTGAAAATAATGTGAAGTTTTCAAAACAACTTTTTCAGACTATCTGGAGAAGTCTTTACTTTATCTGAGCAAAATATTATTATTATTATAGAAGCATTTTTTATAAAAGGAGAATGTTTTGAAAAAGATTATTCTAAGTTAATTTTTTGCCAAAATATTGTATTTAAATAATTTTTTTTGTCCGAATGTCTTTAAAACAATTTTATAGATGTATTCTAATCTAAGTGGCACTAAATATCACACACATGAAAATTATCCATTTATGCGCTTTTTTAAAATCACGGTTCCGAACGTAGTCGGATACCTTAATTTGATTGTGGACCGGCGCACAGCGCGTGATTTGTTGCACCAAGAAGAGATAGTTTCTTGAGAGAGGTTTTAATACGACGGACTGTGTTATAATTGATTGTATTGAGAAACTGAGTTTCTTGACCGACGCATAGCGCGTGGTCTGCTGTACCAAGAATAGAGTTTCTTGGGAGAGTTTTTAACATGACGGGACTGTGTTTTGTTTGATTGTATGAGAAGTAGTTTAGAAAGTAATTGAGATACATTCCAACAGTTTACAGATTCGAGAAGATGAGCAGAAACTAAAGAGGATAAACACTACATTCACACAAATTCAAAAACAGAAGACTGGTTCTGCCTTAAGCAGTGGCGTACACATGGAAGGGGTTTTGGTGGTTTAATCCCCATAAACCAACAGATTTTTAATTTTTATCATAATTACCCTTGGAGCTTCCTTCTAAGTGTCTTCCAGAATGTGTACTCCATCTCCTTCTCTATAAGATAGGTCTGTATACGTTACTGGCATGAAGTTGTGGAAACAATAGTAGGAAGGAAGGTTTCGATCTTGGTACCTTCCGTTCCGTACGCAAGTACTTTATCGACCACGCCGAAACGACCGTCTTCGCGTGATGTTTGGTACTAGTTTATATAGACATCACACCGCCACATACTCCATGCCAGTGATTCGGCGAATAGGCGAACGAACGATACCATATTCGTGGCGATCCTGTAAGCAGTTGCACCCACCGTTTGACGGCTTGGTTGCTTTTTCGGTGGGTAGATGGCGCCACGACTGCGGTGCGCGAAGGGTGTGGTTCTTTGCACGGCCAGGGTCACCAATGTAGGAAGGAAGGATTCGATCTGGTTACCTTCTGTTCCGTACGCAAGTACTTTATCGACCACGCCAAAACGATCGTCTTTGCGTGATGTTTGGTACTAGTTTATATAGACATCACACCACCACACAATCATCATGCTTCAGTAGCATAACAAGAATAATTTTAATGAACAAACAATTTGCTATTTTTTAGTATAAGAAAAACCGTTAAAAAAAGACACAGCATGTCTTAAGTTCCTCTTCTTTCCTTGTATCAAGTAATGAAAATTTTGAATTTTTTCCCCCACCATAGAAATCTTAAGTTAGGATTAAGGATGAATTTTAAGGATGATTATATACGGGAGATAATATACGATTCCAAATTTTTTTCAGGCGAAGTGAATTGGTTGGATGCATGTCGTTCAGCATCAGACATGTACTGGATGAAACTCAGGTAAGTACTCATTTTATTATCGCATGTAGTAGCAAAACAAGTTAGTTGTAAGTTAGCTTACAACTAACCGTATTTATGAGCGATACGATAACTAGAATTGTAATCACCCTTTGTTTAGACCTCTTCCACATTAACAGCAGTGACTTTTACGCGCTCTAGTAGGTAGAAAAATCTTCAGTGATGGCCAAGCTTCGTAACTGTAAGGACGTACGAGCATGCGCTCCGATTCCTTTTAATTCTATTCTAAATATTAGTTCTCTAGTTATGTACGTAAATTTTTGTTTTCTTTAATAAAGGTGTTTTAATTAACTAGTGGACTTAGTTAAGAACCCCTACCCCGGATATCCCTTTAGTCACCCCTTACAATTTGGAGCCCCACGTTGGACGCCAAATTATACGGAATCTAAACAAAGGGTGGTTACAGAATCTAATAGGGCTACATACTCAAGAAATTTCAGTTTTGTATAAAAGTTAAAGCAGAGGTGTGCATTGTGTGGGAGTTAGGAGAGTGATATACCAACATAGGCACCCATTCGTCAATTGATCTTTGTTCAAAATATTGTGATCCGTCGTCAATAAATTAAATAACTGGGTGTTTCTTTAACGTTTTCAGTTGAGTGTTTTGGTACTTACGTATTATATCGTCGACCAATTCCTAAAATTAAAAGACGTCACCAAATGCCGCGATATGTAGCCGATAGCGGGAAAACTGTTTTCACGGACTTACAAACACAATCTTATTCGCGCATGCGATGTCTTCCGGATATCAAAGGTACGGCAACCACGCCTCATAATTTTAAATCACTGTCAGATGACGATGCCGACAATTGCATTGCCATCCCATCCAAAGTACATCGACCCCACTTTACGATGAATCATTTTTGGAATTGTAATTCGAATACTAGGCTGGAATGAACTGCCACCCGCCAACGAGCCGTATGCTAAGAAATCCCGTATATTTCTAGCGGCCGTAATAGTCGAGTGGTCATGGCCGGCATTGTTCCTGTTGAGTCATGGGTTCGAATCCTGGTATCACTTAAAGACCAACGTGTAGACGAACTGATGTAAATTAAATCTGTTGAGATTCAAGTTCCTCAACGTTGACGTGGTTGTGGAAGTTTAATGAGTGGAATCTAGGAATCAGGTGTCCTCCTCGCCACTTGACGTTAGCTCATAATAACAAGATCCGTCACCAATAGACCTTGTGTGTCATCGAAATACGATATCAGTAAGCAATTAGTCAATCTGTACAACACAAAAGTTCGTTAACTGTAGTTAATACAGCCTAGGAATTAAACCACGATAAGATGAGATCGCCTCCTAAACTGGCAGCTCTACGCCCACATAACAATATTGAATCAGATAGATGTATCGTGTATCAACTCCTCCACACGACGAGTTACGAGGTCGGGGTTCATGTGTTCGAGTCCTAATGCCACTCTTCCCGCCGTGTAGAGGGACTGATGCACGTTAAATCTGCCAGCTCATGTATCGTCCTCGTCACTTAAACGTAGTTCAAAATTACAAGGACCGTCCTCATTAGTCCTCGTGTTGCGTTCTAGTGCGATGTTAATGCACGCACTAGCTCATCAAAAATGAAATTAATCTTTTTAGATGTATTCCTGAAAGAAATAATAAAGGAAACGCGCCCATTGCAGCATGAATATCGCAATGAAAATAAACTGTTTTCTGAGGAAAAATAATTTTGAGAACTGATGAATCACACTCTTGGCGATATCTGCTCCTAAATTCTGGCGTATGATGTAAGCCGTTCGAACTCTGATAGTTAATCAACAGATAAGTTTCTTCCTTTTCTACTAGAAGCGATTTCTACAATCTTTTATTGCTATTGCATCTTGCAATAATCTAGCATAAACTTCGTCAATATTTAAATCATCGCAATTGATAAAACATGCTTCAAATGCAGTGGCAATGATTACGTGTGGTGAAATACGACCCTTTTAAAATTGTGATACCCCCCATACCTGGGGGAACCATCTCTTCATCTACACGACCTAGATTTGTGGGAGGTAATGATTGATGACCCAAGCTATATATAGCCATAATAAAACCAATTTATTACTATCCAATTATATTGATCAAAAGACCCGTTTACATGGAAGCCGGCATAATACCGACAATTTCGAAATGCGGATGAAAGCCGGGATTATACCGGTATTTTTTTTTCGACCCATTTACACGAGAATCGGGTGCGTTTACATAAGAATCTGGTGATTGGTTCATAGATTCACGTGATTATAAAATGTAACCATGGAAAACAACTAGAATTTTTAGCGCGATTATCATGAAGAGGACGTGATTATGTTTTCGTTTTTTTACCGCCAAACATTTCTTTGTTTACTATTATTTATGATCTTGCACATTTAAACTATACCCGCTAAAATTTCGTATTTGACTATACGTGGATGCTCGATTATAGTAAAAGATGTCGATTGTCGGAAAAAAACCTTTTTTTAATATCCCGGTAAAAATTCCAGTGTTTAGTAAACATGGATAAGAATGACATTTGTTTTCAATACCAACCATTTAGAAACCGTCGCCACCAAAAACCGAACTCCCTTTTTACTATTTTTGTGTTCACAAAAGAAACTTCTAAACAGATCGAATCGGCTACTGGTCCGATATATTTTGAAAAATCGCCAGTTTGGTGCGATTTTGTGTGTTGTGTTTTGGAGTAGAAACCCTACGATTTTGCGAGAAAAAACTTGGCAGGATAAGTGGCCGAACAATCCAATCGGACTTTGGACAGATGTTTACAGGAATGGAAATTTTTGTTTATTTTAAATTAACTTATATAGAGAACATACACAAAAAAAGATAAAATATATTTAGTTAGCTTAAGTTTTTTTATTTGTTTTACACATCTTCAGAGTAGTTAAAAGGAATATTTCTGTATTTAATTATCTAAAATAAGAACACAAAAATCTGATATGTAATCATGCATGTCATATTAAAACAAGTATATATATATACACTGCTGGACAATTGCTAAGGACGGATAACACTATCATCCATAGCAACCACAAAATGAAAGGAAGCAAAATGTGGAAAATTAGAATAAGTGCGGGATATTAGTAAGAAGTATGAGTATGCAAATTTTTTTCCACGTCTGTTCATCACGTGACAGCGTTCATAAGAGCTTTAAGGTTTTGACGCGTGTGGACAGTTGTTGTTTCAAGTCAAAGTTTTACAGGAAAGATTTAATAGACGAACTTAAAATTTTTGGCATGTCTTCCCGACATCACATAGATGATTTTATGCGTGGCCGAATTATTGGAAAGATCGAAGAAGGGCGAAAAATAACAGATGTTGCCAGGGAGTTCGACATCGCTCGCAGCGTTTCACGGCTGTGGAAGTCATTTAAAACTACTGGAATGTGTAGTAGACGGCACGGGGGAGGTCGTGTTAGAAGTACGACGCCTGCAGAAGACAGATATATCGTCCTATCAGCAAAAAGGAACAGGCGCACCACAGCTCAGCAGGTGGCAAATCAGTTTCTTGCTGCCTCAGGAAAGCAGATCTCCCGAAAAACTGTTGCCAGACGTTTGAGGGGAGGACTATACGCACGCAGACCTGTTGTGTGTCCCATTGACCAGACAGCACCGTACTGCCCATTTGCAATGGTGTCGTGAGCATCACAATTGGACTGAACAGGACTGGGCATGCGTACTATTCTCAGATGAGAGTAGGTTCAGTCTGTCATCGGATTGTAGACGTCAACTGATCTGGCGCGAGAGTGGTACTACTTATCGTCCAGAAAATATCCAGGAAAAGGACCGATATCCGACATGCAGTATCATGGTGTGGGCCGGCATCATGATCAATGGCCGCACGCGCATAAATGTGGTTGCGAATGGGACTATGACGGGCTAACGATACATTGATGAAGTTCTACTTCCTCATGTTCGTCTTTTCCGTGGTGCTGTCGGTGATAAATTTGTTTTTATGGACGACAACACAACATGTCATCGAACACTCGCTGTTCAGGATTGTCTAGACAGCGAGGGTATTCGACGTCTCGTATGGCCAGCGCGTTCTCCAGATCTAAACCCCATTGAAAATGTGTGGGATGCTTCGGGGAGGCAAGTTGCTGGTCGAAACTATCCTCCGACAAACAAGAACACCCTCATCCGTGCACTCACAGAGGAATGGGATAAATTGCCTCAACAGCTGCTGGATAATGCTGTGCAAAGTATGGTACGACGTGTGTAATGTTGCATCACACTCCACGGTGGACATATCCCGTACTGATACCTTTCTTTAAGGTGCCTGTTGACTTTTAGATGCATTGCTCCATTTCTCCGTACGCAGATCAAATGAACATTTTTTTTTTCCTTTCAGATGTTTCACAGCTTTTGTACTTTCCAGAACAATAAATATTCTTTATTCTAATGTCTGAACAGTGTGGCAACTATATTTTATCCTACTAGGCCTCATGTCTCGCTTAATGTTATGCTACATAGCAATTTGTGATCCGTCCTTAGCAATTGTCCAGCAGTGTATAATTTATACCACTATCAAACATTAGAAATGAAAATTACCATTTGTAAAATTATATATAAAAAAATCATGTAACATTTTGAAAGTCTGTATTCGCAGTATTATTTTAGTAAAAAGATATAATTAATCTAGAATTACATTCTGAGTGTGGTAAAAAATTAAGGCATTAAAATGTGTGTATTATAGAATATAAAATTGTGTGCATATATTGAATATTAAATTCCTGTTCTCTTGTACAGGATCAAAATAAAAGAAAAGTCATTTTTAAATCCATAATTCTTTTAGTACAAAAAAAAATTATTATTAAATATTTGTATGGTATCTATTTCTTATGTGAGGATTTCTTAACACATTTGTTTTCCAGAATTTGACCGATACAAATTTTTCTCACACAGATGTACCTTTTTTTATACTATGGATAAAACAAATATGCATTTATTGGAATTTGCACAGTTAAAATGTAAAATTCAATAATTTTGATAAATTTCATATAAAGACTTTACACTTGTTATTGAAATATCAACATTGTGTGTTAAAGAAATCTGTGCAACCCCAGCTGAAATGTATTAAGCATAAGAATACTCTGGATTTTTTTACATAAGTATTAATGTCTAAATGCTCATATATATTGATATTATCCTGCTAATAAATTTGTCGCATTGAGTTAGTTACAAATATTGACCCAAGAAGTATACTTAAATCAGTTCTGTGATATTTATGGGAAATTAGGATCATGAAACCAAATACGACATTACATATAGACATTTTCTGTAAGATGTTTTACTTTCTAAAAGCAATGGAAATATTCAGAATTTTAATATAACCTTTTTCAACTCTCTATTTACCCTTAAATGAATAACTCGACATTGTTGTTTACAATAATCTATATTCATGAAGAATTCAGTAAAAAAAGGTAATTTCAAAGAAATTTTTTCAAAAATAAGCGTTTCATCATCCAAAATCACTGATATTTTTGTGTAACATATGCTTACGGGACAAATTTGGAGTGCTTGTATTGTATAATATTGACCAATTTCTTAAAATAAAAAAACCGCCAAATGCTGCAATATACAGCCAATAGTAGAAACTGTCCCTGATCACATTTGCACACAGTAACAATAATAGTGATGTAATTGTTTTTTTAAAAAATTTGTTATGTCTTTTTGCTTGGGGAAATCAGTCGGCAGTTTAATGCATGTTCCAAAATTTGTGGAATGGTACGAGTACTGATTTAGCATTTCTTGGAGAAACTTTGAAGTAATTTAATATTTTGCTCATGTGTAATTTGGGAAACTGAGAAGTTTCATGAAATTTAGGAATACCCTGGTAAAAGAATCTTGCTTACAATCAGTACACATTGTGATTAATTTATTAATGAAAAACTTTGGTAACTTATCAAATTAATAATGATTTTTATTAATTTTCAAACATTAAATTTCAGAGTGAGAGTTCTGAATCTTTTTTTCTGATGTTTCATCTTCCGTTTTTTTTAAAGTATTAATGTAATATATAAAATGATACTTCAGTTGCATATCAGTGATAACGAAATAACATGTCATGTATTTGTTTCTTTTATTCAACTTCTTTCTATAAGTTCCGTGATTTCAGTATTCTAATTTGTTCTATGTAAATTCTGAAAGTTGACTGTATAGAAGTGGATTTTATAATTCTGCCAGCTTGTAAGATCTGAAATTTCAAAATTCTTGTGATATTTCATTTGATCTAGACCCATACCATATACAATTTCTCAAAAATACTATGAAAAGTTTTGTAGCTTACCTATATACAAATGTTATAGGTTTTTGCTTTCTAGTTTCTGGTATATTTCACACAGTTGGCTGACTAAAAGACTAGTTTTTGCCATTAATTTCTTTGAAAACAAGGGAAGACCATTTCAAATCTTTCTTTTGTAAATTTATTGTATCCAAAAAAGAAAAAAAAAAGCATTAATTTGATTAAAATAGTTTTGATAGTATTGAAATTAGAGTAAATAAAATTCGCAGAAACTTTGAAGAAAAAAATGTTTTTATAATTTTTTGTTTACTATTAATTGCCTAATCACTAGGTGTTTAAAAATTTAAGTTTTTATGTCATAAACCTAAAGTGAACATTTTAGAATTTCTACGTAATTTGACCTTTTTTATCTATGAAATCTTTGATTTAGGAGATAATGTTTTTTAATTTTTTTTGTTTCATTTTATTTGTTTGGGTTAATGACATTTAGTACTCTTTTGTAAATATTTTTAAAAATTAATACTTTTTGTTGTAAATAAATTGCAAAAAACCATTCATTAGATTTTCAGAGAATTTTATTAGATGTTATCATCAATAAGATAAAAATTGAGATATATAATAATTGTAAAAGATATTATGCATGTTGAATATTGGCAGATAGATCCTCGATTTGTCCTTATAGTACAACGTTACTCTTTCAGAGAGTCTGTGTGTGTGTGTGATTTATATAGCAGATCATGAAATGCTTTATTTACTTATAGTACATTCATGTAATGTTAAAATTAAGTGTCGATAAATGATGTATATTAAAATGAGTATGATTATTAAATAAAACTGTATACGAGAAATTTTCACGAAAACAATTTAATTTGTTCTACTTTATAATTTTATTAAAAAAAGAGAGCCTATTTCTTTAAACATGTTTCTTAATTTATTCAAAAACATCCAATTAATTTATTTCAGAATGTTGGAGACAGACATTTTTAAGAAAATTCAAACCTTCTGAAGGGTAATAATTACAAAGGAAGTCTGTATAAAGCATATCAAATGTTAGTTTTTTACAAGATTATTTCAGATACCCAAAACATTTCAATGATGTTAAGAGCAATTTTATTTCCATCTCAGAATTCCTAATTGTTAAACAAAAACTTTCATATTAACCAACTTTAATTAAAAAGCTAAATTACAATTTTTGTTTGTAAAAAAAGTGTGTATTTTCTTCGATGTGCAATGTTTTCATAAGAACTTTTTCATAGTATGTTTTATAATTGTGGGATTATTTAATCCTTCGAGGAGAAAAAAGTAGTACTTAGCCTACTTCTATAAAATAATTTTTTATGTATATGTGTATAAAGAGATCTCTTTTGGTAGAGTAAATCATGGTTTGCTTTAATAACAAAAATTAAATGGTTAAGTGAAAGTGGAAGATTTTCTGAAGATTTTAAAAAAAGAAATTTTCTTTTTAAGTTCTTATCCTCATGAATTTAAGGGAATGTTAATATAAAACAGATCACACATTCTATTGGTTATATCAACTTTCACAGTTAAAAAAAATTCAATACACCTTTATGGAGTTATTAAGTTACAAGATATTACTAATTTTTTACTTCTTATATGGAAACACTCAATTAGATAAATCAAGAAAAATAACAAAACAATGCAATTTTTTTTGTATACATTCAAAAGAATTATATTGCAATATTTTCAAATCAATCTCAAAAACTGTATTAAAATATATGTATTATCTTATTAAAATATTGGAAACACATACATGCAGAGCATACTAAATATAAATTTATTTACATCCTTCCCTGTACCTGAACGGAATATAATTTTTATTGAAAATGGGCACTTGTAAACTTTCGAATCCCGGACAGTTGTATCCAATTCGTTTTGGTCTCCCCAGATGTTTATGAGGGTTATTATTTCTTCTATTGTCTAACGCGAGCAATCCAAAACAGCAGCCATCTTGAATAAATGAATCTCCGGCGCAATGCATCATGGGAGAATTAGAAAACACTCTCCTTTTTACCCCCAAAGTTCCTAGTCGAAAGAGGGTACAAAAAATAGACCTGCATTTCGAGCCGGCAATTTGCCGGGTCGCAGTGTAAACGGGTACAAAGCGGATTCGTTCGGCATATTGTCGTGTCGTCCTCGTCTCTTGACCATGGTTCAAAATTACGTGGTCCGTCGCCAAAAGCCCTCGTGTAGCTGAACAGTGCGACGTTAATATTCAATCAATCAACCGGCATATTGCCGGCAATTTTCGTCCATGTAAACGGGGCCAAAGAGTCTTACTATAAGGAAATCAGGAGTGATATATCGTAACCTTAATTCTATGTAAGTAAGCGCCTGGAAACCTCTAACCGCTTATCTTTATTTAAAGTTATCCTATGAATCTTAATCTTCCTTAATTTCTTTGACTTGCTAAAGCCCGTTCTATAATTTTAAGTTTAAATCCTTACCATCAGCTCACGGCGTTCATCATCTCAGCTTCCTTTCTCCTTTTTCCTCGCGATTACTAAACCTCCACTATATGCAAGATTTCTTCTAGAGAGGATTGGTTGTGAAATAACTCAATGCTGGACCCAAAGATTCCCCAAGAGGATTAGTAGGAAAAACACGGTAAAGCCCCGTTACAAAATGATTCCGAATGAATGAAAGTTACGGTACTTAATATAAATTTCCAATATTTTCTAATGTATGACTGACTGCTCATTAACGTTTCACTGTGAAGAGACGCGATGCCCATGGGTTCGAAACCTAGTGCCACTGAAGACCCTACATGCAGAGGAAGCCAATGCACTTCAAATATGTCGAAATATGTCACTCATTGGTGTAATGTGGAAATTCGAAATGAGGAGTACCAGCTCAGGTGTCGTCTTCGTCTCTTGGCTGTGATACAAAATTACGAGGTCCCTCGCTAAAAGCCCTTGTGTTTCTTCATGGTGCGACGTTAACACAGGGGCTAATGGACGAGGCTCAATATGACCTCGTCATATTGAGCTTCGGACAGATAACAAGGACGACATCTGAACTGGTACCTTACACTCGAACCTTCCACACCATGTGGATTTTGAGCTTCGTTATATTTAACAAGCATCGGTTCCTTTAACACGACGGGTCTTCAATGGCGCATGGTGAGAGACCGAGGTCAAAAGACAAGGTTGATAACTCAACTGGCACCGCTTCTCCAAATTTCCGCGACAGATTTAAATCGCGTCAACTCCCCAATATGGCGGATTGTCAGTGGCATTAGGACTTGAACACGAGTCCGTAATCACTAGGCTACCGCGATAGTCTAGTGGTTATGATCACGGACTCGTGGCCGGCGTGTTCGAGTCTTAACTCGGTATTCATGTTGGTGT
This sequence comes from Trichonephila clavipes, assembly GCA_019973935.1. NCBI lineage: Eukaryota > Metazoa > Arthropoda > Arachnida > Araneae > Nephilidae > Trichonephila > Trichonephila clavipes. Next base: position 552,626 of record BMAU01017894.1, read on the forward strand.
ATTGTGGAAGTTTGGAAAGGGTCATCAACCTTCTCATTTGAACGCGGTTCAAAATGACGAGGCCCGTCTAGTGTTTGTTACTTTCGAGTGCAATCTCATCGTATCTACAACTTTGAAGGCCAGTAGCACAACCAGCATTTATTCTCTGATTGTCTGTCTCAGTTCACCATGGGGGCTGCGGTAGCCCAGTGGTCAAGGTATCAGATCATGGCAGGCATATCATGAGTTCGAGCCCAGTACCACTAAGGACCCGCCGGGTAGGGGAGCGATGCACGTTAAATCTATCGAGAGCTCAAACGTCCTCTCATTGGTGTGGTAGTTGGGAGAGGGGGTGCCAGTTCAGGTGTCGTATACGGCACTTGACCATGGTTCAAAATTACAAGATCCGTCGCCAAAAGACCTCGTGTAGCTGAAAAGTGCGACGTTAATCTTCACTCACTGATTGTGTGTTCAGAAATAACATTTTTTATATCTCGTGGAAGTCTCAAAAGGGAGATATTTATTCAGATGTCATCAAGACATGATTTTTCAGTTTCATACCACGGAAGTCTAGAAGTTTTTTTTATATCTGTGTATTAGGAACACGGGCACAGAGAAACTGTCAACAGGTTTTTGAAAACTGACTCATTTCTTTTCCCTGGACAGTAATGTTTCTTTCTTGAATATGTGTTATGTATCGCTCTTTCCGATCTACTCCATGACTCATTCGTGCGGTTTTTGGAACGGGGAAAACAAGTCATTCTTGTGTTTCCTCGACTTTTAATTTTTTTAATAGAAAGTTGTATAAAAATGACCAAGTAAAAAAATAAATAAAATAAAACCTCCATATAAGAGCTAAAATTGAATTTCATTAAAGTTAACCACCCATCCTATATAGTGGTTAGTGACGCTGACTGCTGCGCTGTAGGACTGGGTGTTTGTAAATAAATAGTGCATTTGCGGCAAGAGGGTACTTTAAATCAGGGGTGTCCAACCCAAATGAGCTTGCGGGCCACTTCAGAAAAACATATAATCTCGCGGGTCGCACATAAAAATATGTACTTTTATATCAGATTTGAAAACAAAAAAAAAACCATTTATTGGAGTGAATAATTAAAGCAGAATGAATTATTATTGTTTTCATACATACAAACATAGATTATATATATATATATATATATATATATATAATGTCATGATTTTTAAGACAGAATCAGATTAAAGTTAGAAAAGTCAAAAGACGATCTTTATTCTTTCATTTGTACATCTGTTCTGATACCGAGAGAGGAGGAAAAAGCACGCCAGGGGGGTTCAAGTGGATAACACTTGAAAAACATATGGTAAGTATCGCTGCTTTGAAGAAGGTGCTTGCAAGTTAATGCTGACATATGTTGACTATTAAATCTAACGATCTAGAATTAGACATGTTTATTGGCTAGGCCATATGTTCGGAAGAAATAAATGGGTGATTAGTTTGATACTTGAATATGGGGACTGAGAAAGATGAGTGAAGTGCTAGATAGGGAATTTAATTTTTAATCTAATTTAATTATCCTTACATATATATATATAAATGTGTGTGTGACTAAACTCCTCCTAAACGGGTGGACCAATTTTGATGAAATTTTTTGTGTCTGTTCCAGTGGATTCGAGAATGGTTTAGATTCACAATTAGTTAACAAAATATTTATTAAACGTGTGTTGATCAGCAATTATCCTAACCTACAAATCTATTTGTGTAGCTGATTGATTACACACATTATTAAACTTTTTTTTTGTTTAAAATTATTTCTTATCGGAAATCTATACTAATAAGAGAAATAGTTTTTTTTTGTGTGTTTCACTTCTAAGCAACTCAAAAGTATAAAGCAGGGCACTTAATTACTATATTTCCTAATGAACGGATGATTTTAACAATAGGTATCTAGGCTGCGCCAGCAGCCTTCAAACCTCTATCTGGGACTCTGATTTTCTTGATTTTGGAAACTTGGGCTTGAAGAGTGGGGGGTGACTTCAGGAGAGGAGGTCCAATGGTAGTGCAGGAGGCGTTGGCTATGGAAACGATCGTTGATTGGAGGATGGCAGTGAGCTTTTAAGAGTGAAATCATGTACTCTTTGTGATAGAAAGTGACTTTATAAAAAATTTTGAAAAAGAGAAATTCGAATAATATTTGAGCGAATTTTAAAAAGTTAAGGGAAGAAAATTAAGTATTACAATTAAGAATAATAGGGAAATTTAAATTTTGTTCATAATAGCTTCTGCCAGAAGGCAGGTTTTTTCTTCATCGGAGTTTGCTGTTTTAAATTTTGAGAGAAGGTCGAGAATTTTGGGGGTTTTCATTACGAGGTTTGAGATTGTATTAAAAAGTTCCAAAACTTGAGAAAAATCTGAACTGTTATTATCTTGGATAAGGAATCCACTGGGAGAGTCTTCCTTTTTATTTACAGTTAAATTTTCAGTTTCGGGAGGGGTCTGACTGGGGATTTCTCCACTAACTACGTTAGCGAAGGAAATTCCCTCTTTTGTCCATTTGCTAGAAAAATTTTTCCTTTTAATCGAGTCGGAAAAGGCTGTACCTTTTTTGGGTTGGGGGAATTTGGGACATTTTGTATAACCGAAGTCCTGGCAGTTGATACAAAATGGGTTTTTTTGTCGCTCTTTGATGTGACAATTTCTAGTGGCGTGATCTTTTCCGCATTTAAGGTATGGGCTGCGGTAGCCCAGTGGTTAAGGTATCCAACCATGGCAGGCATGTCATGAGTTCGATCCCAGTACCACTAAAGACCCGCCGTGTAGGGCAGCGATGCACGTTAAATCTGTCGAGAGCTGAAACGTCCTCCCGTTGGTGTGGTGTGGTAGATAGGAGAGGGGGTGCCAGCTCAGGTGTCGTCCACGTCACTTGACCATGGTTCAAAATTACGTGGTCCGTCGCCAAAAGCCCTCGTGTAGCTGAACAGTGCGACGTTAATATTAACTCACTCACTCACTCCGCATTTAAGGCATCTTGGTCTCATATAACAATTCGCGGCAGTGTGGTAAAAGTTATTGCAGTTGAAGCATTGGGTTATTCCTCTAATATATTTCCTAATAATGTGCACTACGAAGAGGTTTTTTTTTTCGATGTTCGCTTTAGATTTTTTTTTAAGATTAAATTTTTAAGTGATTTTCCCATTTTTTTTTTCAGCAAATGAATTTTAATTTGTTAATTTGACAACAGTCACTTTTGTTTTGCTTATATTTTATTTGATTATTTCAAACCATTTCTGGGTGTTTATTTGATTGTGTCGTTTCTTTTTCAGCTTAAAAAAATCAATGTAATTTGGTTTAACGTTGCTTATATTTTTTTTATGATTTCAAACTATTTCTGGATATTATCGATTGATCCAACTTGATAACCATATATGTAATGACGTTAGATATTGCAATAACTTTTTAATACAAATTTTCATCAAAACAGTTCAGATTGTTAAAGCTTATTCATAAAAAATTGGAATTTTTGAATTTAAGATGTTTGTAAAGGACAACATCTATCGGGTCCGCTAGTGTTTATATAATATAATAATGCAATAATCAAATAATATTTAAAGTATTACAGTTGTCATTTTCTTGAAAATTACGGTGCTCATTTTGAATTGATCCTTCGTTACTCATTGTTGAAATTTAACTGTGCTGTCATTCGCAAACGATTAAGTATACATTGCCTTTTATCTTAACCGTAATGAATATTTTTTTAAACTTTAAAAACATCTCTGACTGCCTCTTGCTCTTTGAGCACTCTAAACAGAAAACGAGGAGAAATGAAATTCGCACACACAGAGAATCATGTACCATCCATAGTAAATGATATGCAAAATGCAATTCGGAACTTAGTAAAAAAGTAATTTATTACAGTAAACTCAAATGTAACTGTTTGATAAAGTATAAATCTATTTTAAGCTAAAGGACATTTTTATTATCAAAAAGGATTTTAAAACAACAGGTAACAGGCAAATATAGTGTAGATTTATATAAATAAATATAAATTTCTCCTCTCCAATCAATTTCAAAATGAAAAACTTTAAAAACTTTATATTTTAAAAAAAATTTTAAGAGTCGGCGGGCCGCAAATTACGTACTGGCGGGCCGCGTAACTAACTAACTAAAATTAGATGATCGCTGGCGCCGAAGGCGCCTATTCCCAGAAGGATGGGAGAAAAAGATAGACCATGATATGAAGATTAAACAAATCACGAAAACTCCCACAAAAAACGGGGAGGGAGGACGTACCCCAAAGCACGAACACTCTAACGAAGCAGAGTGCCGGCGGGGGCAGGGGAAGAACGCAGGAAGGAAGACGGGACGGCCGAAGGCTGTGAATCAAGTCGGTGAAAGATCACCTCAGAACCCAGAGTGAATGATGCAGTGCAGTGCATCTAAATCATGTTAAGAGTGTGAAAAGAGTTTTTTTGTTGTTATGGGGGGCGGAGCGGGTTTCTCCACTTTGTTGAAGAGTATGCATATTTAATTTTAGGATGAGGATACGTAAACAGTATTTGTGCTTTGATAATTGGATTGTCATGAGATTCTATAGATTTAAAGACATTTCTAGAGAGTTTAGTGATGTAATTAGAAATCGGCTCCATATGTAGATCGTTGTGTATCACGTCATTCCGGACGTACCAAGGTGCGTTCGTCATGACGCGGAGTATTTTGTTTTGGATTACTTGAATCTTTTTCAAGTGGGTGGCGGCTGCGGCTCCCCATACGGGCGAACCATAAGTAATAACTGGGCGCAGAATCTGCTTGTATAAAATAACTTTATTTTCCAGGGATAGAGACCTCCTCTCAATGAGGGAGATGGCTAAATGAATTCTACCCCAGAATTTCTCTGCTAGATATTGAATGTGCTTTTTGAAAGTTAAGCGGCTATCTATGTGTAGGCCCAGATATTTCACCACCGAAACCCACTGGATGTTATCATCAAAAAGTGTGAGCTGGAAAGGGCACCGCGTGTTGGGCACATCTGCTTTAAATAACCGTCGAGCTGCAAGTCCTCATATGAGATTGGTGGAAGGGGAGGCTCCTGGGGTAGAAACGAGGAAAATCGTACTGTCACTTATATGAGGCTCAAAGCTACTACAAGTGTACATCTAGCCTCCTTCCGCGATGAATTTTGTGGGCTTCGATCTGATTCCGATTACGAATCGCAGTAGAAAATGTTCAATAAACTACAGTCGGACCTCTACATAACAAAGTCGCGAAATCCGGGGAAAAAGTTCGTTATATGGAAAATTCATTATATAGAGATTCATTTTTTAATATGCTTTATAAACCACATAAAACAAATTTTAAAGTCATAAACATTATATATATATATATAAAAGTAATTATTCCCTTTTTTTAAAAATTAATATATGTTTTTTTATGTATCTTATCCACACCAAAAAAGAAAGAAAGAAAAACTGCAAGGAAAACAAGAAAAAAGAATGTCGAAGAATTCACTGTATTTACAATATTAAGCAAATAATTTTATACTAAAATTAATGAATTTAAAGGACATTTTATAATTTAAAGCATACAAGTAATATTAAACATACATTACTTTATAATTAGAACACAGGGACACGAGACAACTCCATTGAGGGATAAAGAGTATATCGAAGATGTTTCTAGTAAACTAGGCAATTGGGGTTAAAGGTTGCACTTCTTGAATGAAACGGCCAGAACTCTATTGCTCTCGGCGAGCCAGGATCTAATAAAACCAGTTCAAGATTTATGACCACCATAAAATGTGTTAAAGAGAGAATAACTTGAGATGTTCTGAAATACTTGAAAAAAAAAGGGGATAACCAAAATTGAATTACAAAAGAATAATTTCGTTCTCTAGAAAATGCATTTCGCTATAGAGAGGTTATTTTACGAAGAAAATCGTGAAATGTTCTAGGTTCCAGGAAAAAATTTGCTGTATAGAAAAAATTGCAAAATAGAGGTTCGTTATATAGAGGTTTGACTGTAATTTAAAGATAAGGCCTGCTGTAGCTGAGTGTTTATGCTCAGGATGAACTCGTGTTCGGTATTCCATGAGGAGCATTAGTACCACTGAAGACCCGCCGTGTAGAGGAGGCTGATGCACGTTAAATCTGGCGATGCTTAAAGTAGAGTATTAGTTTGAAGAAGGAGGGGGGTCGTCATCACTTGACTGTGGTTTAAAATTACAAAATCCATTGCAGTGCGACGTTAATGTGAACTTAACTCAATGGTGATTATGGCCTGCCATGCTCTTCTGCAGTTTAGCCGCATTTCAATTCCTGACAAATTATGTAGAGGAGGCTGTTACGTTTTATACATCTGTCGAGGTTCAGGATCCTCATGTTGTGGTTATGAAGAGTAGGGTGTCTTTGGTGTCGACTTCGTCATGCATGAGTTAGTGAACATTTTCCAACGGCCTATTCCTGTCTAACATCCCTCGCTAACCTACCAGGGCTATGCAACCTAGAGTTTAGTAACCGAGTGAGTGACAGTGAATGTTTATTTAACGTCACACGAGGGCTATTAAGCCACGATCAAGTGACAAGGATGACATCGCAAAGTGATATGTATCATTTTAAAGAATTTAATAACGAATTCAATGTAAAAAAATTTAATCTGAAATAATTATCGATATGCATTGGATACTGATGATAGCAGTGAGTTATCAGTGCTTAGTGATGTAGCCTTTATTCCAATTCCTACTATTAGCTCCAACTCTCTATATATTTATTTATCTTGGTGGAATTTTCAATCGTTAATAAAATACATTTTAAAGCGCTCAATTGAGCTGAAATTTTCTATACATGACTATTTTGGATGACAATACAGTAATTTGATTCTAATTAATAAAAGTTAATTGATTAAAACTAATTATTTAAAGAATTACAAATACAGCCACGTTGGCGACTTGTGTGTCAAAACTTGAAAACTCACGTTGAACTGAAATTTTATATACACGATTGTTTGGGATGGCAATACGATACTTTAATGATAATTAATAAAAATTAATTACCACTTAATGTTGTGATTCTGTCATATGTGTATACATATTTATATTAATTGTATCTATTTAATAAAAAGTAGCTAAAATAAAATTTTACTTTATTGATCTAAGTAGGAATTGACTTAATTTTTTTTTTTTTTTTTTTTTTTACATTTCTCTTGTTGATTACAGCTTCGTATTAATGTTTTATTGAGCTGAGGATAGTTTTATGCTCTTCCTTCGTTATTATATGATGCTAGGAAACAATTATAGCCTCAATTAGCTTTTTACTTGATAGGCGCCTCGTTCGGGCAAGAGTTTTCAGACGGTGCCACAAGTTTTCGATAGGATTAATGTCAGGACTGTTTCCTGGCCAGGCTAGCAGCAATATTTAGTCATGAAGTAATTACATCAAATAAAATAATAGATTTGATACCTAGAAAGAGATATAAGAATGTTATATTACGAGAAAGTAGATTTTCCTATGTTGAAGAGAGGTAAGTAGTTCAGTGACTACATCTGGAATCCTAAAACGGTGCATCACATCTGTTGATGACACAAGAATAAAGAGACTATGTCTCCAAGACAGAAGAATGTCATCAATGGCCATCAAGAGATCTGAATTCTGCTCTTTCTGTCAGTTCAAGAACAATCGGAAGAAGATTAACACATGCTGGACTAAGAGATAGAATTCCACGAAAACAAGATTACAATGGGCAAAGGAACACAGATAATCAGTGGTAAGAAGGTATACGAAGCGATGAAACTAAGATATCGTTATTCGGTTGAAATGGGTGAAAATATGTAAGGTGTACACATAGAATAGGAGAAGATAGTTTCGTGATTTATTTTATGTTAGCAGATAGTATTGATCATTCATATCATCGATGGGACATTGAATGCCAGAAAATACATTGCTACTATTCTAGAACTCAAACTTGTACCTTCCACCAAGGATCTCTTTCGCAGCAATTCATTTATTTTTCACCAAGATTTTGCTCCCTGCTACACAACAAAATTGTCAAAAGTGTAGTTTAGTATGAAGAGCATTGAATTGTTGTCCTGATCTGAAAACAATCCTATCGAAAACTTGAGGCACCGTTTAGAAACTAATTGAGGCTGTAATTGTCTCCTGGCATCGTGTAATTACGCAGGAAGAGCTTTCAACTACCGTCAGCTCAATGGAACATCGATGTGAAGCTATAATAAAAAATAAAGGCTACCCTATTAAGTACCTCTGCTATCATCAGTATCTAATGTATATCGACAATTATTGCAATTTAACTTTTTTTATACGGAAAATATTTGAATTTCATTTCTTGTATTGAGTTCAGTATAAAATTTATATATACGACTTTGTATTTTGTGAAACGTAACATTTTCTACAAGCATACAAATGTAAAAAACAAAAATGTCCAACAGTGTCCATAATTTTAGCCACCACTGTTTTTTGTCATTTATTTACATCTCTACTTACATTTCCAGCCCACTTCATCAAAAAGGAAGAATAAACTGGCAACACGAAGCAGTGGCCACAAATTGGAGTGTTATGCCTCCAATTTACGATGGTTGACAAACCTCACCAGATACACCTGCAAAAGTAGCTAAAAATTCCACAAACGCAGAAGAAATTTCGCTAAAAGTAGTAGCTAAAATTTTTAAGAAAATTATAATTCATACTCCATGGTGCGTTTTGTTACTCGTCATTATTTAAATTGTGTCTTTATAAAATTTAACTTAGTGGCACGAGACAGCCCATGAGGGCCAAGGCCTACTGTGCCCAACTCAGTATACGCGACCTTGGGCCCTGAGGTGCATGTGCAGATGTTCCGGTCAGGTGGTCAGTCTGACGCGTAACCCCCAGTGTTGAGTTCCCAAGCACAAGCTTGGTACTCATTTATCAACCCACTGAAGGGATGAAAGGCTGAGTCAACCTTGCCCAGCCCGTGGTTTGAACCTCGGATGGGAAAGCATGACGCATTTACCACTCAGCCACTGGGTATTTTCATAATGTAAGTAATATCCCAATTTTTCTGCCTAGACTACAAAAGGAGGCCAAATTCGTCAAGTCAAAAGGTTTTTGCATCGTCCAACGTCAGTGGCATACACATACCTCTTTTATGGGGTTGGGGAGGGGTACAATCTAAACAAGTAATATAAAAAAAAATTTTAAGTCAATTCCTGCTTAGATCAAAGAAATTTTTTTATTTAAGCTACTTTTTGTTAAATAGTTACAATTAATATAAATATGTATATACATATGACAGAATCACAACATTAAGTGGAAATTAATTATTATTAAAGTATCGTATTGTCATCCAAAACAATCGCGTATATAAAATTTCAGTTCAACTGAATGCTTTAAAACGTGAGAAAAAAAACCCTTTCAAGTTTTGACACAAGTCGCCAAAAGCGTCGCTAAGCCGCCAACGTGGCAAAATTTGTAATTTTTCAAATAATTAATTATAATTAAATTATTTTATTGTCATCCAAAATAATCATGTATGTAAAATTTCAGCTCAATTGAGCGCTTTAAAATGTATTTTATTAACGATTGATAATTCCACCAATATAAATAAATAAATATATATAGAGAGAGAGAGTTGAATTATAATAGAGTAGGAATTGAAAAAAACGCAGGCGAAAACGCAAAAGGGTTAACTCAATGGTAAAAATTAAAAATCGGTCTATGAAGGGAGCGGGCATTGAACTCTCGCTAGTGTAAGCCACTGTGCGCAAGGACCATATTTTTGGGGGAGAGGGGTCTTCGCCAAATTACGAAAAAGCATACGTCTGCGAACGAGACAAAACTTCGTATATCCCAGAAGGAATGGATTGAAAGTGAGAAGGGTCTAAAATAGAGATACGTCGCCGGAGTACTCAAGCGCATTATTCTTGCTTACTAGAGACAACACATTTTTCGGAGAGAGGAAAAGATCATTCGGGCTCCTGGTGAGCGTAAAATAACCTTCATGTTGCTTCGAACAGCGACATAATAAAATAATCGATTGGGGGCGTGTACCTCTTCTTTTTTTTTTTTTATCTAAGGATCACTTTCTTAAATGAGCATCTAGTTAAGGCAGACTTCTCATATTGTTAATGAATAGGACTCAAAATCGGAATATTTTTTCGATTATTTTGAATATTAATATTATATTCTAATTAAGCCATCCTTTAGAGCAGTGATTCCCAAAGGGGGTCTACGACGACCTGCAAGGGGTCCACGTCAGCAAACAAATAATTTGGGGGTGAATGAGGTGTAAGTGGGGGTCTATGTAATATTGACTATCATTAAACTAGATCGGGACTTTAATTTTAAAAGAAAATTTAACCAAATTTTACTTATTTAGCAGACTTATTTACTAAATTTAATGAGGTTAATTTGCCCTTTAAAGTGGCAGCATAATTTTTTTAAAACAGGAACCATTTCAGCGTTTCTTTCCAGAGTTAAACTAAAGTATATTACTGGAGGTCCGGAATTTTCTCAAATTAACCCAGACAATCTGTCAGCTCGTTTTAACCTACGTTCAACATTTAACTGCCTTTTATTCGGATTTTGAAACCAGGTTTGAGAATGCTTTTGACTATGGTAATACCACAGTAGGCAATGAATTTATATGGTCATACAGAGAAAAAAATGTCACAGGACAACAGGAACTGATCGTGATATGCACCAATGAAGATTTTAAAGTTTAGAAACGAATGCCAGCAATTTTGGCTTTAAAAAAGTAAACCTGTTATTTGTCCTGAATTATGGAATACCGTAAGGAAGTTTTTAATTATTTTTCCTAGTAATAAGGAGTTTCAGCGCAGTTGCCAATCTCCGAAACAAAAAAAGAAACTGGACACTACTAACAGAAGAGATTTAAGGTTAAACCTGGCAAGATTGACACTAAATGTTGAAAATTTGTTATTGTAGTGCCAGATTCACATCCTTCTAATTAAAATCAATTGTGCGTTGTTTGGTTATTTTATTTAACAGTTATTTTATATGTTAACTTTTAAATTAATTAACATATGCTTTTTAAACTTTTAACTCTATACTTCATTAGTAATAAATTTAATTCTTTTAAAGTAGTAATTAGTAGTAGTACTAGCTGTTGTGACGTCGTGAGAAGGTAGCGTAAAAATAAAACATCACAGCAAGGTTATGGGAGTAAAAAATACTTAATTTTTTCTCCAATCGGATAATTAAATTAGATTATGCAGTTGATTGTCTTTGTGCCCAGCCAGTATGACAGTCCCCTTTTTGACGTACGTTTCTCCACCGCTTGTCTCGGCACAGTCCGCAAGGCGTTTTTTCTTATTCTCGTCCAGGACCCCTGGTCAGCATCCCGGTCCAAAATTCCCAGATCCTCCTTTATCCGCTTTCCGAAAACGACCAGCCCTCGTTTTTTCAATCTTTTTCTCTCTTTTCTTTCTCTTCCTCCTTTCCGGTTTCACCAGACCTTTTAAAACATCAGGGGCAGTCAATTTCTCACCCCTCACGTTTTCTCATTGGTGGGCCCAAATGAGTCGATCCCTGATCCTCACCTCATTAGAGCCCATTGGCGCATAATCCGCCAATCGTCCTCTCCCCTGGTTTCTTCACAAACCTGCAGGTGTCGGACACATGCTCCGACGGCCAAGCCCTTTCGGCCCACTGTCGCCGCTTTACCGCCTTTGATGACAATTCGCCATTGTATATGTAAGGCGACAATCAGCTGCCTCGGAAGCGATCTCATACACAGTAGTATGGCTAGACTATTGTATGTCCAATCTCACTGGCACCAAGGCCCAAACTCTAAATAAACGATAATGAACCCCAGCTGCAGGTGCACCAAAACTCAGTCTAGTATTGTCCTGAAAGAGTGAAACTCGTTTCGAAAGGGGGATTTCACACTGTGTGTCAAAAAGATATTTAAGTTAATAAATTTGTAAAAAAGTTTGGGAACCTCTGCTTTAGAGAATTAATATTCATTTATGTATTAGTCAAGCCATTTCTTTTTTATCTGGGTCTCATAACACGCCATCTATTACCGCAGTGCTTAATGGGTGTGTTTGGTGCTTAAGAGATAATCAGTTAAATTTTTTGAATGGTTCTAAATTTTAAGAGCACTATATTACAAACAAGCGCATGTGTCACAACGTCACATTTTTACGTGAAAATTGGAACAATTTTCCCATACGAAATATGTTTCAAATTCGGATATGGCTCTTTGAAACCGGCTTCGATCTGGCGATGGCATTCTTAAGTCGATCGAACCGTGAAAACCTATTATGTTGGGTTAGTTACAGTTTTTAAAAAAAGCACTTTAAATTTGAAACTATTTTTAGCGGTAAAAATGCTTCAATATTGAAATAAGTCCATCCGGTTATAATCATTTGTCTTCAAATTTGTTTAGGTATTTCACTCAAAATGCAATTTTTTTTTCATTGATCGTATCAAATTAAAAATATCTTGGATTCAAGTATAGGGTTTGAAATATAGAATATATTATACTAGCCATTACCGCTTCGCTGGATATTTCACGATGTTGTATGAATATACATATATATAGAAATTATTGATATATAAGTCCTAGCATTAAGCGTTCGATTACATAGAGAAACATTCTTGTAACCCTCAACTCTTGATTTAAAAAGGGCAGGATTTGAATTTCTAAAATTGAAGTAGAATTATCTCTTTAACTCCCGTAGCCCCTTCCTCCAAAGTGGATTCCCGCAAAACTCATTTTTAGTGGATCTCTACTCACACAAAACAAACATATTTGCCAAATTTCAAGTCTTAAGTCTAATAGTATAAAAACGAAAAAATTTCTATCAACACATGTGCCCCGTAACCCTCCTCCTTGGAGAGTCGATTTCTGTTAGACCCGTCCCTAGCTAATTGCAACTCAACAAAAGAAAAATGCGTACCAAATTTCAATATTATAGGTCTAGTACTTCAAAAATGAGAATTTATTTTATTTATTCGACCTAGTAATTCCCCTATAGGAGCAGATTTCCGTAAAATATCACTACTCAACAAATTAAACATACTTGCCTTCACTTTCGTAAGTATAATAGTTCAAAAATGGGAATATTTATCTTTAACCCCCCCGCCCCTTACCCCCCTTAGGGTTCGATTTCGTGAAATGGACAGCGGGCGCTTAGCGGATCTTTATCTATGAAAGGAACGTGCCAGCCAAATTTCAAGTCTGTAGGTCTAATACTTCTGAAAATATTGTGATGAGTGTGTGTAAGTCGTTTTTCTCCTTTATATATATACAGATAATAAAACAATAAATGGATTTATTCAAATTTTTTACTGCCGTCTGCATAACAGTTAAATCAGAATAAGAAAATTAGTGTTAGAACATTTTTGTGTTCGAAAAGAATGTTCCGAATTTCGATTCTTTTCTTCAACAATCAGCGAAAACAGGCTAAAGTAAAGGATATTACCATTTTAATATCGCTCTTCTTAAAAGACAGTATGATAAAAATATTTTTTTTTATCTCGTCTCGATATATTGCTATACTCTTGATCAATTTTCGATTTTTATTTCTAAGAAAATCCAATCAGTGAAGAAAGCCATTCAAAATAACATTATTTATATTCACAAACACGTTCGAAATTTTTTTTTTTTATCTTTGGTGAATACTGTGCCTTTTCAAGGTTACTTCGTGATAGGTCATTTGTTTATTTCAAGGTTTACTGCTTATTATTTTTTAAATTAATTTAAAATCGCGAATTTAAGCAAACAAAAATCAATTTATATTAATTCTTAAAATTCATAATAAAAAAAACTGATCCAGAAAACATTTCATTTTTGCCATTCGTATGTTTTTTACTTAAAAAACAGCACGACTTTCCGCAAGTCAGATTGCGGAATAATTATCCACAGTATTATAGGAAAGTATGCTTTTAATAGGGTTTTATAGTGTTCTATTATATATTTGACCTTTTTGTCATTTAATTTCAAAGTTTTTGTTTAAAAGAGATAATTAAGATTCTATTATAAAATATACATTGCAATTCATTACTTACCGTACAATACACCATCTGTATACTAGGTTTGGCGAAAGGCTTAACGTGAAAGGGTTTCATCTTCTCAATAAGTTTTATGTCTTTCAAGAACTTTATTAACTAATAATTTTCAGTAGTTTCCAAATCCAATGTACTGCAACATTGAAACCATTAGATGATTTTCCTCCCGAAGCATAGAAAAAAAGCTAAATTAGGAAAAAAAAAGTTGAGACTGTTTTTGAAGACTGCGTAATAAAAATTCGGAATAATTTTAATTTGTTTACTATGTTCAATCATTTTTTTAAAAAATTCCATTTCTCAAATAAATCATAACTAATCAAGTAATAGATTGAAATAAAACTTTTAAAGTGTTTTTCAATTTATCTGTTATAGTCTCAACAGAAATTTTTATTAAAAAAAACTTTTTATAAATCTTTGAAACGTTAAAGAAATCTATATTTTCTTTCTTATCGGAGTTCTTGATAGAATGCTTCAGCCCCTATTTAAATATTCCTGAAATATTTTCCATCTATAAAATCCTAATACATTTTTTTCAAATCTAAGAGTATTAATAATGATTTGATAATAGAAAGTTTGACCTCTTCTCTTGTATATAATGATTTAATTATCAGTTACCTATTTTTCGAAGCATTATAACAAATGGTAATAATTAATGAGTTTCTTCATTTGACAGTAATTTTTCTGTAGTTCTGTTTTTATAATTTTTAACGAAAAACTATTTTTTTTGGTTGATTTCCAGTTTTTAAAACCACATTTTTCATATAAATATAATTTTTTTCCAAGTTGGAGATTTAAAATTACATAAGATAAAAAAGTACACACATATATATATATATATATATATATATATATATATATATCCGTTCCTTTCTATATTAATTCCTCGTAATATATTTCAACAAAAATTTGAATCTACAGGATAAGCATGAGAGCAGGAAATGAGAAATCTGATAATTTTACATTGTTCTGCTATCACTACATTTTTATTTAAAAATATCACGAAACACAGTTTTTTTGTTGTAAATTATGCACTCTATTTTATTATTCTACTTTATAATTAATGCTCCACGAATATCTCCAGGTTTTTCATTAATAGTACTTCTTTTGTTGAATGAAAAACGTTAAAAAAGTCACAAATAAAATAAACAAGAACGAAGTAAAAATTTTTCGCAAATGATACATGTTCATAATGACATTTATGATTCTGGCAACAGAAAATAAAGCAATAGCAAATTATGAATGACCAAAACAAAAACAGGTAGTGAATATTAGACTTTTATAAGTTGTCATATTTATAGAGCATAATATATATATTCCATGCCTGCTTACGAATAAAATGCAATAATTTTGAATTTTCTTTCCGTTCTGATATCGTTTTGATTTTTCCAAATCTTTTTTTTTCCTTACAGAAAATCGATGGCTGGTATAGATTGCTGAGAGAAGGATTTGGAACTCAGAAACATTTTGCAGCTCATGTTCGAAAAAATCCTTGCATCGTTAAAAAAAAGTGAAAATCATGTTATTCTAAAAATGTTATGTTTTATATGGATTATATAAAATTGTTATGTTCAATTATAAAACTTTTTTATCGTATTATTTATTTACCTTTTCCTTACACAAAAAATGCAATTATTCGAGTTTGAGATTTTCAAACTTAATGGAATTCATAATATAATTATGCACCCCAAACATATTTCATACATAAGTATAAGAATTACACTCTACTGTTTATCATTTGATCGAGATATGTGGATGCATCGCTTTGAAATTCGCTAATTCTTGGAATTTTCCAGAAACTCATCTTTATAATTATTTTCCGGCAAATGTTAATAATACTTGCGACATTTTCATAAAAAAAAATTATGTTCATAACATTATGAACAAAGCAAGTGGCCCTCTAAAGCAGGAGTACTCAAACTTCTTTTCCACCGGGCCACATCCATATGACAACTATTTCTCGCGGGCCGCAACATGAAGATTAGTGGAGGGGGAGATGCTATAAGTTCAAGGACATTTAAATAAGGAAAATTGATCAAAATATTAACCCCTAATTTCTGATTTTATTTTGAAACTATATTTAACTCTATCAAACTCAACTCCCAAAGAACTAGGGTTTTTTTTGCATTTTTCACTCACTTATATATGAGATATAATTTCTATTTCATATCCAAATTCCCCCTCCAAATATTTTGTTCCTGTTGCAAAGATTTTTTTTAAGAAAGCCAATTCATCTCGTCTTGAAAGAGATCCCTTAAAATAAAGAACCATCGAAAGATTTGTTTTGTGGTATAGTGACGAGAAAAATTATATATTTTAAATATGACATTTTGACGGCAAATTATTGATCCGTGTTTGTTTTTCTCAACGAAATAGTCAAGTTCTCAATCATCTTGGAACAACATATATTCTTTGCATATTTTTCGTTTGGAAGACATGAGGGTTAATTAAAATTTAGTTTCACCCATAAAATGGTCGCTACTCCGTTACTCGTTATCAATAAACGTTACATTATAAAAAGAAAGAAGTTATCTCGTAATTAGTACCAGCACTACATCCATTGCAAAATTTTGATATGTGACTGCTTAACTGATAGAATTTTTCATTAAATTTGTAATGCATTGTTCTTAAATAATTGAATTTGTTAGTGTAACGGGCCGTGACCTGGCCACTCAGAAAGGTCCATGCGGGCCGCAGCCTGAGTATCGCTGCTCTAAAGTGTTCTGACACTTGCAATTGTCAACTAATAAAGTAAATATATCGGAATTGCAGTTTTTTTTTTTTTAAAAAAATAACTGCACACACCAACTTGTTCTTATTGAAATAGCGTACTCAATTTTTAAAACATAGCATAACTATTATTTAAAAAAACTAGTAAAAAAAATTACGCAACAAGAGTCTTCGTACACATATATATATATATATACACATATATATATACACATATATATATATACATATATATATATATACATATATATATATACACATATATATATATATATACACACATATACATATATATATATATACACACACATATATATATATATATGAAGGTTGGCGCCATCAAACCAGTTTAACCCCACTTATCGGTCCTAAGTCCGAGATTGCACTTGGATATTTTATAAATTTTTATTTTATTTTATAATTTTTTAATTTTGTTTGAAAACGATGGAATATTATATTTTATATTCGCCATTGATATTCTGAAGTGTTTTGGTATTATAGAATTCATATATTTCAATTGATAATTGTGATTGTTTTTATATATTTAAATATTTTCCATTCATATGTTGGGCTGCTTTGCACCTGCATGTGTATGAATTCACTGGTATTTAAAGCTTAATGATTCGAGTATAAATTTTAAGACCCAAAATATATAGTTGATTTTGATTTCTTAATAGAATCAGAATTTTAGCTATTGATAATATATTTTGTTTACATTTGATTACTTTTTAACTATTGTGTTTTTTGAATTTTTTATTATGTTGTTTGGTTTTTCAGTGTTCATTTTTAAAATACATTTTAATGGTATTTCAATGCTTATTTTCTTATATACATATATATAAAAATATATGCTGTCTCTGAATCATGTGCAGTTGAGGGTTTCACGAAGATCGATTTAGCATTTATTTTGATTCATGTGTTTGACATGAATATTCATATGTTAATCTCATGGTGTGTGAATTATTTTGAGACTTGAGAGTTTAGTTCTGAGTGTGTGGATGAGGAGAATATAAAATAATTTTAATGTATATATATTTATATATATATATATATATATATATATATATATATATATATATTAACTCAAACATAATGATATTAAAGATTTGTATATTTTTAAAGACTGGCAACTTGGCTTTCAATTTTGATTGTCATTGCTCGGTGGTACAATATGATGGTGTTTGTGCTATCGTCAATCAATTATCATTAGAGAGAGAATGATATTATTTTTTTTTGGTTATGATGGAATATGATAAAATGAGACAGTTACATAAGAGTGATTTGGAGGAATATAGAGGGCGCAGACAATATGAGACAGCATGCAAAAAAATTATAAATAAAATAAAAAATAAAAAAACGTTAGCTTCTTGTTCGTTGGTTAATGAGAAATTTACGAAGTTAGGAATACATGATAATGAAAACAATAAGAGATATAAAACGCGTATTATTTGGAATACTGGATTTGTAGGAAATTACTATGATGTATCGAAGTGGAGGAATTATGAATCGAAATGTAATTATTTTAAATATGACGAAACATTTGATAATAAGGATCACAGTGATTCAGATCATTTAAAATTGAGATTTAGAAAATGTGGGGATAAAAGATGCAAAACCTGCCCCATGATGCAACGTGAACAGAATAATGAAGAATCAGAATTTAAGTTCTGTAAAACATTCAATTGCATATATATGTTGACATGTGGTGTCTGCGGCTTTAAATATATAGGTCAAACATCAGGAGCTATGAACCTGAGAATCAACCAACATAGATCCGACATTGGAAAAAATATATCAACAAAAAATATAGGAAGAATAGAAATGCAACATTTTAATAAACATAGTTTTGAAGATGTTGCGTTAAATATTATTAAAATTGTTCCAAATAAGATAAATAGACTATGGTATGAAAACGTTTACATCGGTATTTATAATGCTATGTATCCTTACGGATTGAATGTAATATGGAATAATAAAAATTTAATACAGGCAGTGAAACAAAATGATAAAGAATCTATTTATAATAGTAGAAATAATAGTAATAAGAGAAAAAGGGTTGGTAAGGGTGGGTGCAAAAAGAGAGAAAATAGAGATATAGATACGTTTAAAAAAGAAGTAAATAATTTATTACAAGACTTTGAGAATAGTTTTAGTGTTGGAAAAAAAGTATTTTTTATTTGGACTTAATAAACAGGAAATAATAATAGTTTTAAATTTATTAAAAAGTATTAGATTAAAAGATAATCATGGATCACACTTGGTAATGGATTTATGCAAATATATTACAAATAGATTAAAAATAAAAATAGACTCTAAGGAGGTTTATAATATAGAATATTGTACTTTGCTATACATGAATAAATCATATAATGGGATACAGTTTTCTGAAATATTTGGGAAACACATGGATTTATTCCCGATGAAAAATGTGTTAATAAAAAAATTAGTAGATCAATTTTTAACTATAATAGTATTAAGGAATTGGTAGATAAAAAAGAATGTGGTTGCAATGAATACAAGAATTACGTAGACGAATATCATGGGCACGTAATAACTGGCAACTTAGAAATAGTACAGGATGAGAGAGAGAGAGAGAGAAATTAAGAGAAATTATGAGCAAAGGTACTGGTTATCGATTGACTATTTCAAACAGCAATTTAAATGTGAGAAAACAACTATCAGAAGATATTAATAAATTTATTCTAAATGTTGCAATTAAATATAATTTACCTACTCAGGCTTTTAAAGAATATGGTTTTCATGTCCTCAAGGACTTAATGAATTTTAATTTTAGAACAAAAATGAAGATTGTTATAGAAAAATTAAGGGACCAATAGAAAACTTACAAAAACACTTTGTGATTGTTTATGTAGATAAAAAGTCCCAGGAAATCATGCAATTATGTGTAAATATTATTATAGTAAATTAATAAATGATCATATACAAAATAATAATGCATATGATGTAAGTAAATTTAGTATGAAAGAAATTAACAACAGATTATTGGCATTTGGTAAACAATTAAATATTTCTAGCAATAAAATTATATATCCCCATATATTTCTAACTCCTAAATTTCATAAGAATCCAATCAAATTCCGCAGTGTAACAAATGGGTTCAATACTTATATATCAAAATCGGGAAGAATTTTACAGACCATATTGCAAGATACAATAGACAAATTTAAGGATACTTCTATTATAAAAAACAGCCATGATGTGATAAAGAAAGTTGATCAACAAGAGGTATTTTCTGTGAATGTGTGGGTTCGATTTCGAAGATTTATTTAACTCCATTAAAATAGAAGATATAATTCAGGTACTTTCAGATGCATATGAGAAATATGATTTGAATAATTACATTAGTTTTGAAAAGTTCAATACACTTATTCGTTTTGTAATACAGGAGAACTTCATTATTTTTGAGAACAAACTTTATAAACAAATCAAAGGATTGCCTCAGGGTGGTCCAGCCAGTAATAGTCTCGCTAACCTGTATTTACACCATTATGAATCAATTCGAAGAAAGGAACCCTCTTGCCTCTTATTAAGATACATAGATGACTTAATTGTTATAGGTCATGATAGGGAATTTAAACCTAAAATTAATTTTTATCCGGAATACCTAAAATTAATACAGACGAATTTTAACTCAAACGAAGTTGAATTTTTATATATATAGATTTGGATTTAACTATTATTGACAACAAATTATATAGCAATATATATGATAAAAGGGAAGCATTTAAATTCAGTGTCATAAAAAGATACCAAACTTCAATAATTGTCTACATATATCAGTATTTAGAAATATATTTTTAAATTTTCTGATGAGAAATAATAATTTAACTACGCACAATATTGATAAATTCAAAAATATCCAGAAATTTATATTATGTTGCATACAAAATGATTATCCCATCAACTTCCTGAGAAAATATATAGATCAGAAATATTTCTTAAAAAATATTTTTAAACTCATAAATGCACAAATCCACCACACAACATTAGATCCACAAAGTCAGCTTGTTAGTGGTCCAGCTGTGAAGAATTTGTGCATTCCACACACAGGATACATTTTAATACACACACACTTAAAACAATATTTACACGACTACACTTTAAAATTTATTGCCAATTAAACATTTATGTCCAATCACACATTTATGACCAATCAATCAAGCAAGTTTTTTACATGTGGTCTGGTTTGCATCTAATGCCAAGTGGTCAATCTCTTGTGTTGGATCAAGAATCGTTTTGATTTTGACATGGCATTGGTTAGATGTTATAGCAAAATATGAAATGCTATATAAGAAATGGATAGTATTCTTGATGGGATACTCTTTGGTGAGTTTTTAATGATTTACTCTATTCATTTGTGAATATATTGTGTTTTTAATGTGAACATCCGTTTTTAGAAATTTTTAGTTTGAACTTTCGTATTTTTTAACTTGAACTTTCAGATTTTTTGAACTTTCAGATTTTTTAGCTTGAACTTTCAGATTTTTTAGCTTGAACTTTCAGATTTTTTAGCTTGAACTTTCAGATTTTTTAGCTTGAACTTTCAGATTTTTTAGCTTGAACTTTCAGATTTTTTAGATTGAACTATCAGATTTTTTAGATTGAACTTTCGGATTTTTTAGTTTGAACTTTCGGATTTTTTAGTTTGAACTTTCGGATTTTTTAGTTTGAACTTTCGGATTTTTTAGTTTGAACTTTTTGATTTTAGATATTTTTTAATTTGAACTTTCGGATCTCAAATATTTTTTGATTTGAACTTTCGGAACTCAAATATTTATTTTTTCTACCTATACAACTATTTTAAAGATGGGTGCATCATCTTGGGCGTTTGATGGTTCACTTATATTATACACTAAATTGTTTTTAAATTTTAATATTGTAATATCTTTCAGAATGCGATGGCGAATAGTTTTATTTTTCAAGTATAATGATTTAATTTTAATTTTTTTTTTGAAATTTGGATATTTTCCAATTAACTTATCAAGTTGCAATAGGGGGAAGGTTGGCGCCATCAAACCAGTTTAACCCCTATTTTTATTGGTCCTAAGTCCGAAATTGCACTTGGATATTTTATAAATTTTTATTTTATTTTATAATTTTTTAATGTTGTTTGAAAACGATGGATTATATTTTATATTCGCCATTGATATTCTAAGTGTTTTGGTATTATAGAATTCGTATATTTCAATTTTTCAATTGATAATTGTGATTGTTTTTATATATTTAAATATATATATATTTATATATATATATATACACACACATTTATATATATATATATATATATATACACATATTTTTATATATATATACACACATATATATATACACACATATATATATATATTTAAATATATAAAAACAATCACAATTATCAATTGAAATATATGAATCCTATAATACCAAAACACTTCAGAATATTGTCACGGAGTTCGAAAGAAGTACACAGTTCAATTAAACAAATAATTAGATTTATTCTAACGCTGGGAGCTCGATACAACACTGGACTGAGAACAACCCCAACTGGCGATGAACTCTGCTTTTATACACTTCGGAATATTCGAGAAATACCCAGTATGCACTCTAAAGAATGATCTGGATTCATCTAGAACCTAGAGAAACAATACATTAAAAACGAGAACAAAATTCCAGTCTTTGGATAAATCTGCCGGGGCCGGGATTCGAACCCGAGACCTGAGGAAGTTCAGTCCAACGCTCTGCCAACTCGGCTATCGGGACTTGTAGCAAATTATGCGTGCGGCATTGCTCCTCGAAAAAGAAGACAGCGCCCCGATGTCATTTTGTTCAAGGGTCTTTATTCTGGAACGAGTGATGGGTCCTTTGTATGATTCTTTGGGAGGAATATCCTCGGTTTCGATTTGCTCGGCGGGATCATTGTACGGTTTCATACGCAGTACATGGACAACTTCTCTTAGTTTTCTTTTCGTGAAGCAGGATCAAAATCTTGTACTGCGTAAGTCACGGCTGATAAACGGCGTAGCACCTGATACGGTCCGAAATACCTTCTTAAGAGTTTTTCGGAGAGACCGACTTTTCTCACTGGAGTATAAACCCATACGAGATCTCCGGGAGCGTAGGATACCATTTAGTGTTTGGAATCGTAACGTCGACGATCTTTGTCTTGAGCTCTCAGAGTGTGCACTCGGGCTAGCTGTCGTGATTCTTCGGCTCTGGCTGCTATCTTGGTGATGTTATTGTCATCAAAATAGTTAGGACAGAATGGTAGCATTGTATCTAGTGTCGTTTCCGCTTCACGACCATGAAGTAAATAGAACGGCGTAAAACCTGTGGTCTCTTGTTTAGCGGTATTATAAGCGAAGGTTACAAATAGTAGAATTTCATCCCAATTTTTCTGCTCTACATCCACATACATTGACAACATGTCGGCCAAGGTCTTATTGAAGCGCTCCGTCAGTCCATTTGTTTGGGGATGATACGCCGTTGTGAAACGATGATCATTGTTACACAAGTCGACGAGAGAGGAAACAAGTCTGGATCGAAAGACGGCTCCACGATCTGTGATAATTACTCGAGGAGCTCCATGCCTGAGGACAATTTCTTCAAGTAAGAACTTCGCTATTTCGGCGACTTCGGCTGTCGGCAAGGCTTTTGTTATTGCATATCGCGTTGAGTAATCCGTGCAGACTATTATCCATTTGTTTCCATGAGCAGACTTTGGAAATCTCCCAAGGAGATCAATTCCAATGCGATGGAAAGGAGCTATAGCTGGAGGGATGGGAACTAAACGTCCAGGTGGTCGTTGAGGAACGGATTTTCTCCTTTGGCACTCCCGACAATGCATGACATACCGAACGACATTTCGGTACATTCCCGGCCAGTAAAATCTCTTGCGAATCCTGTCATAAGTTTTCGCGAAACCAAGGTGTCCTGCGGTGGGGGCGTCATGAAAGTGCCTTAGTATGTCTGCTCGTAGATGTTTAGGAATGACTGGTAACCACAACTTTCCATCTGGATCAAAATTCTTCCTGCAAAGGATACCGTCGATGAATCTGAATTCTTCGTTTTTGGATGAGTTGCTCAAAAGTTTTAATTTCGCAAGGTCTTGATCTTTTTCTGTTCCATCGCAAGGTTCATACTCGTCGTGACTGCTAAAAATTTGCCTGGTGTTTCCGTTTCCTCTTCCACTGGATTTCATGAAAGAGCGTCGGCGTCACTATGCTTCTTACCGGTTTTATATTTTACGTCAAAATCATGCTCTTGAAGTCGGAGGGCCCATCTTGCAAGCCTTCCTGAAGGATCCTTTAAATTCATGAGCCAGCGCAAGGAATGATGGTCAGTTACAACAGTAAAGTGTTTTCCGAATATGTACGGCCGGAATTTGTTGGTAGCCCATACGATGGCAAGACATTCCCTTTCTGTGGTGGAATAATTCTTTTCGGCTTTTGTCAGAGTTCTAGAAGCGTATGCTATAACTTTCTCGACATTATTCTGAATTTGTACTAGGACAGCTCCGATACCGTACCCGCTTGCATCAGTATGGATTTCTGTAGAAGCTCTTTCGTCGTACATCCCTAATACTGTGGATCCGAAGTAAGTGCTTTCTTAAGACTGTGAAATGCTTCCACCTCTTCAGGACCCCAATGAAACTCCACGCCACTTTTCAGCAACGACTGCAAAGGTTCGGCGAGATAACAGAAACCTTCAATAAATCTTCTAAAGTATGAACAAAGGCCAAGAAAACTTCGTATGTCATGTATATTCTTTGAGTGGGAAAATTTCTTACGGCTTTTATTTTGTCGGGATCGGGACGAACGCCATTACTAGATACAAGATGGCCTAGAATCTTTACTTCTTGGGCAGCAAAAAGACACTTCTTTGAATTTAATTTAAGACCAGCTTCCTGAAGACATTTTAGAACAAGTCTTAATCGTATAAGATGGTCTTCAAAAGTTTCTGAGAACACTATTATGTCATCTAGGTAACAAAGACACATAGTCCATTTAAAATGGCGTAGCAAATTGTCCATCATTCTCTCGAAGGTCGCAGGTGCATTACAGAGACCAAACGGCATGACTTTAAACTCGTATAAGCCTTCGGGGGTAATAAATGCCGTCTTTTCACGATCCGCTTCGTCTATTTCTATTTGCCAATAACCAGATCGGAGATCCATGGAAGAAAAGAACTTGGCACCTTTCAGACAGTCGAGCGTATCGTCAATACGAGGCAGAGGATAAACGTCTTTTTCGTGACGCTATTCAGCTTGCGATAATCGACGCAAAAACGCCAACTACCGTCTTTTTTCTTACGAGCACAACGGGTGATGACCAAGAACTTTCAGAGGGTTGGACGATACCTTCATCAAGCATTTTCTGAACCTCTTCATGAATGATGCGTCTTTCAGTCGGCGAGACTCTGTAGGCTCGTTGGTTGATTGGAGCATGATCACCAGTAAAAATCCCGTGTTTCACATTCGTCTTCGCGGCTGTCGACTTGTCGATCTTCGTGAAAAGCCCAGAAAATTTCCGGAGTAGTTCGGATACCTTGTTTCTCTGTTCGTCACTTAACTCGGGTGACATCATTAACGAACAATTCATCTGTGACTCCGAAGTTTCTTGCTGGTCATCCAAGCAACCCGATGTGTCGGAAATAACACATAGATGCCCTTCATTTAGTGGTTCAGCTTGACCTATGCACATTCCTCTAGGGATGATTTGGTTTCGAACTGCAGGTTGGTAACCCAGACATCACTTTTTCCGTTACGATATGTGGATACCATGGACGGTGTAGCAATATTTTTCTCGAAGAGCAAATGTTTGCTGCCGTCTAGAACTACATTTATGTCTCCTCGGGTTTGATATCCTGTGATACTGTTATTCTAGTTAAAGAATGCGGCTTAAGTGTATAGTCTCTGGTGGCATACAAATTCCAGGCGTCAGGCGCTGTGGAGTCTCGACAGATGTCTTCTAGAACAAGTTCATTTTGTCCACAGTCTATAACGGCTTGAGACGCCTCTAAAAAGTCCCATCCTAGGATGACGTCATGGCTACAATGTGATAAAACAATAAATTCAAAAGGCAGTTCTCGATTGTTTATACGGACACGTAAAACACATTTCCCTATCGGCCGAACAAAATTTCCATCCGCAACTTTCAGCATAACGCTCTTGGCATCAGCAAACAGAACTTTCTTTAAAAATCGGCGATACTTATCGGATATGACAGAAAACGATGCCCCAGAATCTACTAGAGCACGTATCGGCTTCTTATCTATTATTACGTCTAGTTGGTTACCAGTCATCTTGGCGGTCGACGGAGGATTTCCAGTACACGCGGCCTCACCTCCTTGGAAGGTCGCTCTCTTTAGTTTTCCTCGCTCCTACGGCCTGGCGACTGACTGGATCGGCGATATGGCGACGGGGATCTGTAACGACGTATTGGGGATCGGCCTCTTGTGGGACTTGGTGTAAAACGGCGAGAAGAGTTTGGTCGGCGTATTTCTTCTTCAGTGCCAACGTCGTCGAAGTTCCGTCGGCGGTTTCGAGAGTTGTCAAAGACAGCCTTTCTCTCTCGGCAGTAGCGCATTACATGTCCAGGACGTCCGCAGTGGAAACAAACAGGTCTGTTGTCAGCCGTTCTCCACACATCTGTTTTTCTTGGTTCAGGTGGGAATTTCTGAACAGGAGCTCTGTATTTCCGGTTACAGCGGCGTATGTTGGTCGTGGTCTAGTTTCTGTAGGTTTTGTTGACACTGGGGCGAAAACCCTTTCAACTTCGTCTTGAACGATCTCTTCTAAGGATTGGGGATCGGAGTCCAAAGATTCTTGCGTCTGGTTAACTAGTCGATGGACTTCTTCTCGTACGATTGTGCGAATAAGAGAGACCAAATCAGTCTCATCCGTCAGGGATGCAACCGGTACGACGTTTGGAAGCCTTTCAAATTTCGGTCGACCAACTCTCTTCTGCTTCATATCTTCGATATAGTTGCACCATTTGATAAAACTTGCTGTGTCGTTGATTTCTCTCGTCAACAGGGCCTGATAAATATCCTCAGCAACACCTTTCATTAGGTGTGACACTTTTTCGTCTTCTTTCATCAGAGGATTTACCTCTTGGCAAAGTCCTAATACACCTTGTATGTAGGACTGTGTACTCGCCTGAACGCTGTGGGCTCGGCATTTTAGTTGTTCTTCTGCCCTTCTGGTATATTTTTGACGGTCACCGAAAAGTCCACTTAGTCCATTTTTAAACGCTTCCCAGGAATCTAAGGCGTCTTCGTTGTTGACATACTACTGTCTCGCAGTACCGTCAAGAAAGAAATAAACGTTAGCCAGGCACATCATGTCATCCCACTTGTTAAAGTTGGCTACTCGATCGTACTCTTTAAGCCATTTGAGAGGGTCTTCCCCAGGCGCTCCTCGGAAGGTCGATGGGCTCCTCCATTGCTGTAACGAAGGTGTTACTACAGCGGGCTTGGCTTCTTGCTCGGTCGGCATTTTTGTCCTCTTCCTACTATTTTCTTTTAAGAGTCCGAATTCGGGGGATAATCCTCTTAACCGGAGGCTCCTGCGAAGGTTGTCGCTATTATCCACGTTTGACGTAATTGTACCCCGCGCCTCCACCAAACTTGTCACGGAGTTCGAAAGAAGTACACAGTTCAATTAAACAAACAATTAGATTTATTCTAACGCTGGGAGCTCGATACAACACTGGACTGAGAACAACCCCAACTGGCGATGAACTCTGCTTTTATACACTTCGGAATATTCGAGAAATACCCAGTATGCACTCTAAAGAATGATCTGGATTCATCTAGAACCTAGAGAAACAATACATTAAAAACGAGAACAAAATTCCAGTCTTTGGATAAATCTGCCGGGGCCGGGATTCGAACCCGAGACCTGAGGAAGTTCAGTCCAACGCTCTGCCAACTCGGCTATCGGGACTTGTAGCA
Source organism: Trichonephila clavipes (assembly GCA_019973935.1). Lineage (NCBI taxonomy): Eukaryota > Metazoa > Arthropoda > Arachnida > Araneae > Nephilidae > Trichonephila > Trichonephila clavipes. The sequence continues at coordinate 580,286 of BMAU01017894.1, forward strand.
AATTATGCGTGCGGCATTATCAATGGCGAATATAAAAGATAATATTCCATCATTTTCAAACAAAATTAAAAAAATAAAATAAAATAAAAATTTATAAAATATCCTAGTGCAACCTTGGACTTAAGATTGATTGATTGATATTAACGTCGCACTGTTCAGCTACACGAGGGCTTTTGGCGACGGACCACGTAATTTTGAACAATGGTCAAGTGACGTGGACGACACCTGAGCTGGCACCCCTCTCCTAACTACCACACCACACCACACCAACGGGAGGACGTTTCAGCTCTCGACAGATTTAACGTGCATCGCTGCCCTACACGGCGGGTCTTTAGTGGTACGGGGCTCGAACCTGTGACAAAGCAAGCCACAGTCCGATACCTATACCACTCGGCTACCGCGGCCTCCTTGGACTTAAGACCGATAAGTGGGGTTAAACTGGTTTGATGGCGCCAACATTCCCCCTATTGCAACTTAGTAAGTTAATTGGAAAATATCCCAATTTCAAAAAAAAAATTCCTTTCTCTTTTTTTTTAAAAAATTAAAAAAATAAAATTAAACCATTATACTTGAAAAATAAAACAATTCGCCATCGCATTCTGAAAGATATTGCAATATTAAAATTTAAAAACAATTTTAAAATTTAAAAACAATTTAGTGCATAATATAAGTGAACCATCAAATGCCCAAGATGATGCACCCATTTTTAAATTAGTTGTATAGGTAGAAAAAATAAATATAAGAGATCCGAAAGTTCAAATCAAAAAATATATGTGATCCGAAAGTTCAAATCAAAAAATATTTGAGATCCGAAAGTTCAAATTAAAAATATCTAAAATCAAAAAGTTCAAACTAAAAATCCGAAAGTTCAAACTAAAAAATCCGAAAGTTCAAACTAAAAAATCCGAAAGTTCAAACTAAAAAAAAATCCGAAAGTTCAAGCTAAAAAATCTGAAAGTTCAAGCTAAAAAATCCGAAAGTTCAAGCTAAAAATCCGAAAGTTCAATCTAAAAATCTGAAAGTTCAAGCTAAAAATCTGAAAAAGCAAAAATTTCAAAACCGAATGTTCACATTAAAAACACAGTATATTCACAAATGAATAGAGTAAATCATTAAAAACTCACCAAAGAGTATCCCATCAAGAATACGATCCTCACCAAAGAGTATCCCATCAAGAATACGATCCTCACCAAAGAGTATCCCATCAAGAATACGATCCATTTCTTATAGCACGACTTTTCATATTCAATATATCAATTACCACTTCATATTTTGCTCATAACATCTAACCAATGCCATGTCAATCCAAACGATTCTTGATCCAACATTAGAGTTTGACCACTTGGCATTAGATGCAAACCAGACCACATGTAAAAAACTTGCTTGATTGATTGGTCATAAGTGTGTGATTGGACATAAATGTTTAATTGGTAATAAATAATTTTAAAGTGTAGTCGTGTAAATATTGTTCTAAGTGTGTGTGTATTAAAATGTATCCTGTGTGTGGAATGCACAAATTCTTCACAGCTGGACCACTAACAAGCTGACTTTGTGGACCTAATGTTGTGTGGTGGATTTGTGCATTTAAGAGTTTAAAAATATTTTTAAGAAATATTTCTGATCTATATATTTTCTCAGGAAGTTGATGGGATAATCATTTTGTATGCAACATAATATAAATTTCTGGATATTTTTGAATTTATCAATATTGTGCGTAGTTAAATTATTATTTCTCATCAGAAAATTTAAAATTATATTTCTAAATACTGATATATGTAGACAACTATTGAAGTTTGGTATCTTTATGACATTGAATTTAAATGCTTCTCTTTTATCATATATATTGCTATATAATTTGTTGTCAATAATAGTTAAATCCAAATCTAAAAATTCAACTTTGAGTTAAAATTCGTCTGTATTAATTTTAGGTATTCCGGATAAAAATTAATGTTAGGTTTAAATTCCCTATCATGACCTAAAACAATTAAGTCATCTATGTATCTTAATAAGAGGCAGGAGGGTTCCTTTCTTCGAATTGATTCATAATGGTGTAAATACAGGTTAGCGAGACTATTACTGGCTGGGCCACCCTGAGGCAATCCTTTGATTTGTTTATAAAGTTTGTTCTCAAAATTAATGAAGAATATAGAATTCTTATTCAAACGTTAATTTCAAAATATCTATGGCGAATATAGAAGATAAAATATTCCAACGCGTTTTCAAACAAAATTTAAAAAAATATAAAATAAAAATTTTTTAAATATCCAAGTGCAACCTTGGACTTAAGACCGATAAGTGGGGTTAAACTAGTTTGATGGCGCCAACCTTCCCCCTATTGCAACTTGGTAAGTTAATCGGAAAATATCCAATTCTTAAAAATTAAAAAGTTAAATTAAACCATTAAACTTGAAAAATTAAACTATTCGCCATCGCATTCTGGAAGATATAATATTAAAATTCTAAAATAAATTAGTGCATAATATAAGTGAACCATCGAACACCAAAGATGATGCACCCATCATTAAAATAGTTGTATAGGTAGAAAAAATATCTAAAATCCGAAAGTTCAAATTAAAAAATATCTAAAATCCGAAAGTTCAAATTAAAAACCAGCATATTCAAAAATGAATAGCGTAAATCATTAAAAACTCACCAAAGAGCATCCTATCAATAATTCAATCCACAATTATTGAACGATTTCTCATGTTTAATACAACAATTACCACTCCTATATTTTGCTCATAACTCCAACTAATGCCATGTCAATCCAAATGATTCATAATCTAACATTAGAGTTTAATACTTATATATATATAAGTATTGTATTTCTTTTTTAATTTAGTAGTTCATCGTTTAATGCCCACATCAACTTTTAAGCGCCTTCGTATAGATTTCATCAGTTTTTTTGTATCGATGTTCCTAAAGTCTTCTGTTATTGTTTTTACTTCACATTTTGTTTTTATATATCACGTTTTCTTACTTTAAATTCTAATTCACATCAAATATGTTCTGCAGGACTTAAATCAGGTGATTTAGGAGATATTTTCAGAATTTGGGGTTAAGTTTCAGAAAAATTCAACATTAACAGCAAATTGGTTGGTATGATAGCAAATTCTACATTTTGAGTTCCGATGGGTGTATGGAGAACAAATGAAGAATTTAGTTGGAATAATGAAGTATGGTGGCGGAGGTGTTCTTGCGTGGCAGTAAATCGGCGTCAAGATTAGGTAATTTGGTATTTTTTATCATGAGGTACACACACATTTAAATATTTTAAAGAACATTTTGAAATTATCTGCCCAAAATTTGGGCATGGGAGACTTCATTTTTCAACAAGGTAAGGACCGAAAGCACGCTGCTCTCAATATACGCCATTGGTGTCACTCTCACTGTTCCCAAATTCCGAAAACACCACACCTAAATCGCCTTATTTAAGTCTAGTAGAACATATTCGGTGAGAATTTAAATTTAAGCAAGAAAACATGACATATATAAACAATAATTACAGAAGATTGAAGGAACATCGGTGCAGAAATTTAAAAAAAGCTGATGAAATCTTTACCAAAGCGTTTAAAAGTTTTGTGGCCGCTAAAAGATATCCTACTAAGTACTAAATTAAGAAAGAAGTACAATAATTAAAGATATGTGTAGATTTTTTTTTAAGTGTACGAAAAGGCTTTTGTGGTATAAATTTTTTAGCAGTTTTTTGATTATTAATTTTTAAAAATACTAGTTATACTATGTTTTAAAAATTGATTATACGTTATTTCAATAAGAACAAGTTGCAGGCATTATAAAAAAATTACAATTTTGATATATTAATTTTTATTAGTTGAATTTTATAGGAAATTGCAATTGTACAAACACTTTTGAGGGCCACTGTGTATTTAGCTGTTATAAATACGGTTGAGAATATTTATTCATAATATATATTAAAAAATATGAATATAAGAAGCACTGAACTTAATAATTATTAACGATAAATCTATCATTTTAAAACACGAAAAGGTTTTATTTAGGATATAAATTATTTAATGTTTGTATAAAAAATCATTTCATAAAACTATCCTAATTAAAGTATAAGCAAGTTATGTGCAATATGTCATACTATGTGTTTTTTCAATCAATAATAATTACTTAATAAACTCTATTTAAATAAAATGAAAAACATACATTGTATTGCATGATAAAAACAAAGATTGATTATAATGCAGAATTAAAATACTTTATGTATATCGCAAAAGTCAGAAAATTGTTTAGATTAGGGGGGATATATTTTAGCATGTTTTTACATAGCATTAAAACAAACTTCGACTTGCATATTAATATTATATGTTATTAAAAATATAATGCAGTAAAGTTTTCACGTTAAAAAAGATTTGAAAGACTTGAATCAAAAACTTACCTTGTCCAATAATGAAGTTTTAGATTCAAGGAAATAAAATTTTCATCTTTTTAAGTAAATGTAAAATGCTTCTGACCATCAAATAAAAATTTTTCTCTAAAAAGTAATTAAAATCAGATACTGAAAAAAAATGCAAACATTATTAGATTGAAATAAAAAAAAAACTATAAATTAAGCTTCTTTTAAAATAAAGTAATAAAGTGTGTTAAGTAAGTAAAAATATTGTTCACAATGAATTAATGAATAAAAACATAATTAATCATCCCATACTATTTAAACTGTTCCGAAGGTGCTGAGACAGATTACAAAAAAATATCATTGAGAATAAGATTGAGGATAAAATAATAATTTTTTTTTAAAAAAAGAGGAATTTTTTCTTTTTCATTGAAAACTTATAACAGCAACAGAATCCATCGATAAATGTCCTTCCAGCGAGTGCCCTCCCACTGGGGTATTGAGGGAATTTTTTTTTCTAATGGGGTTGCGTATTGGTATTTTTTACCTTTGCAGACCTAGTTCATTACCCAGGAGCTGGTATCACTTTTTATTTCGGCACCATATAGGCGATACCAATTGCCGCAAGTAATTTTGACGCCCCGTTTCCTCCCAGAGCTCTGACGATCCGAAATTGAACTTAAGAATTTAATTTTGCCGAGGGCACCCAAGCCAAATGGGCACTCCAAGGGATATTTTTACATGCCGCATAATCATACGACATAGCCGCTGTCGATTTTCTACATTATGAAAGTCCACAGACTTGTGCCGGGGTCGAACCCGCAACCTTGAGTGCAGAAGGCCAGCGACAAACCAACTAGCCACCCAGTCGGCGTATTGAGGGAAATGAGAAAGACTATTTGCAAAAGAAGGGGGTGCAATGTTACGGAAAATTGAGAATCAAAAATTTCTCATTCCAATTATCAAAACTAGAAATAGTCTTTAAACAACCCTTTCGCACTGCAGCTATCAACTCTTCCAAGACCTGGAATGTTCTCAGCAGCGATCACCATTGTGTTCCAGATGCTCCGCGTTCAGCTGCAGCTGCCACTTTTAGACTGAGCATAACTGCCTTTTTGCTTACCTTTTTCGTTTTAAAATTGTCAATTCACCTGTTTGTATTTTATGTTCCTCTGTACAAGAGATATATAAATGCTAACCACATTGAATAATGACCTGCATTTAGTTATTGTGAATAATCTTCATAAGGCAGGCCTGGCTCGCTGATCCTAGTCTAGTTGACCTTACCAGTCACGATGGCCTTCCATCAGATGATTCCCATTATAAGGCTCTTTTCTATATCGTCTACCCATCGTGTAGGTGGTCGTCCTCTGCGTCTGGTCCTTTCAATTTTAGAAAAAGTTACTTTTTTGGTTGGAAAAGCATCGGCATATCTGTACAGATGGCTCAGCCACCTATGTGATCTTGTATAGTTTTCTCAATGTCAGTCCCGCCAATTTTCCTGCTTATTTCATGTTTGTAAAGAATTCTCCACTCATTGTTCCCTTGAGTAGGCCCAAAGATTTTTCTTTCAAAAAGGAGCAACTTTTTTTCCTCTGCTGTATTGAGGATTCAACATCCACTTCCATACAGAGCAATTGGCCCGATTAAAATTTTACATTTACTCAACTTGGTATTGATAAATATAAACTTAACACTTGAATTTGTTTTAGAGGACGTGAAAACTTCTATTAGCCAAACAAATTATATTGTTTGTTTCAATTTTCAGATCGTTGCTACATGCCATCAGAGATTGTAAATCTACTGTAGAAAAATATTGGAAAGCTACAAGTCTAATGATCTAATAGTCAACAGGCTGGCATTTGATGAACAAAAAAAAACAGTGACCTAGAAGGTTTTTTTTAAAGCTTTGTTTCGACTGGCAATTAACCAGTTTTTTTTCTTCAGTTTTGGGTATAGTTGTAAATCATTGCTTGTTAAGTTACTTCTAAGCTTACCTTTGATCAGATACATGGATTAGAATGTTTGCCCTCACGAACATGTTGATACAAACATTGCGAGAACAGAGAAATGCTAGTTTTTTAATTATGTTACGTTTCACACAAACTATTCTATGTATCAAATATTTCTGTTTCTATTTTAGGCAGTTGTTTCATAGCTGTCTTCTAGTGCCAACAAATTTAAACGAATTTTTCAGGTAAAATATTTTTAATGGATAATTATAAATGAAAAAGAGCAATTTCAACATAGGCAATTTTTTAATTACACGTAAAGGCAGAAGTCTGAAGAGGCGCAAACATCTAAGCCAATTGTCAAAAGTCTGCTGATACATTGATCAAAGGATTTTATGAACGAAATCTGAAATCGTTTTTGATAGCCTTGTGTGTGAATGCTCTAATCATCTCATACCAAATTTAATTTTTAATAAATAATTTTCTGAATAAAATCAATAAAAATTGAAAATAGTACTCTCCTTTCATAAATTTCATTTTTCTCACTATACTGCATAAAAATACTATTTTTAAACAAAGTAAAGTAAAATCAGAAAACAGGCCTTTCTTGGAAAAACTTCAGTTCAGACTTAGGTTTGATTAAAAATTCTACAATTCTTAAACGAAAATGTTTCCAATTTTATGGAGAATAATTGCATAAAATTCGAAAACACAAAAAAATCTTAAAAGTATTGAAAGCTAATAATAATATTAAGTTAGAAAAAAAAATCTTGTTTACAAACAGAACATGCTTCATTTGAGTGTTTTCTTAAATAAATGTATGTCTACATAAACAGCAAGCAATGCTTTTCTCTTAATAAGATTTTAACAGATTATCTTTTGAGTTCTTTAAAATGTAACTATATTAGACCTGATTATATGATGAAAGATGCTATTGTTTTCTTAGTGTTTTTGGCTGATAATGTATACATTTTACGATTACATATGAAATTACTTAAAGAGCTTTCACGTGATTGAATACAGATGTCAAGAATTTTCCAAAGAAAAGGAATTTGATTATAATTATATTTTCACATATCATGTTTAATTTTTCATAACATTCAATAATTTTTTTAAAAAAATGACTAACACATGCAAACAAATCGTTTATGTACGAAAAAGCAACATATAATTTTATAATTGAATTTATGCAAGATTTAGTATAAGTCCTCTTCCTACATTTGTGATATAATAAAAATCATGTTGTAGAAATTTATACAACACTTATGTGTCTCATTACATATATAATTTACTCACACAAATAAAAATCAAACATTATTTATTTCAAATTAGTAAGTACTAAAATTAACAAATAAATGCAAACTAAATATGATTTCATTAAAAAACTGTATAGTTTTACTTTAAACACTATAGATTTACTATCTTTAAAATACTGTAACACTACAAAATGTTAACAGGTTAAAGGCCCCAGCTTTTAAATAGTTAGTTACTTTCAGGAAACTAACTACAATAAATACAAATCTTTTTAAATACAAAATGAGAGTATTTCTCAAAAAATGTTATGACTAGCACTTAGCTGCACATTATAAATCACTATTATTACAAACAGAATGAGAGTTTCAATGGAAGCATAAAAAAGAACAATCTTTTTTAAGTACATTAAATCATAAGCACAACCTTCCACATCACAGTGAGACAACAAGTGTAACATTTCATAAAATTTTTCAAACAATTTTACAGTCAACAAACATGGCACCAATAAAAGAATACAAAGAGCACCAGTAGGTGATAAAATAAACAAAAACATAAATAAGAATATTGCCAACAATAGAACAAGTGCATAATATAATGGCCAGATGTTACATGTACAAATAATACTTTGATTAAAACAAGTACTTTTAAAATCTAAAAATAAAACAGTATTTTATAAAATTACCTTATGACACTTGCAACACAAAAATACCAAACATAAATAAATTGTTCAAAACATAACAGTGAAATCTCATTTTAAATACATATGTTTATACGACAATGTTTCAAAAATGGGGGTCATTAGTTTTAAATATATATGTATATAACATTTGAAGCAAAACTATTCTTTCTTTCACTTCGATTCTTTGTAGTTACTTTTAAGTTTGAGTAAAAATATGGACAATTGATTTGACAACAGCCAACAGATTGTTAAAGATGTATGAAAATCCAATTAGAAAAAATATTTCCATGAAATCCATTTACATTGAACAACAGCAGAATATGGGATAAATAATGTTTCAATACAATTCCTAACAGCTATAATGAAGAGTTTTCACCACATTTAAATAAATTTGCTCTACATGTTTGTTAGAAAATCTATTGAGTATTTAACTGAGTTTCAACACTATGGTGATTTTTAACTTTAATATTATATAGTACATGTATCACAAAGTACAACTTTGATATGGCTCTAAGCATTTAATTTACAATACAAGCATATATCTGTTGACATTTTCATTTAGAGTTAAATTGAAGGACTGTTTGCTCCTATCATCTCTAGATATTCTTCATTATTTATTAAAATTATGATTTCTTATTAAAATTGAATCTCATATGTACAAAAAAAATCATTACATTAATTACTATGAGGATTTCTTTTCATTGATTTCTATACTAATTTGATTGCCTCAGAGCCTGCACAAATCAGGAGGCAATGACAAGTGCTATTATCATTTAATACATAATTCATTTCCTATATGTATCATATAAATTTTTTAATGAATCATAACAAATCTTCCACGTTAGTTTTCTTTTTTCTTACAGATTAAAAGCAAAAATATAACATTAACTTCAATGGATATTTTGAAATTAGAATCATATGATATTTAAATAAAGTAATTTCCTTGTTTTTTATCTAGAAAAACACTAATTTTCTAACACTAAAGAGAAACACTATATTTTCTTAGTTAAAAACAACTTTTAAAAAAACAAATATAAGGATTACTTTAGAAAACATTCAATAAAATTCATTTTAATGATATATACATACATGAACTAAAAAAATATGAAATTACATTTATAACAATCAGCCTTCCACTTAAATGTTACAAGTTTAAATAGATTTAAATTGAATTTTAAAAAAATAAGGTGATGTTTCAAGTAAGAAATTAAATTTACATATAATTTTTTTTCATGAAATTTATCCAAGAGTTTAATATCAAGATTTATTACATATCTATCTATCTATCTTTTTTTCAAAATCACAAAAACAAATATATATATTTTTGAAATAAGTAAATCTATCAAAAATGTTCATTGAAATAATTTAATATTATGTTCAGTGGCACACACAGGAATTTTTTTAGGGGGGCAGGGGGCTCCAAGGTTGAAAGTCCGCCATTCTTGTATCATGCTCCAATATGACGCCCAACATATTCTTTTGATTTTGTTGATTTTCAGGAACAAAAAACAGTAAAAAATTATTGAATAAATAAGGCTTTAATTAATTATTAATAACAAATACTTGATTAGATTTTGCGCACTATATACATAGGTTTATAACCAATCGAAAAAAAAGGCAAGGACTATGGGGGCCTCCCCCCCTTTTGTGTGCCACTAATTATGCTTATAGTATACAATCAGATTTTGTAAAAAAAAAAGTAAATTACCTTCTTTAATTATTTTTAAAAAATAATTAACTTAGTAATGCAAAAAATAAATAAACATTGAAAAGCTAGATTAAAATATCTTCCTCATAAAATAAAAGTACCTGCAATACTTAATAAAAGAATATTACAAAATCAAAAATTACACAAACATTTTGTTCTTTATTTTTCCCAAATATACTTCTATGAGGCACACACATGCAACATTTATTCCACAAAAATACCTGGATATATATATTAATGCATTACTAAATTTCATGCATTTTCAGTTGAAATAAATCATGCTCTTAAAAAATGCAAATTAAATATAGCTAAATTAATAGCTGATTTTATTTGGCAAGAGGATAAACCAATCCTAAATATTTTCCTAATAAACAAAAATATAGTTTGTATAATGAACAATTACTTTGCTCTTCAAATCAAAATAGTTAATTTACTTTTTCATACCTCACTTTATAAAAAAATGTAGCTCACAACAACAATTATAATAATAAACATAAAACATATTTCTTAAATAATTATACTTAAACACATCCCAACAGCATTTCATCCATATTCATGGATAATAATAAATTTAATTTATACATTAAACAACAAAATATTAAAAATCCTACAATGAAACAAAACAGACTTTTTGTTTAGGAAGTTAAGACATTTTTTCCTTTAATTTTATAATTAAAATTTTTACATAATGATCTGAGGAAAAAGAAGCATTTTTCCTTATTTTTTAAATATATACTGAGGCAGAGTTAGATGACAAATTAAAATTTACATAAGTAGGAGAATATAAAAATATCTGCATAAATAATTTTAAATATTACAAATATATATATACATACATACAGATAAAAACAATAAAATCCCCAAAAAGTTTTTTAAAAAAATAAATGAAAACATTGATTAGTTTATAATGAATTGAATAAATAAATGACATTTCTATAGCACAGAACTATAGTAATAATTAGGTTTTTTATGTGTGAAAAACTGCTTTTTGGTTTTAATTACAAGTTAATGAAGCATTCCTTTAATATCTAGATAAACAATAATTTCCAACTATATATTGTGAAAATGTTACTCATAAATATAAATGCCCTATATATTAAAGAAAATCATACAAGATAAATTTGGGAATTCTTGTAATATAAAATACCTGACAGGTTACTTTAAAATGTGAAATATCGATTTATATGATAATACAAACAGAAATACACATTTAAGAGAACTATGTCTTATTATTAACTTGTTTATGTACTGAAACATTTAAGCAACTTAAAAGTGATTAAGTACTTTATAACTCAAAACGAGACAAAATTTCCAACAGTAATTCACTTGTTAAAACGGAGATAATATTAAGGATCAAGATATGGTTAAACTATTAGCAAGACTGCCCTTAAATTTTTACCATTTAGATAAATTCCATTAAAAATATGAACACTTTTTAGTTTTGAATTTAGAGTAATTTACATTTAATAAGAATTTTCATAAAGTATATAAATGTAATCCACCCCTTTTCAACTTTTAAAAATTAAATTTTTTTAAAGAAATTTATATTATTCCCAATTCACATAATTTAAAAAATTTTCTTCTTACAATCTTTTAATTTTTATTTCACAAAATTTTTAGAAAGAATATAAATTTCTTTTTTTTTTTTGTAATACTGAATTTAATGGAACTGTAATAGCTTCATCATAATTTGCCTCTAAAATTTGTCAAAGAAATAACTTATTTTTGCATTGGGCTAAAATTATGTGATATCATTGTTACAAAAATAATTCCAGCAAATCAGTTCATAAGTGTCCCTGCTGCCAATATATGTTTTTTATAGTACATATTTGTTTACTTTAAGAATGCACATGGGTAAACAAAACTAATGTAAAACTTAAAAGTACCCATATATATTATTTTAAAAAACTTTTTGAAGCATCCTAATATTTGAAAATCTTTACCCAATTATCAAATTTGAAACTATGCATATGTATTTCACAAGCACAAAAAAAAAAAAAAAAAAAAAAAAAAAACACACAAATTTAATGTCAGTTTTGAATTCATTGGAAAACATGCGTCATTTGATTATCATGACTTTAGCCCATTGCTTCGCATATATTTAATTTAGTACATATGTAATTTTTTGAAAAACTGTGTCATAAAACAGTTAAATAAAAAGATGGATTAAATTAAATACATTTATTTAAAATGTGCCAATAATTATTATATATATTTTTATAATTATCTGATTTAATATATAAATACTTTTATGTGAAGTATTGTTTGCCATAAAACACATTTTTAAAGAGTAAATAATTTAAAAAGGAACTTGTAATATTGCATTCAAATGAAATGCCATATAAAACCAAACACTAGCAAGTTTACGAAAATAACTTCTAATAAACTAAATCATTTAGATTGTAAATCACATTATGTGAAAGAATTCCTTGTATAAGTAGAGATTGATAGTAAAAATATTATTGCATGGAGATCCCAGATGAAACTTTCCACTTGATATTAAACATCTCAAAAAAAATTAAGGCATTTAAGAAATAAAAAAATTACTCAGAACTTATTGTAAAATATTATAACTAAAAATATATGTAGAATTTTTGAAAAATCAATGTAGTATACTTTTCAATTCATTTCATTTCAGCAACCTAATTTCAAAAAATTAAAAAAAAAAAGAAACTTGAGAAATGATATCTTTGATTCGAAATGCGAATTTTAGCTTAAAAGTTCAACATACATAGTAAATATATATATCTTTATACTTTGCAACTAAGAAACTTGAGCTTAGCAACCTTATTTGACACATCAGCAAACTTTAAATAAACTCTTTAAAGCTCTTTTGATCACTTTATACTGAAATTAAGACTCAGCTGAAACTTTTACACACAAGATTTTTACAACAATATGAACCCTTTAAACTGGTAAAATATTGGGCTGGTTAAAAATTTATCACAATGATAAAGTTTCTAAATAAATTACACACAAAACATACATTCATCACAAACAACATTATAGTATATATTTTTAACATTTGTTACAAAGAAAAAATAAGATCTACCATGAAACTAGGTACAAAGCACTATACTTTTATTAACAAGAGGACATTTTTAAATCAAGGCTCAGTAGCACAGAATCTATTTATATAGTGATCAAGATCCATTTTTAGATCTACTCGCTGAGCAAGAGTCTTGGTTTATTGCAATCTGAAGTATTTTATAAGTACATAAATAATACACATCATAAAACACTATAGAGTATCTGATAATTTTTAAAAAAAGAAAGCATGCATCCAAACAAAAGTCAAAACCAGAACAGTGCAATTTTATCATACTTTACCTTAATTTTATTATACATAACTTTAATCAAACTAAGTGCTACATTACTAAAAAAGGAATTTTGTTTTATTTTATTACTGACTATTTTAAATATTCAAAGAAAGAAGTATCTGTATTACTCTTCGACATAATATATTTTTCGCTAAAATTTTAAACAAAAAAAAATTAAGACTGTTGTGGTTTTAACTCGATAATATTCTGAAAAGTTTGCTTTTGATCTTTTCTCAGTGGGGTGGAAACATACAATAAGTTGACTTTTTGTCTTTTCCATGGTCTATGGAGTTCCGTGGAGAAACGCGGGACAGGCGGTCTTGAATTGTTTGAACTATGATACAGATGGCAACTAAAAAATAACAATGATTTACTTAATTACAATGTTATGAAATCATAAACAGTTTAAAACAAAATCCCTGTAACAATAAAAAAATACAAATTAAAAAGTGTTAATTTTATTCTGCATTGATATATACAGAAAACAAAATGCTGTTTTGCTTATATTTTTATAATTTGGCTTGAATGAAAGTTTGTTTTAACATTAAGATAGCATCTATATATAATGAAGATTTATTTGTTTACAATATTACCATTTTATTACTGTTGAGTTTTATGCAACAGGTACTTCATTTTAAAAATTAAAAACTACAAAGCAGTTTTAAAACTCCATAAACAAAAATTCACATTTTTATAAGCAATTTACTCATAATTTCACATGCATTACATATCCAACATTAACTCTTATAGCTTCAAAACTTTAAAAAAGTTATTCTGTCACAAATGGTTTATTTTTAAACAGATACAAAAATTTATAAATTAATATTTAAATTCACTGATCAAAATTTATAATCACACAGTTCAATAAGTTAAGATTGATATAATGAAGCAAAAAAAAAAAACCACTCTAATCATAAGGATGAGAAATTCTGTATTTTCTTTTTTAAATCAGAATATATTTTTCAAAGAAAAATTAAAACATATAAAAATATAATATATGAAGCAGCACAAAAAAAAATTTAAGTACTTTTTTTTCCTAATTTTTAATATTAAAAACATTTTGATTTAGAGTATTTCATATACTAAGTAATTTTAATCTTTTATGCAGAATAACTTTTCATTAAAGTACATAATTATTTCTGGAGAAGGCCAGGACCCACCCAGAGATATCAAGCCATTGAAGTAGATAATTAACTGCATTTTACTGATAAATATTAAGATTTTAAAAACCGAGAAAAATTTTTAACCACAAAATTTTTTTGACAAAATTAACCTTTTTATTCAATGTATGAACTTTAAAAAATAAGCACCCAGAAGATAAAAATATTACAAAATCTTATGTTCTTTCAAATATCAAAAATTTGTTTTATATATATATAATTTTCAAAATAATAGCTTTCAATAAAAACCGAATTTATTTATATGAAACAATTTTAATCATACATTTTTTTAAATAAATATAAATACACAATTTGCTATATATTTTTCATTATATTCCAAATATCATTATGAAATCAATTTAAATGTATTGTAAACATTGAATTTCTTCACGTAATTTAAAAGAAAGTTAATTCAATAATGAAAAACAGTAGACTTTTTTAACATTAATGACACCACATCCCACACAATAACGATCTAAAAGCTCATTCATTCAGCAATGTGAAACTTCATAATTAAATGAAAACATTATAAAAAAAATTTTATATTCGAAGTAGATATAGATTCTCATTTTGTAATTACTGTTATAGATGTCATGCATATTCAATTTAATGCTGAAATCCTAGCAAAATAAAACCTCTGAACATTTTCCCAAGTTCTTTGGCATTCGCATTCACACTGTACTCATATCATTTTTAAAGTTTCAACCAAAATAAAACAATTAAAACACTAATGATTGTTTGCTTCCAGCTTTAATATGGAGCAATTAATACATAGATTTTTCTACATATCTCACAACTAAAATTTAGCAAATTAATTCTAAGCTTCCAAATTTTAACTTGATATTTTTTTCATTTTTTTAAAAAATCATTTAATAAAAATTGTTTGTGAATTAATTAATGGAATTCTAATGACATTAGGATCTACTGTGATTGAAGCTACAATTCATTGGATACATGGTCATTTATTTACTGTACTTAAAATTTTGGTTATTTTTGACAAAAAATATTTAAAAAATGGGCAGGAAGGTGATGTAATTCACACATATATTTTCAAGTTTTTGTTCTGTAGTTTTGGTTCAATTTAAAATTAAATATCAAACAAGATAAATATGCAATACCGTCATGAATTGTCTTCATGTGATTATTTCAATACATTTTTTTAAAAAAATATTTAGTAAATTGAATAAGAAAAAAAAATACATCAATATACTTAAGAATAATAAAACAGGTAACCAAACACAATTAAAGTTTATTAAAGCCATTTATTTGGGTATAACAAAATATTCTACAATAATGTTATACAGTATAAAGAAGTCAATATCAGAAATGTGGACTTATACAACATTTTTATTGTAATGTCAAGTAAAAAGAATCATACACTATATTACATTAAAAATGTATAAACAGTTCTATACAAAATTCTCATTAAATCAACTATGAATAAATCAATGTGTGTCAGGAATGTTTAAATGATGTGCTACTGTAGAATAAAGAGAAAATAATCATACATTTTTTTAAGCATACAACAGAATCCATTAGAAATCAGTAATTTAACATATGTATTCTAATTTTTAAAAAAGTTTGTCCTTTTCATTACATGTAAAAAGGAATCCATTATTTTCAAATTCTAATTAAATATGTGTTCCTGATAAGTAAATAAAATTACAAAAAGACCCCAAAAAAAAAAAAAAAAAAAGAATTATCCCTGAATGTTGACAAGAATATGTATTGAAATCTGAAGTTTATTTCAAAACGTGTTTGTGACTATTAAGCTCATTCCAGGAAAGATTTATTGGCTCTGAAAACAAATAATGTTTTCCGAAATGTGCACTTGATGTTACAATTTTATTAATACAGTAGACTCTTGATAACTAGTAAAATATTCAAAACATTGAGTCAAAATAAAGTCAGAACAGATTTTCTATTTCATTGATTTAATATAAAGAAATCTTAAAATACATATTTTAAAGAGATTTCTAAAAAGGAAAAAAAAAAAAAAAAAAAATGCTTAACGGAATGGATTCATTAAAAAATGAATTAAAAAGCATTAAATATCAATATTTTTAAAAAGGAAAAGCTTCATTTATTTTTTAATGAAAAATTATTCAGTTAATAAAAGTCATACAATTATTGAAAGTTTTTTCCACAGCCAAAGGAATGAAATGTTAATATTTTTTTCAAGAGTTTACTGCTTACAAGTTTTCCTATTTGTAACACAATTTGTAATATACAAATAAATTTGTTTTAAAGTCTTCACATTAAAGATTAAATCAATTTCTCAACTGTATAAGATGTACAAGTAAAATTTTTAAGTAAAATATAATAGAAGATTTATGTATGTGCTACTTAATTTTGTAACTTAATATCAAATTGGGATTCACAATTGCATCTATGCATTAATTTACATATTTCTTTTTTTATATATAAAAGATAAGAGAACAAAAATTTACAAAGGTATTTATGAAATTAAAATTGAGAAAATTATAAAGGTTCACTTTTCCAACAGACAATTTTCTACTGAAGTTTCACAAAAAAATATAAGATAATTCAAATAATAAATGTATCATTTAAAACAGTTAAAGTTGTTCTTTTCGTCTTTATATAAACATTTAAACTTAAAATAGTTTAATGCACACATATATATGTATACATTTCCACAAAATCATTCATCATTTTTGAAAATAAGTTATTAAACCAAATAATAAGTTATAGGATGTTGCTAATACTGTGATTTAATGACTTAGAAAAGCAATGAGAAAAAAAAAAAAAAAACAGAGCTTACACACACACAAGAGACTTATATACATATTATAGATAAAGTACAGAAAAATAATAAAACATTAGATTTTATTTTAAATTAAAAATTGATATTAGAATAATTTAGACATCCCTTTTAATTACAATTTAACTTAAGAATTCATAATTTAAATCTTTAAATGTCTTGCATGTTACAATGATCTATTTTCAAACATTTTATCACACAAGCAGCGAAAACACACAAAATCTGTAACACTTTTTCTTTAATAAGTATAAAAATTTAAAAAATAAAAATAAGGAATATTAATATGCTATGCACAAACATTTAATAAAGGTAGAATTAAAATTTTTATTTCATGCTGACAAAAAAACAAAGAATAACAATTACTAATACTTTCCTACAATTTATAAATGTATTTACATAAACATGTTCTACAAAAATGTTTGCTGTTTAAATAAAGTTCTTTACACTATTTGAAACAAGGAATGTGAATGTCAAGCAACATTAAAATGCCAGAATTCAATATTAAATTTAACAATGCCAATTTAACCATGTTAGTAAAATTAAATATAAAAATTTGTCCAATTAATAATAACAAAAATACATTTAAATATTCTTTAATCATTTAAAACTTTTGAAACAAACTGATTGTACATTACTATATTTCTTAATTATGTACTTGTTAAGTAAAAGGAATGTTCAGAAATTTTTGTCCATGAATGTAAAAAGTCTTGAAAGCAAAAAAGAAAAATAACAGTTCTCAAATACAAAATGAATTGTTCTTTTTCTTTTTAAACAAACAAATCCAAACACAAAAAGTTCATGCATACAGAAATTTAAAACACATAGCTAAGATTCATAAGCATATATAATTTCAATATTAATAACATGCATTGAAAAAATGGCTTATCACAACATAAAATTTGATATTTCTAATAAATATCAAAAGCAAAGGGAAAAATGAAGATAAATAAACATTTTATTTTATAAAGGATATTAAAATGGCAATATAAATACCAAATAAAAAAAATTATTGCAATATGTCTACCCGTTCAAAGCTTAGATTTCATAAGCAAAATAAGAATTTTTTCCCTAAGAAGAAAACAGCATTAAAATAAAATTTATCACAACACAGCTTTGGAAAATAAACATTTATCAAAATAAATAAAACTACAAGGCCAAAGAAAGTTTCCCCTGCCCCAATAACAGGCTCAAGTCAAACAGAGAAGTAAATAAAAAAAATGTACTACTTTCTAACAATTTGCAATCAAAATTCACAAGTGTTTTGTTGAAGTAGTGACATAGCTCCTTCATATATGGGAGGGAAATAAATTTATATTTGGTTGACACATCAATAAGTCAACTTCTAAAGTGGGAAGAAAAATTATATGGACATACCATCACACACACACATATATATGGACAAACATCATGCAAACATAACACATCAATTTGTGGTCAAAATACAGTCAGCATTTATTTATTAATGCACACATCAGATAAGTAATTTTGCAGGCTGATAGTCAAGGTCTCGTTCTTTACAAGAAGACTGTCGTAGCAACTCCTGGATGTGCTTCACAATCAGATCTATAGCAACTGTAAAAATAGGGGATGGGAAGGGGTAACTATATTGATTTCTTTCTTTCTACCACGACATCAAATAAATGGAAAATGCAGCTAAAGGATAGATTATTAAATTGCACTAAAGAGAATCGCACAGCTTAAAAACTTATTTTAAATATTTATCAATTATCACTAGTGCTATTTTCTTGAAAAAAAAAAAAAAAAAAAACATCATACAAATTTCTAATTCCTTATTAATAATTTGGCAAATAATGATTTCAACAAAGATCTTTATTTTCTCACTTCCCTCTCAATTGATTGATCATCTATTAATGCTACATTCTTAAGCTTTCTGAGGGCTATGGCAACAGATCTTGTAATTTTGAACTATGGCTGAGTGAAGACAATGCTAGAGTTGGCATCCCCCTCTCCAAACTTCCACACCATACCAACATAAGGCCTTTGAGCCTCAATAGATGTATTAGCCTCTTTACTTAACAAGTCTTTAGTGATACCAGGATTTGAACTCATGACTTGATAGAAATAGTGGCCATGACTTCATAACCCCGAAAACTCAAATACTGTAGCCTCCCTTTTTTTTCTTTTAGCTGCTTATGTCTGTACAACATGTTTTTTAAGCTGCTTAATTTTACTTCACAGTTATTAATGTTAATTTTAAAGAAAAGACATCTAATTCTTGAAAAACAATTACTTTTTCATTTAAAAAATTCTTAAAAGTTTCATTTATATTTAATTATGAGTATTAAATCCAAAAGTATGAAAATACAGAAGAGTTATGGTGATAATGTATAATCAATCAAAGAGAGAGAGAATCAAACAACTAAAAGTAAATCCAAATAAAATTTCTGATTATCTTTAAATTTAAAAAAATTTTTGACTAGAGAGAATTGATAAATACCATTCTTAGTATCTGTTTTTCATTCAAGCAATTAGTATAAAA